>JAQLOL010000012.1:27871734-27882968 GCA_029783665.1 Naso thynnoides | reverse complement strand
GTGGGTGCATGTGTGTTTGTTGAGGGGGGGCAGTGGTCACCTGCACTGGTTGTGGCTGCCTCCAGTGTGGGAAACAGCGTCCAGCTCGCAGCTCAGCTGTTATTGTTGGGGTGAGAGCTCGCTCACTTCTCCGTGCAGCTTGTTTGTTTAAACCCGACACAGGGACCAGCTCCGGCGAAAACCTGTTTGTTTGTGGTCGAAAAGTTAATTAAAATGCAATCTTAACTTTTGTTTTTACAGTTGTTGCAAATAATTTGAGCCGTGGTGCCCCCCCCCCACCCAATCACACCCATAAACCCAATTCAGAGCAGATAGTGAATTTTGAATGGGGACAAAATGTGGCTGTGATTATCCTGTTTATGTGAGCTGTAAACATTTTTAGAACAGCCTGATTGTGGATGACGGGGAGGGAATTGAGGAGGTCTCAACACTCACACAGATAACACACACACATAAATAGTTCTGTCCTGTTTTTTTTTTAAATTTAATTTTGTTTTTTACATTTTTAAAAACATTTTTTTAAGGCTTACTGAAAATTCAAGGATCTGAAAGTTTCTCGTTTTTTACAAAAAACGTTTTGTAATTTTGTAAAGAAATTATTACTATTATTATTATTATTATTATTATTATTATTATTATTACAGGGGAAAAGGGTTATCGATGTGAATGTACTGTGTCTATTTTTGCTGAGGGAAATAAATGCTCTCCACCTCAGAGATTTCAATCAACCTGAATGGGTAATATGGAATTAGTCTTTCCAGTCTTGACGACGACTAATTATGTTCACACATCACTTAAGTACAATAGCTCCCGTGAAATCCTCATTTCGGCGACAGTTTCATGCAGGAGATCACAGTCAGGATGGGAAGTCGTTTCCTTCAGGCCAAGGTAAAACAACAGCATCAAACGGACTAGACTCGGTGATTTCTCTAGGGCTTGTTATTTCTTCTTCTTCTTTTTTTTTTCTTATTTTACTTCTCCATTCCATTTGATGCCCCTACAAAACAAGATGACCCCAGGGAGCACAAATGAAAATTTGATAATTTTCCTCTTTCTTTCTTTATTTCTTCTTTTTTTTCTTTTTATTTTTTTTTTTTTTTTTTTTTTAAATATTTGCTTTCTTTTTTTTTCTTTCAGTCAAGCTGCGCATTTTGCAACCAGTGAAACGTCTGTGCCGGTCTCACTGACGCTCACCTCCTTGTCTCTCGTTTCTGTTCCTCTTAATTGCCTCAGTGCCGGGGAAATGGGGTATCTTACAGGCTTGTTCACCCCTACTCCTTTTCACCGGGCTTTGACCTCTGACTTGTGATAGGAGGGGGTGCTCGGGGAGCGTCTTCATTAACTCTGAATCAGTGGCTCTCTAACGTTTTCAGATGTGCAGTTTGTGTTCCCTCATTAGATTATCATATTTTGCGCTTTTTCTCCTGAGTAGAGATGCACAAAGAGAAGCTTGCTGCAGGTGTCCTTTAATGACAGATGCTTTTTATGTGGTGTATGTGTGTGTTGGTGCGTTTTCAGAGGTAGTGCAGAGAATTATGATATAAATAAACTTTTCCCTGTCTTTGACAAAAGGGTTTTATTTTATAATTGTTTAAATGGAAAAAGGGGGAAAAAATTGAGTTTTTTAATTGAGCAGATTAAATTTTATTTTATTTTAAATGTCTTGTTTTTTTATTTCATACAGGTTCATATGCAGGATATACAGTGCAGACACTTTCTTACTTCATATAGAAAAATATGGCTTTGTTCCGCTTACACTGTTGGGTGCACATGTGCTTGTATGTGCTTGTGACAGTTAACATGCCACAGTTTTAGATTTGTGTGTGTGTGTGTGTGTGTGTGTGTTTGGCCAGCAGGCCTGTGCTGGTTGAGTATATTGCCTGCAGTCACTCTGCAGCTGTGTGAGAATGTTCCAGGTTTGAATGTTTATGTACGGGAGGCACCTGGAGAGCACCACACCTTCGTGAAATTCATAAACGTCAGCTATTTCTGGCATCCTCAGAATGTCCTCTTTTTCACACCCACATATTGGTAGAGTAGATTAGAGCTGGGCTCAACGGATCCCTCCAGTTATTAGCCCAGTACGAGTCTCCTTTTAGACTATCTTTAGATGGTGATATATTTTTGTGGATCATTTAGAGTCATGATGTTATCCAAGAGATAAGGGAGTGCACCATATGGGAGTGCTCTAAATGGCGACTGGCGTCCTGTGTTTGCGTTAAATGGGCATGATACAGCGGCCAGGGCAATATTTTTTAGTTAAAGTGCTCCCTCCCGCCCTTCGTCTCAATAGGATCCAGTCTTAGGCAGATTTTCACTCCTTCAGCACAGGATTAAATGGTAGTAGTTACATTGATCAATAGGTTAAGAAGCATACAATCCCTCTTGCTGCTAATGACCTCGGTAGTAATGGGTAATAAAACGGGGGTTTGTAATAGCCTCTTGCTGGGGCTGTGCACAGAGGAAGCTGCTCTAGCTGTAGTTACTGCAAGCCAGATACTCCTGACAGGGGGAAGTGTGAAACCATGATGAGATATACACCCAAGGTGTAAAGAATTAAGACAGTTAAATTGAAGGGAATCTCAGCATAATTTGTAATGAAATTGGCAGCTATTGAGAGCTGCTTAAGTGTGTAAAATCTCTGTGTTAACTTTTTTGCTCTCCCTTTTTTCACATCACACTCTTATAATGTAGCATGACAAAATGATTATGCATTTGAAAATACGACTAAATTTACAGCTTTTACTGGGTAGTAAAAAATAGAGCATGACAAGTATCGGGTAGATTTTTTAATGCAAGCAGTTAAAGTAAAGCTTCAAAAAAAGGGGGGCATTTTTATTTATTCTCAGTGTGCATGTGGGGGTAAATGTCATGTTTAGACAGGAACTATATATCACATCATGTATGGCGCTTGCATGTCAGCAAGACAGGGCTGCTTGGTTGACCTTCAAAATAGTTCATCAAAATTAGCGATGCCCAGAAAAAAGGGACTCAGTGGATAATGACTGTGAAATTAGGAAATGGGAGGCCGGGGCTATGCAAATGACGGCACAAGTCATGTGCAAAAGTCAAGATGAACTGCATATTAAGACATAATACTGGGGGGAATTAATATTGCATCTTCCTCCTCGCTCTCTACGCCTGGTGCTGAAGATGAGAAACGTGAAGTGTGTGTTAGTCTTGGGTGGGGCTGAACCTCCTTCGTTCTGGCGGGGCAGGAGGAACGCAGCACAGTGTGGTCTGACACCGCTCACTGAAGTTAACGGAGAGCATCAAAGCTGCTCTGTCCTTTTTGACATAGCTGCCCTTTTCCTTTGCATTTGCAGTACAAGCTGTTCATTATGGCCGCGCTTTGTTTTTGTTTAATGCTTCTGTGGGGAGAATGAACATGGTGATATGCGTGCAGGGTGTGTGTCAAGAAAAGCCCCTTAGTTACCGGACAAGGTTTTAAACTGCAAAATTACATTCAGAGAATGCATGAAAAATTCAAAGGGTGTCATTAGTTATAAGGCAGCCGCACAATTTGGGTAACCTTGGTGAAGACAGACTGTCACCCTTTTTGTCTGCTCTATCAGCTGCTGACATCAGCCCGACAGACACACACTTATGCACATACATACTAATACATGCAGTGCGTGCATGTACACAAAAGCACAATCGCCAAAACATGTTAACAACGACAAAGACGCAGCACTATCAAGTGCATGTTAGCTGCTACTGTTTGTCATCCGAATGTCAAGGAAAGGAGCTTTTAATGGTACTGCACATCATAGCGGTGAGTGGCAGCATCCAGACACTCTGCGAGTCCCCTACGCCGCCGGAGCAATTAAGGCACCCTGACAAGTGTGGGGGGCTCTTTGAGTGTCACAACAAATCACTTGTTTTGAGGAGTCATGCACTCACACCTTTCTGCTGGGAGTTAGTTAGAGGCCTGCGTGTTCTTCGCCGTGGCTCCTCCTCCAGGCACTCCACATCTTCACAATAATAGATTGCTGTTGACAGTGTCTCTAATGAAATCTTCTCACATGACATGTCATGTGTGCGCCGTGAGCCAGCCGCGGTGTTTTTGAGGCAATCGGAAACGTCCTCAGGTACGGCACTATGTGCCATTTGTGTAAACGGCGAGCTCAGAGGAAGCATCGCAGCAGAAGAAGATCAACACCCGATGGTGTCGAGGGGTCTGAGTGAGAGGGGAAGGTCGGATGAAGGCGTGGCGTACGCTGGCTGTTTGTAGGCCTGGCGGTCTTGTGTCTGCCTCAGTGTGCTGTGGTGTCATCACAGTTAGAGGTGTTGCTATTTGTGTGTTTGTGTGTTTGTCGGAGGGCCTGTGCAGCCTGTAACATGTTAAAATGAAACTTGATGTATACTTGGTCGAAAGCAAGACTCCATATAATATGTATTATGTGTGTGTTTTTTTGTCAATAGTCAGAGATTGCCCCACATCCTTTCTCTGTAGCTGCTGAGCTTACTTGTTACTGCTGCCAGGAGTAATCAGATGAAAAAAAAGTTTGCTTTTTGCTTGCTGCATTAATTCATTAATTCTGTTCTGTTTAAGTGGTATTGTGTTTTTTTTAACATGTCTCTTCTCTTTTGTGTGTCTCTGCAGGTTCCGGTTTCAGTGGCTATGATGACACCTCAAGTGATAACTCCACAGCAGATGCAGCAGATCCTTCAGCAGCAAGTCCTGAGCCCTCAGCAGCTCCAGGTTCTCCTCCAGCAGCAACAGGCCCTCATGTTACAGCAGGTAATGTACAACCGACACTCATGTCATGACTCATTTTGACAGAAAAGGCGTCAAGTGCTTCGAATGACGGATGTCACAGTTTGGAATAAAAATTTTCTCATGTAGAGGCAGCGTTTCACAAAGATAAATTCACTTCTTCTCCTCTTCTTTCCAAGCCTCAAACACAACATTCCTCAAAGTAGGAAAATGTTGAAAACTACTGCTGAGCTTGTGACTGACAGACTCACATGTCCTCTTCCTTTCTCTTCTGCAGCAGCAACTTCAAGATTTCTACAAGAAGCAGCAGGAACAGCTCCACCTCCAACTTTTACAGCAGCAGCAGCAGCATGCAGGCAGCAAGCAGAGTAAAGAGGTAGGCTGACATCACTCTGACTGCCTGCCATTACCAAACCCGTTGGCCAGACAGAGCATGGAAGGCATGTGTGCTCCCTCCCTCAACCCCATCTGCTTCCAGACTGTGGTTAAAGCAAAGAGGAGGGAGGGGGGAATCAAGTGCACTCATGCTTCTGATTAGCATGTCAGACTAGCTGAATAAATGGTAACAACCAACTGATACTGTGCTAAGAATGTAACAGTGCAGTCTTTTTCTGGCAGTGTGTCCACATTTCATGTATAATATTTTATAGAGCCTGAGCCTTAGTGCATTGTCTCGGACTTTTTTTTTTTCTCTCCCAAGTAAACAAGTGTCCTGTGCAACAAAGAGATGACCGTTCGTGTGAGCCTCGTGTAGGACATAATGAAAGGCAGAAGGGAGAAAGGCAGGAACACGAAGCACATAAATCTGAGAGGCTTTTCTCGGTAATTAACATGGAAATGGCAGAGGAAGAGAAGGCATGTAATTGTGAGATATCAGTGCAGAGAGCGCTCCCAGCTTTGTTGCCCGTTTCGAGTTTTTTTTTTCTCTCCCTCCATCTTTCTCGCTCTCTCTCCTTCGCTCCCTCCAGTACAGCAAGGCTTGCTCGTAGGCAGCAGCTTAATGCGTGTTAATGACTGGAGGATACAGGCATCACTGTGGACAAAGCAAATTATTATTGTGCGGTCAGAAGAAGTTCAAAGACAGTCTGGGAATTGTTGCTCTTGTCCCCATTGAGTTCCATGTTTGGAGAGTAGAGGAAGCATTGAAAATTAAGCCCAATGTTAAAAGCAGAAACACACACACACACACACACATACACACATGCATGCACACACTCGCACACGTCCGCATGCTGTCGAAGCTCCCAACTTCAAAGTCGTAGCTCCCTAATTAATGAACTGCGGGCTTCAGTTTGGACAAGTTGTGGCGTGATGCTCCCATAAATCAACATGACAGCAGAGCTCCTCGGCCTCAGATAGGGCCTGTCACCAAGTCGCATCTGATGTAAACACTGGAGGAGCGCGGCAGAAAAGAGGGGGAAGGCAAGGAGGTGCAATTGATCAGTTGAATGGAGCATGAGAATAAAAGAAAAAACAACTTTTGAAGCATATTATGTATGATCACAGGAAATGGATGCAGCCTCAAGAGGCTCTCCCCCTCAGCCGATGTTTTCTTTCTCTACCCATCGCTCTCTCTTTTAACAGTCGCATTTCTCGCAGCCATCAAAAGACAGAATAAGAATTACGCAGTGACTCCCCTGTGGCTGCCAGACAATAACCCCCTGTTGTTGCTTTGTGCCTCTTTTATTTTAAAGACATCAAAATTTAGTTTTTCAAAGATCTTTAACTTTATATTTGAAGCTTGACAATAAAGGCCTGCCAGTGCCACTCTTTATCATTTGTCAGCGACTGTATTTTTCTCTCCCTCGTGCCACTTCTTGTTAACCTCTTATTTGGTCTATTGGGTCTGGGGTTTTTAATGTGTCTGCATGCTGCGAGCGCACAGGAGCTCCTGTCAGCTGATGGGACCAGAAGAAAAAATAAATGTGAAGGGGAGAGTGTTAAATTCGATTGTAATACTGGATTTTTTGAGCCACCCTCTATTTATTTAGCATTCTGATGAAAGACATTGTTCCCTGTGAAGTCCCACCCCCGTCGCACTGTTATCATTGTCTCAGGCTGTCAGGGAGGAGTTGAAGAACAGAAAGCCACTGAAGACATGAGAAACTTTTCTCACACTGATGGAGAGGAAAAAAACAACCAACTTCCTTTCACAAATAAGAAAGATCAGAGAAGATCACAGGCCACCTGCAAACCGAATTTCACCGAAACCTCTGTGAGATCTCTGTCATGTTTCTCTCTCGCTTTTCTCTCCGCTCATTCTGGGTTTGATCACACATGAGCCGGAGAATTGAATGTGGTTACTCCTCAATTATGACCCTCCGCTGCCACCGTCAGTGCGCCTCCTTCCCCTGATTGATCCAATGAGACGACCCGGCTCACTGCAAGAGACCAGTGCTGCCCAGAGCTTTATTTTTAGTGAGCCAGTGCAGGAGCAGCGGGCGGGGGGGGCGGGGGGGCAGAAGCAGGAGGGGAGCGGAAGGGAAAGGAAGGCCGCAAGACCCTTTTGACAAGCCGAACGGGGGTGGGCGGAGGGGACGCGTTTTATCTGGCCGTTTCAGACCCGCCAGCGAGTGACCTGACAGCCACGTTGCACCGAGACCTTTTTTGTATGCACTCAATTGTGAGAAGTAAACAAAGTGGTGTATCCTGTGTTTGGAAACAGGGTGCGGTGCACAGCTTGGCAGCCCCTGCGCTGCTTTTAGTGCCCCCTCCTCTCCTCCCACCAGCTTGACAACTGGCCTTGTATACTTACAAACAGGCCTGGTATGCCGATGAGTCTCAGGCTTGTTTGTTATATCTTTGAAACAAAACACAGAAGGCACCCTGATGGATCTTAAATTGTTAATATTAGACATTTTGGTGAGTTGTTGAGAACACGGACCGATGAAAGGGTTAAAAGTCATCTCTCTCCTCCATGCCCCTGTTATCTAAATAACATCTCTATTTGTTTTGACTCTTCGGAGATTGGGGATATTAGATAATTTCCGTCTATTTATTATTCTGACTTTGTCTTTTTCTGCTTTCCATTTTCTTCTCTATTCTCATATCACTTTTTCATCCTATCAGCGTTCACATGTTTCACTTAGCAAGACCAAAATCCCCACTCCACCCTACCCTGCCCTCTAACCCCTGAATCAGTAAAGACACACCAGCTTTTCATTAAGAATGTCTTGATGAAGCAGCAGCCGCAGCACAGTTAGATCAACAAAACAGCTTGCATCTCTGAGTCTGTCCACAGTGTGTGATGGAAGGAGCCTGGCTGCGCTGGCTGGGGGACGAGCGTGTCCCTGAGCTCAGCGCCATGCCTGCGAGAGTTGTGAGAGTTGCTCGGGTGGTTATTAAGCACTTTGATTCAGTCACACGTTGTTTGCTGAATTATGAATGGCTGTAATTAAATTCCTGTGGCTCTTATTATGAATGATTAACTATGTTGTTTCATTGTTTGTCATTTGCCTCCCGACTCCTCGTTAATTAAGAGAGAGAGAGATGTATATTCTACCTGTCTAAAGTGGGCCCGACCGAGCTGCAGTAAAGGCAAAATGTAGGAAAATTACATACCGCCACGGTGCGTTAGCACACACACAATTTACAAGCTTTGTTTTTTTTCATGAATGAACGCGCTGTTCTAAAGTGTTACATTTTACTACCTGAACTGCTGACTTGAAATGTTTCTCTTCAATAGCATTCATGAAACCAGTAATGTACGAACCTGAAATTCAGCTATACATGTTTGCGCTGGTTGTTATGCTTTATATACGTGTGTTTGCTGATGGTGTGCCTCCTAATCTTTGTGTGTGTGTGTGTGTGTGCGCGTGTGTGTGTGTGTGCGCGTGTGTGTGTGTGTCACCAGCAGCAGGTGTCAGCACAGCAGTTGGCCTTCCAGCAGCAGCTCCTGCAGGTCCAGCAGGTCCAGCAGCAGCATCTGCTCAACCTTCAGAGGCAAGGGCTGCTCACAATCCAGCCCGGACAGACGAGCCTGCCACTGCACTCGCTCACTCAGGGTCAGTACCCAATATCGCAGCACTGTTAACTGAACCAGAGACCTGCAGCACTTTTCTCTGTCAGTCCTGAAACTGCTTAGTAGGAGCGTTTGTGGTAACAAAACACTACAGCAAAACAATGTTTGGGGATGATCCAACACTTCTTTTTTCTGCAATATAAGAAAGAGCTAAAAATGTATTTGCTGATGTAAAGTGAGATTTAACCTGCTGTTGAGTACATATCAGAGATTTGTTTATACGACAAAAACAACAGGCTACTATTTACCCACTAACTTAACTGTTTCTTGATGTATTAGGTGATCCTGGCCTTGTACTTAAAATAACTGGTCAGTTAATTTCCATTGACTTGTTTTTATGAGAGTTGTTTCCTGAAAGTATCTTGTGACTGTGGGTTTATAGCAAAGAGCAGTCTGCTTAGAAAATTGTGAAAACGTCTAAGCAGAGAAAGTATTCAGCTCAAGTGTGGGAGGATTTTAATCAACTGTCTGTAAAAGGCACAGTGTCACCTTTAGCAGGCATCTAAAATCATTTTATATGAGCCAACTTTTGCTTTAAGAATCATATGGATCATGGTGAAGATGAATGCTGTTTCGCAGGCCTTTAATCTCCAGCAGTTGTGGAAGAAACATTTGACTTTTTTGGCACACAGACACCTTGTTTATACTGATCTCTGCACAAACTGTAAGCAGCCTCACTGTAAAAATATTAATATTCCTATGAGTCTTCAAAGACCTGAACCCTTAATGAGATTACGTTGCCTGTCGTGCAGAGCTGTTGGTGTGGCATTGTAGAAATTAGGAAGAGTTTCAGATACCAGTTTTACCAACAATCTATTTTAACGATGCAGCCTGTGTAGGTGTGTGTCTCTCAGAGTGGTTTGATCTGCTGCTGTTATTGTTCCACTCTGAAATACTTTCTCAAATGTGCTTATTTGCAAAGTGAACCATGCACCACTTAAGTGTGTAACCACATGTATGTGGTTTCGATGGTGCAGGACGCAGCTCTAATTTACTAAATGGTATCTTACGCCTCTTGTGTATTGTTCTCTGCAGCATTGCAGTTTGATTCTGGGATGCTACAATTTGTTTGTTATCCTCCTGGAATTTGAAAGTGAAATTCCCCTCCATGCAGAAATGGAGAAAGAGTTTTATGTCGATGCTTTCCCCTTGAACTCTGTGTCCCGTGTCTTTGATTGGCATCTTGGTGGCAGGCTCCTTCAGCCTGGAGGGTGACTGGATCTATTGTTCTTCAACTGCCAGTGAACTTGTCATTGTGAAACCGCCTGTTCCTTATAGGGAGTCAATACTTGTTGTTTGGCCAGGAAGTTTATTTCTTTATTTATTCTGTAATATTTTGTTAAGGAGTGGCCGCCTTGTTTTAGAACATGACATTGACTATTCATTCCAGGCAAAGACAAACAGTTTTGAAATAACAAGATAAGGGCGATAAAAACGGGAGGGTTTAGGGGGGTGCTTAGGTAATAGGCAAACACAAACATGGTTTGTACAGAGGTGTTATTGTTTGGACTGGGTATAGAATCACTCACACACACACAGACGATTGCCATGGGCACAGGCGTGGAGCGCTGCGGTGTTGTGAGTGTGCTTGTTGAATTGCTCTGTGTCAGATGTCTGGCAAACACACACACACACACACCCCTTGAGTAAAGCATTATATGAGTGATATGACCAGGTACTGTAATCTTGACGGATTTCACAACAGCCCCAGAACATCCTGTTTACACTGTGGCATCATCAAATACCCACAAGGCATCTCAGCTTATTAGCAGAGCAAGTCTTCATTTATTTTCAGTACACTTTTACTTTTTTATTAGAGCTGCACTGTTAACTCTTTTCATATTATTTGAATTGTTACTTGCATTAATAAGCATTTCTTTTAATCCCATTAAGGTATCATAAACAGTGACATTACAGAGAATTGTTTCTCTAGTTAAGAAAATGAATTAAACTTTAATTTTAATTCTGAGTTAAAAAAGGATGGTTTTGATTTTTGTTTAGCTTTTCCACTCAAGAATATCTTGAAATGAATTGAACTAAAAACTGAGGTGTCATTTGCATGAACATCAAGATGAGGAAGTGCTTTGTAATTACTGTTTTGTTACAGTTTGTCACGACCGGTCGAACCTGGTTGGTTTGCCCTTGCAATCCATTGATGGTTACCTCTGTGCTTCCAACAGCTGTTACAACACTTAGGCTTGTGCTTCAGGCCCCCAGTTTGTCTTCCTATTCTACACATTTTCTGCTTGACTGTTTGAAGTTATTGATGACCTTTCTGTTTTCCACATCACTAAACTCTTTCATGCATCAGCGAGCCAGGCCTATGGTGCTCAGATCTAATCTGCAATATTCAGCCAGCAGTTAGCGCTGCGTTGGAGGTGATGAGTTGATCTGCTCTCTTTGGGTCCTGGTGATTATGGATTCAAACTTCGGGGCAGTAAATTGGCATGACTTTTTAACTGATGATTTTTATTTCTTTAATTTAACAATGAC
>JAQLOL010000012.1:27839155-27871634 GCA_029783665.1 Naso thynnoides | reverse complement strand
GATTTTTATTTCTTTAATTTAACAATGACGATATCAGTGGAAATATTTTAAAAAGCCACAGTTATCACATGCGGTTCCCTGTGTCCTTTTCTCATGTGCTCAGGAACAAAAGGTCACTGGAACAGAGTAATTAAAGGAAAGTTTGTGTGCAGTCTGCAGTTGTGTTTACTGCACTATAATCTACCCTAAGCTCATTTTTTCTGTCTCCTAGTCAGATACATCGTTGACAGAGACAGATTGAAGCCATTTTTTTTTTCTGCCAAACGATGGACCAAAGGAATGCATTTGAATTAGCTTCTCAAAAAATTTGATAGCACTAATTAACTATAAACTTGTAGATAGGCGTTTTGAGTGAAAAACAATTGCTCACATTATCTGGAGTATAATTTGTTTCTCTTGTCGTAAATTCTTCTGACATTAATGTTCAAAGTCTTGGAAGCAGCCAGACGGTATCTGTTATAAATTACACCAATGTGTTTGGGGAGGATATAACTCTCATAAATATAAATTTGAGCCCCCATCCCCCTGCCCCCACCCACACAAAAAGCCTGTCCTCTTGACCTGATAAGTGAGTCAGTGGTGGCTCAGGCTCACTTTGCTCAGGTGCTGTATGAGTGTGTGTTTGCATGTTTATGCACATGTGTGGCTCAGCGTGTGTCACAGTGGTGGGCAGTGTTTGTGCACATCCTAACTAAAATGACCACTCACCCTGCGAGGTTGCTCTGCAAGAGAGTGAGTTCTTGTAGCTGCACAACATCATTTAAGCTGTCTCGGAGAGGCCAGTGGGACAGTGACAAGACAAATTTGTCGGTAATATGAAAGCAGAGAATGTGGCGAGCCATGAAGTGCTCACAGAACGGCAGCACATCGGGGACAGCGGTGGGTAATGCGGCTGACCTGTCAGTGATTGATACATCCAACGGTGGGCTACTGGTAATAGTTCCTGCAGCATTAGGACAGGACATATTTCAGGCCTAAGGGGTGCATATCAGCAGGCCAGTGATTACGGCAACATAAACAGGGGTGCAGTAAAGGTCCCAGCCTGCCGGAACAATAAACTAATAGCGATGTCACTGTCCCCCCATGGCACCGGCTCTGTGTGTGAGAAGTAACAGCTCGGTTTAAAGAGCATGGAGCACTGGGGGCCATTTTTTATTTGGGGGATGATGGCCTGCAACTGATGTCATTATGAACCTTAAATCAACTTTCTGCTTGCTTGAACATGGTCACCTGGGTACAGGGGGACAAGGACAGGAAAAGGTTGAAGAGCTCGGCCTGTCTCGGTGCCAGAGCTACCTGCAGAGGTAAAATTGAGTTGTGAGGCCGGTGATCAATCAAGTGTCCCAACAACATACATTTTTTAGAGTGCTTGTCCGTATTTCCCAGTCGTAATGAGTGGAATAGTTGTGTTGAAAAATGAAAAGAGGAAAGATAAACCAATCGGGCATTTAAAGGATGGACAAACTGGGGACCCAAGAAAGAGGATTTAGAGATCAATGTCATTATGTGTCCCACAGTAATCAGATGGAGAGAAAGTCAATGCATTTTGTCCAAACACAAAATATAATACCCTCTGAGACATTTGAGTAATGATATTTTATTGTCATTTATGTGGAATCATGAGCCATAGCTGTTGTGGAATTTGAAGAGATTAGGGTTAGATAGGAGTACCAAGAGGAACGCGGCAAACAGAGAGCAATAAAACTACAGACTAGATCCAGAAGGAGACAGCCTGGTCCCACTCCGTTACCTCTCTCATCAGACCGGTCTATCCGCTGCGGTTTCATCTGAGTAAACAGCGGTGTCGGGGTCACCAGGATTGCTGGGTAATTGAGCCAGTGTGGGCCGCCCTGTCAAGCACATCGGCTAAAAATACATCGCCCACTGTCACCGGGCACCAAGTGGGGGGAAAATGATTGTTCCCGCTGTCGGGGCGCAGGATGCTCGCATCACCAGTGACCTTCCGCTTCCAAACCAGCCATCACAGACAAAAAAGAAACAAAAAGGACTTTTGCTCCAAAGTCTCCGTATGCCGTCAAAACAACAATGGATCCTTTGATAATGCAACTGGAAATCACCAAGCAGCGGATTAGCATGCTGTAGCACAGAGCGCAATATTAAGCATGTTTAGCCTGTCATGGACGTGCACTTCGATTAGGGCACATCAAGGCATTGAAGAGAATAAGGGAGAATACAGGCCGGCAGAATAGAGCGAGGCTGTTGGAATATTTGAATGAGGAAAGACGCTCCTTGGAACGTGGAAAGGTTATTGATTTGTCCTGTAATCATTTCCTGCTCTTTGATATGCAAACGATCTAGTGTGAATTTACAGCAATCCTATCAGACTCATTTCACAGTTCTTAGCCCCGGCGTCTCTCCGGAGTCCTCCGCCTCATTAGGCCAATGTTCTCCATTACCAGCATAATTAAAATCTTTAGTAGCTTATCAAATTAAAAATATTTTTGCTGATCATATTGAGATCTTCACCTCACAGTTATTTTCCACAACAGGAATAAATTAAGACTAAGCATTTTGCACACAATGTGTTACAATCTGGTGCTTGAAAGGAGCACTTCTGGTATCTATAGAGCTGCTGATGATAAACGGGGTGGTGGGGGGGTTGGAGGGGGATCCAGAGAATATAAACCCAAGTAGATAAGCATGTGCAAATCATCTTTCATTTGCCAGTGCTCATTTTGAGAATGGATTTAATTAATTGTAATGTTAAACGACTGGTCTTGTCCATTTGCTCTGTGGTTAAATTCACCACATATCCGAGGGCTTCTTTCACCAGACTTTAAACATGTGGCTTATGGAAGCATGGATTAAATACCCAGTACGAAATCACACATATTCCTCTATTAGGTCCTTCAGCATGCTATTAAAACCTGACTCAGCCAGTTCCACTATGTTTGGACTGAAGATACAAATAGACACAAATTCTCTACCCTTGATGTTTAATCATATTTTATAAATCAACTTTATCCTCATTTACGTCAAATGAACCGAGCTTCTTTGACATAGTGACTGACACACCGTGGATGGACACACTTATGCTGTGAGCCAACAAAGGCTCTCTGCTCTTGCACATGGAAAGCGGGGTGCTCAAACGCAGCGTTATCCTTCCCCGTCCCAACTCTGGCCCTGGGTGTCGGGGCTCGCTGTCACTCAGCAGCAGAAGAAACACACAAGCTTATAGATGTGTTTCCAGCACACAGAAAAATGTCTTCTGTCTTCAAGGGATTTTTTCTTTTTCTTTTTTTTTTTCAAAGGGCTGTGTGAGCTGCAGTGTGCTTGACTTGTTAAATGAGGTTTAAGTCTTCTGTGTCAATTGGAGGCGGTGCAGAGCTTTAAGTATTTTGCACATTAATGCGCTTTTGAGAATATTACCCCAGGGTCCTGTTTCTCAAAGAGGCAGGGGTGGGATGTTTTCTAGTGTTGCTATTGTAAACTTTTTGTTGTGTATGTTCTGCATATCTCTGTTGTTGAGAGAAAATGACGGTGATTATTCAGATTTCATGCCTTGTCTGGATGTTAATTATTTACTCTGGGCATGAAATCTGCGTGAATGCCAGGGATTTGTGTATACAAACACGCTTCAGATCACAGAGAAAATGGGAGGGAGAGAAGGAGGTGGCGGAGAGGCAGTGGGGGGGCAAGAGCTCTCAGTGCATTACCCTGTAGTGGAATATTTTCTAATTAATACTCAGCTTTGTTTACAGACGCTTTGATTTAATTAAGTGATGAAGAAGAGAGTTGGATTAGGTGTTAATTGATTTAATTATCCAATTTGTTTGTCTCAGGCATGATTCCAGCAGAGCTGCAGCAACTATGGAAGGAGGTGACAAACGCTCACGTAAAGGAGGAGCACAACAACAGCAGCAACAACGGCCACCGGGGCCTTGATCTGTCATCCCCGGCACCGCCAAAGAACCCACTCCTCAACCAGCATGCCTCCACCAACGGGCAGTACATGAGTCACAAGAGAGAAGGGTGAGTCCCCCCCACTCTCTGCAAGGTCTTTCACATTTTTCTTGTTTTCTTTTATTTGCATTTTGCGTCTTTTCTGCTCTCTCTCACAACGACAACATGGGCCAGTGAAAACACAGAGGCACTTCCGTACATTATTTGTACCCTACAACTTGTAATTAAACTGGTCTTCATGGTCATCTTTGTGTAAAGCAAACACAAGTCCACAAGCCATTTATCTCGTTTAAAATATTAATATCTCATAGGGCATCAGTTGATGGACATGTCCCCATAGGGTCTGCATTGAGATTATTGTTAATTTCTAGTTTTCTAGGTATTACTTCCATTGAGATCACCTTTCTGTATGTGTGGGTACAGCTGGAGACTTCATAGGAACACCTGGAAGGATCAAGGATTTAAAGAAATATGCACCATACTTTTAATGAGGGGTCAGTGTATGACCCCCTTCAGCTATTGTTTCAGTTGTGCAGCTGTGACTTGAGTCATTAGAAACCTTCAAAATGCCAGCATCTGATCAGAAAGATAAAACACACATTGTTGTATACAGGGAACTTGGTGTGACATGATCGACACAATGATCACATGTCAGTTCCCGAATTGAAAAATGCACAACAGGAACGACAAGCTATTCTATTCTAAAACCAAACAAACCCTGGGTGTATCATATGAATCATCTGTGAAAGGCTTTTGCTCTCTGAGCCGCGTGTGTGTGTGTGTGTCTGTGTGTGTGTCTTTAAGGAAGAAATTAATCTGGCATCTTACACATTTGCTTGTTTTCTTGCACCAAAGCCTGATCTTTGAACTGCTGGTGAGGAGCCTCCAGGCACTATGAGCTCACTGCATAACATCTGACTTGTGTTTCAGTGATCAAAACCTACGCGTCATTATGAAAGCAATGCGGATGAAAACATGTTTAGCACAGTAAACCAGCAGGCCTTTGGAGGTGAAGAGGGGCTGCTGGTGGGGGGAGTACACCGGGTTGTAGAGAGGATCTGAGTGACTTTGAGAGGCAATACTGCTATTCTGTAACGGAGGGATGCAAATGGAAAGCAGATATTTCTTTTTAAGCAGTGGTATTGGTTTTTAAACAGATTCATATTACCTGTACAGACCTCTTCTCTTTGTGATGTTTCAAAATTATCTTCCAGTGCAGATACGGAAAGAGTAAAATAAAAAACGTGTAGTTGTGCTTGCGGATGACACTATCCACAGGCTTCCAGTCCTTCATGGAGTGTCTGACTGAATGTCTGGTTTTAGTACAGTTGAAGACAAATCACACGGGAGGATATTGACTCGCTCACTCCATCACACATTGTCGCGAGCGAGCAAACAAGGTGAGCCTCCATGGCAGGAAAAGGCAAGAACCAGCCTCAGCTGAGGGCTCCATGAAACATCGGAGAAGACATAACGCAAGAGCTGGCAGCCCCTCTGCCTCGCACTGGCTGTCAGAGATTAAAGAAGATGTCAACAGCAGTTTAACACGAGCTTAAGTGAGGAAGGCAGTCTCAGTCTGAATATTCTCGCAGTATCTTAGATCTGTCAGAAAACCAAGCAGGTGATTCTCATCCAGCCCATCTGCTCGAGGAAGCTCGAGGATTACCTACCCAGAGTTTCAAATGTGCCATCACTAAGAATAGAGGAACACAAAACATTCCTTATTAAATGCTGAATGATGCTAATTTAGATTCACACAACCAATAATCCTCTCTTGTGTTAATTTTGGAACGCTTGAATCGCACAACTATCAGGAGCATTGTTCCCCTCTTTTGATGATGCAGACTCAATTCTAATCAGACTCCATGGGAAGGAAAGAAAAAAGAAATATTATTAAGTATGATTATTCTAAGCAAGGCTCTGAGAAAACGTCTGTGTTATAATCCAGGGATTTGAATAATCAGGTTGAAGATAATGGGCTGGGCCGGCCTGGGCGTAAATAGAGAGCATCCACTCATCCTCCCAGCGCTGAACTTAATGAACTTTTAATTGATGCGGTTTTGCTAGTCCTTTTGTCATGCAACAGAAACAAGCCTCTGTGCTGATGGGCCTGTTTTCCCGACTGGCTTCAGATTGGTTTACAGCAGGCCCTAAGTACCATGTAGTTAGTTTCATGTGTCATATAAAATCTGCCCAGGCACAACGACGCCTGCAACTAAAACCTTAAGTGCATCCACAGGAATCACTCACCGGCTTTGCACTTCCGTCTTAAGGAAGGAGGAGAAATTCAATCACTGCCGGCTTGACACACCAAAGACGAGGCACGTGTTCCTGCTTTTACTTGTCTCAAAGAACACTCTGGCCATGCAGGCTGGGATTTCTGTTTGTCTGAATAACATCCCTTGATGAGCAGGGCCTGAGTCACTCAATCTGTCAGCCCGTGTTGTTTCCCAGCCCACGAACTGTGATGCATAGATAGAGATATACCCCTGTGAGCCAGGTCATCTTTATTCAATGATTTGCTTATTTAAATGAAATGTGCCTGATCTGTATCTGACACAAATTCCCAATACAGTGCTGCATCAGCTTTGTAAGGGGGCGCATCCTCACAAAGCACTTGGCCCACTTTACTTCCCAACAACCATCAGTAACCACAGCTCAGGGACTGGAACACAGCAATCTGTTAAGCAGATAAATTATCTGATCTGGCACAACACTCCAATCTCTGTTGCCTTTCGTTTGTCTCACACCAGAAAAAAATGATAATTAAATCATTTAGGGTAAACCCTGCAGTTGCACAGAGAAGATGGAAAGAAAGGATCTTGTATAGAGTTAAAAAGAGGAGTGTTGCTGTGTATGGATGAAGGATCGAGGCGAAGGACACACATGGAAACAGGCTAACGTTTGTACCAGTGAATAGGAGAAGTGTTGTGACTGGCAGCATATGTTGCTGTATATTATGACTTGTTTATGGCCCAAGCATCTCATGAAAAGAAGAGAACTAAAATACAACTGGCGGGAAGCTATGAAAGTCAAATATGTGTTGAGTCCACACACAAGCACAGTGCAACACCTGGAAGGTTCACACACTGTCTGTCCGCGTCTGTAGGCACTTTAATGTTCCTTCTCCTCTAAAGGAAGCTGATGACACGGTTTTCCTCATCGCTCTTACAGGATCATTAGAGTGTTCTTCCCCCCGGCTGCCTGACAATAATAACATCCTGACAGACCTGTCACGGGTGCAAGTCAAATTTAACGCAACGCAGGGAACTGCAAAGCTGTTTCCTTTTTTCTTTTTTCTTTTTTTTTTCTTTTTCCTCCTTCAACGTGTTCTGAAATGGGAGAAAACCCCATGAATCCTACACTCTTCTCCTATTACACTAATGTAGCTCATTTGGTGTAAATTCTGTCATTTACTACTGTTTAGCCATCCACCGTTTAAAAGGGCTCTTCTGCCGCCAGCCCCTCACAGCGCTTTGTGCTCACTGATTCCCAGCGCACTCCACATTTCAATATCTTATTAATACAGAATTAACCAACAAGCCTGCTCGCAAAGAATTAAAAAAGGATCCCTTTAAATTAAAAACCAGCGTTACCTTCGCCAGTCCACACATTTCCTTGTTAAAAACTCATTATAATAGGTCTTCCGCCATCTATTTATTAGCTGTATCAAAACAGAAGTCTTAATGTGAATGCATAATTCATAATTGAATAAAAAAAAAATCTGACTTTTGAAAGAGGGAGAAAAAAAAGCTGCTAAGCACATTCATGAATGCTTGACTGCTTCCTAATTGCAATGCAATTATCACATGTTATGAACAATGTGAACTCTTAAGCAAGTAATTATAACACAAGGAAACCTGTGACGCCCTTTAAAATTTGCGACTTGAGGAACAGCTTCACTAACATTGATACAAATGAGATTTTAATCTGAACATCAGTTTGTTTAATCCGGCAAAATTGGCACAGCATAGTTAGATTACTTTCTTTTTTCAGCAATTCATTTTTAAATCTTTTTTTTTTTTTTAATCGTGGCAGATGGAAGATTGGCAAAGCAATGCAAGATTTTATTTTTGGTATTTATTCTTCCTCTCTATCCTTAAAGACATCCCCTAAAGTGGCATCATTAAAAGTCACCTCTTTTTAATATATGTACAGTATATGAATGAAGTTTTAGTGGTTACATTTATTCCCAAGTGGCAACACAACAGTTTGTGGTGTAATGAATCTCCCTACCTGGCCTGTCGTCTCAGAGAGCAGAGCTCAGACTGGAGAAGAATCGGCGGCGTTCAGCTCACGAGCCACCAGAAGCACAGGTGGCAGCGATATAGGCCAGTCCCCCAGGCTCTTGTTGCTGAAAGTTGTGTGTCTTGTACAGTGCCTGTGTCCATATGGCGGCCT
Organism: Naso thynnoides; assembly: GCA_029783665.1. Lineage (NCBI taxonomy): Eukaryota > Metazoa > Chordata > Actinopteri > Acanthuriformes > Acanthuridae > Naso > Naso thynnoides. The sequence goes on along the minus strand of JAQLOL010000012.1, from coordinate 27,863,309 downwards.
GTCTCGCTCTCTTAGCAGACATTGCCTCCACACAGGCCGCTTTCTCCCAGTGCTGACTGCGGTTAGCTGTGATTCCACGCCTCTCGCCATATGGAAGATGTTGTAAAGTTTGTTTTGCAGGGATGTTCCTACTATTTAGACTGATTGTACGAAGCCATACGCTCCCCATAGGCGCGTGCTTGTCAGCCCCTGGTGACATGGATTGGTCAGTGTATAAATTAATACCAGGCTGGGATGTTTATAGTTTGTGCACAGTGTGAAAACGCCTGATGCTTTTTGGGGGTTTCATGTTGTGGTGCGCACTCCTCCAGGTGGGCTCTGGGACGTGATGCAGCAGGCAGTGCAGGAAAGGCAGCAAGTGAGGGAGCCCCCTAGCAGCTTTGATCAAAGTGAACTGCAGCACGGGCCAGTGGTACTAAATAATTACGTATTGATTTGGTTGTGCTTTCACAACATGAGTCCCCTCTTTTTAAAGAAGAGCAAACAGAGATCCTGCAGGTACACCAAATCCACAGCGACCACATTTGAACGTTTCCATGTGTGAAGTACAGTACAGTTCACATGTGGAGGCGCTAACCAGCTTGACAAAAGAAGCCATCTTCATCATATTATGTGCCCACAGGCCTGTCAATTTTTATTAATAACTGTCTCTTGTTCTGCAAATTTTTCCCCAGATCCACGCTAGAGGAACCCTCTCACCACAGCCACCCTCTCTACGGTCACGGTGTTTGCAAGTGGCCTGGATGTGAGGCGGTGTTCGATGATTTTCAGTCATTCCTCAAGTAAGTAAAAGCCGTAGCCAGAGGTGTGTTTGTTTGTCCTTTGTTGGGTCGATTGCACGTTTTGTGACTCGGAGGCACTACAGGTGCAGCTGGTTGTTATTCCTGAACGTGGGTGCCTGGGTTGGCACTCCTTTGACAAGGATACTGTGGTGGGGTCTCCTTCTGGGAACGGCATGGGCCTCTAATTCCTGTGATAAGTGCAGTTCCCATGGTGATGGGGGCCGTTTTTCCCAAACAAACAACGGTAGGATGTTTATCTGTGGCAGCCCGCACTTAGGGCGCTCTGCATGTTTGCCCTTGTCACTGGACAGGAGGATTGGTGTGTGTGTCTTGTCTTTTCTCAGTGGTTTATTTGTCCTGTCTTCTCCTCTCTCAGGCTTTACTTCTTTGACTTGCTGTTTGGTTTCCAGTGTTGTTTATTGTATTAAAAGCCAACACCTCAACACTGTGTTAAAAGAAATCATGTATGTTGTTGTTAAAGAGCTCCAGCTAAGTCAGTATCACCTGCTGTGCAGCATCTTTACAATGTGAACTGTGTAAAAGGTTTGACCCCATCCTGCCTGACACGGGCCTTTGTTTTGCGTCGCGTTTCTCCGTCTAATTCAGGCCCCTGGTTTACTAATCAGCCCTGTGTGCAGGCAGCGCGCTCTAGGTAATCCAACACATAACAGTGCCATGGTTACGGAGAGGATGAAAACATCTGCATTGTGGCAGCAGATCAATGGCTCACTGTCACCCCGGATTAGTCGCACTTTAAACAAGATATGACACAATTCCATTATCCTAAAACAAGCACTGAGCGAACACACAGTTTCCTTACAGACGCAGAGAGAAATGTGCTGCAGCGGGGCGTCGCGCAGGCAGCTGAAAGTTTCACCGTCTTTGTCAACATTTTGAATCCTCTTTTCATTTTAAGATCGTTTGCTTGAATCCACTTGGAGCGCAGTTTGCCTTAGAGAAGCTTGTCACACTAAATTCCGAGAACACAGTTTCTGTGCTTGATGAAAAAAATAGTTTTGTGTTTTTACTGTAATTTAGTAAACATCCTGTGACACAGAGTTATTAAACCGTGTATTGCACATCCACACTTTCACACATAGACACACACTGTTCAGCTTCGGGAGTGCCGCCTTAAATCCATCACTATTTATTGTATTCTGACATTGCCTCACCCTTTGTTTATAGAAGAGAGGGGAATTAAATTCAGCGTGCCCGGTAGAACTCTGCCTTCAAAAGTCTCTAAGTGCACTCTGCTATGTTTTTACAAGTGTTTTTATCATGGCAACATCTTGTTTACTTTAGTTGCCTGCTCAAACTGCTTGGAACATGTTAAGAAAACATTTGGGGAGAGTCTCCACAAAGCTGCCTTTGTTTAACAGCAGGCAAGAGTGCGAGCAGCTCACCAAGGTGTTAACTCTCAAACCCTTAAGCACTTCCACATGAATCCCAGCAACTGATACTGTGGGCCTCAGAAAACAATCAAAAATAAAAATAAAGAATACATCAGGTATTACAATGCTGTTACAAAAGTCTCTAAAGGTTGGGATCAAAATGTTGAAAATACAGAGTTAAGAGAGGCATGTGTGTATGTGTGTGTGTGTGTGTGTGTGTGTGTAGTCAGCAGAACACAGTGTACTGTGTACCAGAGAGAAAGAAAGGTGAGGAGGACTCTAACATCAACCAGATTTCAGCTTCACATGCCAACAGTAACAACTAACACGGGACTGAAATGTTGTTTTAAACTGTGTGTGTATTTATTCTATCTTTAAAAGAAAACATTGCATACCTACACGCACTATCTTGATAAATACAAAGCACCAAATCCCTGTTCCTGTTTTCGGGCTCAGCACACTGAAGGGTGGGGTTGGGATCAGAGCGGAGCCTGGTGTTTTTATGGGGGTCAGGACTCTTCTCTTCAGTGTCCAGTCAGAGGTCAGAGCCAGTGAAACACTGCAGTGCCCTCTAGTGCTGCACTGTCTGTCTGCTAAAAGCACCAACACTCCTCTCTCACACCTCAACACGACGGAGGAATTGTTTTGCACGTCATTCAGCCTGGCATCACTGCACATCTCTTTAAAAGCAGAAAAAAAAAACATGAAATAATGTGAAATGAAATAAGTTTAAAAGCTGAATTCCTTACAATAAAATTAATGATTCTAATTCTCCGTAATATATTTAAATGCACAATTCTATAGAAATAATTAGAAACATGCATCAGAAATGTTTAATGCATTTTAAATGTAAAGATTACTGTAAAGATTTGTGATTTAATTTAATTCCAGCAAACGGTGACGATGATAAACCTTCCCTCAGAGACAGCCTTAAGCTCTGGCTCCTGCCTGTGTAATTAGAAACTGTTAAAAAAAAAAAAAGTAGCCAGAAAACTAACTGATATGTAAAAAGCCGACTGTTGCAGGAATGTCTTTTTAACTTGTTTTATTGTGGCAATTTACATTAAGGACTGTCATCCTGCCAGAGAGCTTTTAAAAGCGGCTTTATTTGAAGTCCAGAAAGTGACACATGCCAACGTTCATAGTCTCTCTCGATGTCAATTCCCCGTATCCCCTGCTCCCGTGTCCAGACACTCCTCTCAAGGCTGCATTAGGGCCATTTGAATATTTCATTTCCTATTAATTATGCACTGTGACTCTCCATGTCATTAGAAGAAATAAAGTGGAATGTAACAAAGGATGAAAAGAAGCAGGGCACATGTCTCCTATGAACAGAGAAATTCCAAAGCTGCTCACGTAGGCCACCCTTCATTGAAAATTCACTCTGTGCCAGTTAAATTGAAGCTGAAACGTCTTTACCTATTATTTTCTTCTTTGAAATTTAGTAAGATGTCCCGAAATGTTTACCAGTTTCATTTTCCGACCTACTTAATTAAATGGGCATTTATTTGACTCAAACAAATGGAAAGCCCACAAGAAGTCTGAATTGATTTCAGCAGAAGTGGCCACGCTGTTTTAATTTCTTTTTTGCCACAATAATTAGCTTCAAGTGCTGAATGTATATCACAGCCCTTTTGAAAAATGTATTATCAAAACACAATAGGAGGACCTGAAGGAGAGGAAGGGACCACGTTTCCCATAAAGATTTAAATCATTCACCTCAAGGTTGAAAATACCACAGCTGAACAGAAACCTTCACATTCTGAGCAGAGCACTATTAATTTTCCTTCCCTTCACGTGTGTCTGTTTTCTGAGTGTCTGCGCGGTGTTTAATGCACAAATGTGTTGTCTATACATAAAGCAACGGCGTCAGATTTATTGGGCCATCAGAACACGCCGGCACTGCCACTGCGCCTTCACACAGTGACTCTGGCTATTTTTGATTTGCAGTAAATGACAGAAAAAGTGCATTTGAAAAGGCAGGCGCGTCTCACACCTCTCTCCCGTCTGCCGGCGCCACTGTGTGCACACAGACATGCCTGGTGACAGTGACCTACATGGTCACCGAAGATGTGATATAATTTATGATATATATAATATATTGGATCCATTAGCGAGCATAATGAAGTAGTGAAATGAAAGGGTATTTGTGAAATCAGTTCAAACATCCTGCTCGGATTATGATTAAATGATTAATGAAATGCCCCTGCATAAGCATTTTCAAACAGTAATTCATGCGGCGGCTGATAAAATTCCTCCAATCATATTTCCTTCACTCGTGAACCTTATCTCCACCATTTTATATAAATCAGAGGGAAAAAAAACCCGTCCGCTACCCGACGAGCTACTTATTTAGATTAGTTATAAACGTGCAGGAAAAGAGAACATCTTCCCTGTATAAAATAATCATGCATAATTATATCCATAATTCAAGTTTGTGACAGATCCCATCTCCTCGTCCTGTTGTCCTCGGCATTTGGTCTCGCTTTATTTGAATTCTCTTAATTTTAATGACACAATTAGCAGAAAAAACAGCACAAAAAGGACAAATTCAACAAGGCAAAAGGAAGCTGCAGTGAGAAGTGGCATTTGGGCCTCTGTGCATAATTAAGCTGAAGAGTCCAACCTGAAATTCCTTCATCCTTCCTCTTATCTGTGAACGGTCGTTGGAGGAGACATGGCTGTCATCAAACACTGGGTCAATTTTCTGTTAAAAAAAAAAAATCCTCTGTTTCTGCAGATGTTTTGTGTGTAATCTTTGCAGTAATATTTACCGCATGATATTTACATGAATGTTACTACACATTCTTTACTGTCCTTTCCTCATCTATCAGCTTGCGTCAGTGAGGCAAACATCACAGGACTTTTGTTTCTTACATCTGAGAGACTGCAGAAGGCGAAAGTCAAACTGACATCAGCTCTTTTGTGTGTTCTCTGGTTTTTGTTTTCCAGGCATCTTAACAATGAGCACGCCCTGGATGACAGGAGCACAGCCCAGTGTCGGGTGCAAATGCAGGTCGTACAACAGCTGGAGCTGCAGGTATTGTCTCTCAGTTTGTTTTGGCCCAAATATTTATGTGTCTTCTTCTCCTGACACTTCCTTAGTGTCTGCCGAACCCCTCCCTGACCGTCTGATATCAGCCATGGGGTCACTCATGGAGGGAGGAGGGGTGCAGTGGAATGAAATAATTTTGTACATTTGCAAGTAATCAGTCATTAAAAATGTGTTATGTATGCATGACAGCCAGGAAAAGATATATGAAGGGCCCGGGGCTAAGTAGAGAAGATAATTGCATTTTGAATTTTACTGGGTTTTAAAGTTATTTATGACTTTTAACTGTTTGGCACCAACAATAAAACGCTTGGTGAAACGACTGGGCAGCATTGTGTGGCTAGGCACTCAGTGATGAGTGACTTCAGCAGAAAGCTTTTGATAAAAAGCTGTTTCTAACATGTGTGACCTTTCATTGTCTTTTCTCTGCCAAAAAAAAATCTGCATATGTACATTAAGACTGAACTCATGGAAAAAGTCATGGTTCACTGTCATCCTATTACTGGGGCCATATAATGGCCAGTGTGTTAAATGGAGAACACAAACACTGTGCTGATGCCAGGTTGCACTTAACAATTATTCTAAAACCAACAATTCCATTCAACTGTATTTTTTTATTAATTAGCTTCTGCTACAGGATTAAATGTAATGAATTCCAGATTTTGTGCATAATTCTCTTGTGGCCACTATAATACCTGAAAATTGACTGATAATGGGTTTAAAACAGTTGTGGTTTACAGGATGTTAAACTTAAACAATGAGGGTTCAGTTGCTTGAACATTACACCACACCAGCGTCCTGTTATTTCCGCCCGGGTGGTGTATTATCCAGAGGGATGGCGTGAAGGTTTATCAGACACAGACTTCCTCTGCGTAGAGCCTCTCACCATGATTTAAGCTGGCAGCTGAGACAGCGCTGAGTTTAAGACAGGTAGAAAAGGGCCTGGGCTTGTTATTGGCAATGAGACACAGTATCTTTTAACCTTGACTTTGAGATGGTCTGAAGTGCAGAACTGTTGACAGCCTCCAAAAACAAATAATTAGACAGTCTCAAGAGCAAAAAGATTGATTTGTTCTCAGATTGATTGTAAAAGATGCCGTTACTGCAAAGGAATGCATGAAATTAACCAAAGTAAAGAAATAGATTTTTTTTTCTTTTGTCCATAAAAAATGCAATGTGTTCTTTTTGCTCATTACAGCTAGCGAAAGACAAAGAGCGTCTGCAAGCAATGATGACGCACCTTCATGTCAAGTCCACGGAGCCCAAAGCCACCCCACAGCCGGTGAGCAGCAACCCTGTCATGCGTCTCTCCCTCGTCCCTCCCCCATCCTTTTGTTTCACTTAATTGGCACTCATGTATTCATTAATCCCTTCCTCCATCTTCTTATTTATCCGCTAAATAAAAACAGCTGTTCTCTTGAGGGAGGCAGTAAATATTGTTTGGAGCACATCTGCTGACATCCCAGATTCAATTTGGTGTCTGTGATGAACTGGATGTGCACACTGGAACAGCCTCAGAGAAGCAGTGCCTGTTTGAGCACAGGGAAACATAAAAACAATAAAAATCTTGTTTTAGTAAAAGATCAAGTGTAGCATACATTGTTAGCGTTTTTAAAGAAAAGCACTTTCCAGCCACATAACAAACTGTGAGAAAAATTTATTAAATTACCAAAAACAAAGTCGTGTATATGCAAGAGAAATAATTTAAAAAAATTGTTAAAATAACACAATGTGAAATAATGAAGGAATTGAAGCATTGTGTTAAAACTGTAATTTAGTGATTAATATGTAAATAGAAAATATTTGTTGCTGATGTGGAAGGAAACATTGTAAGGCTGCAAATTATATCAATGAAAAATATAAGGAAGCAGCTGCTAATTTTGACTTTTTAATTGCCTTATGAAAATATACAATGTTTTATGGAAGACTTTACAATCCTCATTTAACTTGAAAAATCATCAGGAATTTCCCCCAGCCATCTTTAAAAGTAATGACAAAAATTTGATATGAACAGAAGCTAATAATTTGTCAATATTTAATTTATTTTTGCCAAATTAAAAAAACCCTAAAAATGTTTTTATTGGTTAATAGCCCAACAGAATTTTTATATGAGATCATTTTTTCTTTTAACTTAAATATTGTTTAGGTAGAATTTATCATTAATGCCAACAACAAAAAAAGAAAGTAAACAAAAGGTCATTTTGTTAAGTTCAGATCTTACAGGATGAGAAAAAAAACAATGCGTCTTGCTGGTGATTCACCAACTTTTGCTACAAGGGAACAACCAAAAATTAAATGTAACAGCAAATCAATTTATTATCTTCTTGACACATTCCAGACATCATGCTTATCACTCTTAATATATGCCATGCCGTAAAGCCCACAGCTTAATCCCTATCCTATAGGGGCCAGGGCTTAACATATGGCATTTAAGTGTCTGTGCTGTTTTGTCATGTTTAAGAAGGGGCCTCACCACCGTATTTCAGTCTGTATGACAGTCCATTCAGAGAGCCAAATGTGCAAAGATCATTTTACTGCAAGGCATGAATCTGAAATCACGCACACACACACACACACACACACACAGATGCACAATATACACGCAGGACTCTTGTCTCTCAGCGCACTGTGCAGCTTGGATCATTTATTTACAGTCAGAGAGGTGGCTATTGACGTGCAGAGGCGGCATGTGCGCTCCACACGGCGCATCCCGTCAACATAAAGCGCCTGGAGATGTGGAGCGACAATAGGCCGTCTGTAAAAGCTGCGCCTGTGTCACACACACTGATTGTGTAGATTAGAGTGCAAAACGAGGGCTCTGACACAAGGACATTTGTATATGAAAAGTGGTAGGGGCGGCAGATAGCATCTTGAGTTCACTACCTCTCCTCTCTCCCCGGGGCCTGTGAGAATGGCTGTGTCAGAGCTCAGTGTTAACACTCTCAAGGGGGCGAGCTGGGATTTTTATTCAAATAAATAGACTCCCATTCTCCAACGCTGCTTTGCCTGCTGCGAGCCACTATGAAATGCTATGATAAATATGTCTGGCTTTGGCTGGGTGAGTGGTGGACTTACACAGGTCAGGGCCCCTTGGCCCCACTGAGGCTTTAGTGAGATTGCAGCATCAGAGGTGGCCACAAAAGGAAAAGAAAAAAAAACAACTTCTTTGAATAGATACAGATAAAAGTCTTCTCAGAGCTGACTGGAGATGCAGCCACTCTGGAGAAACAGCTGTGTTATTGCAGTAATTGCCAGTTCATTCTTTTCTGCTGCTCGGTGTTGTTACATGTAATAAAGCCATGCATAAGTGGCTGACTGTCACAGCAGAGCAGCTCAGATGAATTTGCCGGTTTACGTTTTGTTGTAATTAAAGACAAACAAACTAATACTGTGCATGCACGGCGTTAAATGAATAGGACTCATTTTATTCTTCTGAGGTGGATGGGGGCGGGGGCGGAGATCAAAACAAAATGTGCCACATTAGCAATGCCTGTTTCTGTGTGTATGTGCGTGTTTGTATTTGCCTCAGAGTGTGTGGGTGGGTGGGTGTCTGCACTCGGTGTCACTAAGCATTCTTGTCAGAAATCTGACCTTTTACGCCATACATAATTAAGGAGGGACTTTTTGTTTATTTTCTTTAGCAGCTTGCCGAGTCAAAGCCAGTATAATTAGATCACCAATTACCATTTAATTAATTTCAGTCTGAAGTCTCATTTTGTCTCGGCACTGGAGTGAGCCCAAATGGTGAGGCAAACAAAGGCAAGGCTATTACCAGCCTGTCTGGCCCATTGTTGAAGCCTCTCTGTGTTTATTGCCAGGGAATATGGATGAAACATGAAACAAAGCCTGCTAATCCACAGGAAGAGAAGTCAACACCGCAGCCCCATTCTATTGATAGCATTGTGTCAGGAACACACGAACCCTCGTGTGATTTATTTTGCTCGTGATTTGGAATAACACATCTTCTGCTACTGTTGTTGAGGATGTAGTCTACATTTGTGCATCCAAGCAGCAATCCAAATTATTTGGGCAGACTCTGCCAAAAAGCCACAGTTCAGCCTCCAAAACGTAAATACACATTGTGAGGACTTGGACACACGTCTGTCTCTAATTCTGGGAAGAGTAGTTTGAAACTTGGAAATTTTATATAGTTTGTTTATTACAAAATAAAAATGAGTGAATTAAGAATAAATAAAACAAACATATTGTTATGACAGTTCTGTGTCAACACTGAATTCTGGGATGCTAATCTAGGATTTTGGATATTTATATTTACATGCTGCGTCAGTAGACTTCCACCTGTCTGTCATCAAACCCTCCATCACCTGCGTGACGTTTTCAGCACCAATCAGAAATCTGATCAACAAAAGCACTTGAGTGTCCTTCCAACTGTCTCCTGTCTTTGGCCTGCTCTCCATTTCTCTCTCTGTATTTTCTCTTCTCACTGTTTCTCACAGTCTGAAGTCATGTTTAATTTGGAAACTGGCCTCCTTCGGCAAATTAGCAATTAGAACAATTTTGTTGGAATATGTATCTGTGTCATTAGTTTTCCTGCCAATTAATAGCTGGAGCAGGGGGTCAGGCTAGAATTTTCCACTTGACTGCTGCTCCAGTATGGAGGCTTGGCACTTGGCTTGGAGCTGCCACAGCTGCTGGAAGCCATGCTATACCTTTGGAGCACTTGCCATAATTAGTTTACCTTGCAGCCATTATTACTTAAATCCCTCCTTCTCATTTGCCCACCCAGCCCATCCACACATGTAGGCCTCAGTGGTTAAACCAAATATCCCCTACGTGTGGCTGTCCATGGAAAATACTGCACTTTGCCGTGGCCATCGTGGCCCTGATGATGGAGGTCAGTCAGATACAGTAGTTAATCATCAGATCACCTCTATAAGCAGCGCCTAATTAGAGTCCTCACAATACAATTTCAGCTCGTAATTAGCCCAGATTGGCTTCTTCCTCTGGCTGCCTTATTAGCAGGGCTGCTCAGCGGTAGGTGAGAATCACACTGTCATTTTTCAGAGCTGTTTCGAGCTGCCCATCTTCCCTTCTGTACTCCGCCCTCGCGGCAGACCCGCAATGGTGGAGAGGTGGGGGTGTGTTGTTTAAACAAGACAAGAGGGACAAAAGATTTAACAAAAGGCGATGAAACGGAAAGCTGGGAACAGGCCTGACATGGCAGAGAGAGGAGGAGAGAGCAGAGCATAGAGAATAGACGAGGTGGAGGAGTGGGCCTCCAGGGTTGTTTTCCAAACATTTAGTGAACGTTCATGGATCATCTCAGGGCCCACCTGCAATTAGAGAGGCGATATGCATAGCCAATGAGGCGTCTGAGACACAGAGGTAATTAGAGGACTAACCGTGCTCCTGTCTGTTGTCCGTCCGTCTGTCTGTCTGTTTGGTCTTCCTCTCCTCAGCTCAACCTGGTGTCCAACGTCACATTGTCCAAATCAGCCCCTGAGGCCTCTCCTCCTCTGAGCCTGCCCCAGACGCCCACCACACCCACAGCACCCCTCACGCCCCTGTCGCAGACCCACTCCGTCATCACAGCCAACAGCCTTCACAGTGTGGGCCCCATGCGACGGCGCTACTCAGAAAAGTACAACATGCCCATTTCTCCAGGTACTACAGGATGAGCGCACACACACTCACATGTTCATATAAATACACCAAATTCATGAGTGACACAAAAAATACTGTGTCTGCATATTAACACAACAGTGTAATCATGCTCTAATTTGTGTTATCAGCCCCTGATAGGACGTTACTGTTGACACCTGATCATTTTATTCCATGTTGACACGGTTTGTGTTTGTTCCCCATGTGCAGATATCAGCCAGAACAAAGAGTTTTACATGAATGCAGATGTTAGACCACCGTTCACATATGCCTCATTAATAAGACAGGTAAGGACTCTGCTTGTGTTCTGTCTACATTTGTAAAGTATGGCCTTTAACTTCCTCCCCTCTGTCTAGTCATAGCGAGAAGTACAGCAGAAATACACTCAACCATTTAGAAGGTCACATACAACACTTGTTCTCTGTTCTTCCTTTTTTAAATTTCAAATACAGTTTGGACGGAGGAGCAGATTAACCATCTTCAAATGAGGGCAGGAATGCGTACGGGACTCAAAAAACAGCCACATATGACAATTGCATTTGATTAAACATTGCAGTGGCTGTGATTATTACCAAATTCATTTCACACAACAGTAGGGATGAACCTGTTTTAAGATGGCCAGTCAATTATTGCTTGGCCGCAGTAATCTGGGATCTCAGGAATTAATCTGAGCCGGCCATAATTGCTGCCCTGTAATCTGCCTGAGAAATGTTTTCGCTTGCCCTTCATTTACACCAAAAGAAAATATATTCAAATCTGCCCTTTCGTGGGAAAAGTGCAGAGGACTTCTTTAAACTTTACAGTGTCTTTGCTGTTGTCAACGTTTTTTTTGTTTTTTTTTTTCAAGAGAACAAACGCACAAACCTGCATGCCTCTTGTGAATTATTGATCACTTTGTGAAGGGAGCAAAATTGTAAATGTTTGTTTCTGTCACTGTTCCTAATCCAGGCGATCCTCGAATCTCCAGAAAAGCAGCTAACACTAAACGAAATCTACAACTGGTTCACACGAATGTTTGCATATTTTAGGCGCAACGCAGCGACGTGGAAGGTAATTTTGCTTTTCCTGCTGAATTCTTTAAACCAGAAGGAGACATTGTGTTGATGTTCGGGAGAATTAAATGATAGGCAGGCATAAAATCTTAACAAATGAACCTCTGTGCTAACTCGTAACAATACTCCACTTATTCCATCCAAATGAAACCACCCTTTGAACAAACATTGAACCGCAAAGAAATACCAAGGAGAGAAATATGTGCATTCTTTGAAGGGAAAGAGAAAGGAGAGAGAGAGAGAGAGTAAAAAAACACAAAAAACCCCAACGATCTCTGTAATTTGTGATGATGTTCTGGTGGTGGGTGGCTTTAGTTGAACATAGCACTGCTTTGCCAGTGACTCTTGGCTACTCTGTTTTCCACCAGGCGACAGTCACACACACTCACACACACTCACACACACACACACCACAAACAAAACAACAATCCAAAAAAAACAGATGACTGGAGTCACAGTGTAAGATTAGGATGAGGAAGAGTGGTGGAGCACTGAAAGTGTCAGCTGATCTGTCATGCAGCTGAATGACACAGAGACACGTCACACGCACACACTTACACCCACACACACACACTACCAACACCTGCTCCACCCGTGTCCTCCATCAGCTCCTCACTGACAGGGGGCACATCACTGCTATAAACACTGGATTCCACACACACTCCATCCCCTCAAATGTTAATGATGAGAAATGTCTATATGACCTTATCTGGTCAGTTCCAAGATTATCATCAAATGTTAGTTTACATTTGTTTTGACTGATCAGAAAAGGCGGGATTTTAAGTGATAAGACAAGAATGTCACTCTCCCTTTTGCCATGAAAAACAAGAGTATTACTTTAGTTGGAGTCATGTGAAACTTTTTTCACTGCCAATAATATGCTGGTATATGCATTTTATTCCAGGTTTCATTCAGTGCCTATCAAAATATTTCTTCTTTGAAGTGACTTTTTTCCATGCAGACATATCTACTGTACTGATAGCAACCTTTTCTTTGTCTCTTTGTTTTTTACACCAACTGCAGAATGCAGTCCGGCATAATCTTAGTCTTCACAAGTGTTTTGTGCGAGTAGAAAACGTAAAAGGGGCTGTGTGGACAGTCGACGAAATAGAGTTCCAAAAGAGACGGCCTCAAAAGATCAGTGGGTAGGTTTGGCCTCTTGAGCCCTGACTAGCGTCTGTCTCACCGTTCACTGATGGGAAGAGGCTGCTGCTGCTGCTCCTGCTGCTCCTGCTTCATCTCACTGTCTGTGTGCCATAATGTCCAAAGTCCCTGCTTGCTTTGGCGCACCTCCCCTCCATGCTTTCAGAAGCCTTCTGGTGATGCCTCATAACCCACAATGGCTTATTTTTCATTATGGTCCCTGTCTGTCTGTGTGTCCGTCCTCTGTTTCTGTCCTGTCAATCACTGCATCTGCATCGGGCTGTCCCCACCTCCCCCCCTCTGCTGGTTTGCTTTCCCAGGGTGCCATTCGCACCAACCTTTCCCTGCATAAGTGCTTTGTGAGAGTAGAAGCTGAGTTTGGGTCCTTTTGGACTGTTGATGATGAGGAGTTTAAGCGCGGCCGCCACATACAACGAGGCCGCCCTCGGAAATTCGCCACTGATGAGAACTTTGACGAGCTGCTCGTACAGTAAGCACTTCCACCTGCTCTGCAAACTCCAGAGGCCCCGCCCAACCTGCATGCCCCCACCCCCATCCCCTCTCAGTGTTGTTATCATGCTTTTTGTGTTTTGCTCGCCATCCATCATGCTTTCACAAGATCTGCCTCCATCAGTCTGTTCTTCCTCTCCCTGAAATGCCAAATGTTGAAGATAGTTGTGTGTGGTTTTGTCGAGTGATTGAACATCTTTGAACTATAGCCTTAATATCCACATTACTACAGCAGTAAATGTGTTTAGTCCTTATACAAAGTGCATTAATTTCTTTTTATGAAATAAGATACTGCAGCTGAGGAATGCATGTTAGGGGAGACACGAGTCTGTGGTTTGTAATTTAATTTTTCTGTTTGCAGAAGTCCAGCCTTAGTGAAGAACATTCAGACCAGCTTGGGCTATGGTCCGACCCTCTCTGCCGCCTTCCAGGTAAAAATAAAAACTGACTTCACCCTCAGCTGCAGCACAGAGAATTTTAAAAGACAGTAAATAAAAAAGTCTCTCCCCTAGTCTTTGTTTTGAAGGGGTTGTTCTGCGCTGAAAAGAGTGATGACAAAGTGCTGACAACTCTCTTCCGTTTCACATTTAATGCTTTGGGCTTTGCTTTTCAGGCTTCAATGGCAGAAAACAACATACCTCTATACACTACTGCTTCCATTGGAAGTCCTACCCTCAACTCCCTGGCCAACGCCATCCGTGAGGAGATGAATGGAGCGATGGACCATGGAAACAGCAACGGCAGTGACAGCAGCCCGGGACGCTCACCCCTGCCAGCTATGTGAGTGGCACACACACGCGCACACACTTTTTATCTCCACCAGAGTCTGTGTAAGAATAAAGTAGAGAGGAACAGAGCTTTAGCTGCCGACCTCACAGAGACAGCAGCACTCAAAATAGAATTTGACAGAAAATAATTCCTGTGCCCACCCAAAACGCTCCAAAATTACCTAATACATGGCCTTAGATGAAACAGAAACAATGCCGGAGAGGACAATAAATAAAATGAAAGGGATGATGTTGGAGTGGTGTGTGAGGTAGCGGCCAGATCTGCGGCTGGCCTCCCTGCAGAAAAGGAAACTCCACCTTTTGGAAGAAAGAAAAGACCAGAGCGCCTCTGTTATTTTAACAGTAAGTTTATGAACTCTCCTTTATGTGTCCTGCCCTCTGACTGAGTCCGCCATAATCAGCATTCCAATTTGTTCAAATATTTACAAAATGCCAGAATGCAGAGTGACAGAGCTGTTGGCTCCAGCGGGGTGTAACATGAGTCCCAACACCTCTAGAAATGCCTCTGAGCCACTGAAAGGAAAACAACCAAAAAGCATAATTAGTCTGGAGGATATCATCCAAGATTCTCATGTAGGAAAGTTGCGGTCGGCCTAGAAACCGCAGCTCCCCCTTCACTTGTTGTATAGGAGAGTCTGCTAAGTTGTTTGAAGCCTAAAATAATAGAGCTCGCGCTGCATCGTTTCCAGATGTGGGGGCAGACCACCGATGTGCGGCGCGGGTAGGCTCGGGGATGGCCTCCTGAAATGTCTGAGCTTGGGGGAAATTCTGCCTGAAAACAAAAAAGGTGCAGTAATGAGCTCCTGGCCAAATGGAGGAAAGTGCCATCCCTAATCACTGTGAACATAGCTCTGAGCATGGCTGCGGAACAGGAAAGGCAGAGACAGGATGGGTGTGCTGGCCTAAAGGCAGCCTGCTTCTCCCTCTGCCCCTCTGCTTCTATCTTTAGGCTGATGGAGCTCAAATTTTTTCTCCATAATTATGTCTATAAGCTTTATTCAAGCACAGAAATGAGTTAAATCTGTTTTCTTTTGCTTTTAAAGAACTTTATTCTCTTATTAACAAAACACACTGGTGTTTCTTGCCTACATGTTATATTCAGTAGCACCACCAGTCTGCTCTCGCTCAGGGAATGAGCAATAAACTAACATGTGCAAAAAATATCCCTGTTTTACTGTGATGCTCTGGCTCACACTGCTCCAAACACAAGTTCATCACCACTGTTAACTATGTAACAACATGTGTTTTCCACATGTGCCAGCTCTGCTGCTGGTTGACAGGACACAGCTTTTTAACACTGCGAAGAAACCAGAGCACTTCTCCTGAACAGCCAGACGAGAATCAGGCACCCAGAGACGGCTAATTATAAGCAAAGTGTGGAATCAGCATGCAGTTCAATAGCATAATAATAACAATTTCATGTCTGCCCTGCAGCCACCGAGTCAGACCGGAGGCAACGGCACTTGTGGAGCTACTTTGATGTGAAAATGATAGAAAAGCTGACTTTACTTTTTCCCCTTTTTATAATTTACACAAAAATATGTCGGCTCATTAGCATACGAGTGTCTCCATCACAATAGCTGCAAATCACACAAGACGTCCACGTGTGAATAAATCAAATTTGGGCTTTGGTGATGAAGAATGTGCCACTTGTCCCTTGTTGTTGTAGTAAATGAGCCCGGTGCCTCATCCTGACACTGCTCTACCTCCACTCCGGCAGCCTGGCACCGCGGGTTAGAGCGGCAAGTCCCCTGCAGCTGCTCATAATGTTTTCGGTTTTTTTCCTCCTCTGCCACAGCCAGGCCTCCTCTCCCCCCTGTGCTTTATTCCTGCTCTGCTTCTGTAATGAGAAATTTGGCAGATCTCATCTCTTTAGTGGCTCTTTTGCCCGGGCTGTGAGCTTGGAAGGGAGGAGGCGGCTCATGTTTTTGCCTTGTTTACAAGTGACAGCGTTATTATTCTCATAAGGGCTCTGTTTCTTATCACAGTGTTGTGCCGAGTGAGCCGCCGCTGCTCTCCTCGCGCGCCTTTCCTGCCAGCGCTTTTCTTCCCTTATTGACACTTGCTTGAAAATATGCATTAATTCTGGAGTTTAAAGCATGTACGGTGGTGTCTGGTCGCTGTGTTTGCTTGAAGTTGATTAATGATAGAAGCCGGCTCGGGGTCGTCCTCTGGAGACCCGCCTCGCAGGTTGTGCATGTTAACGAGCAGGAAGGGGAACACACAGAGCGCCGCTGATGCTCCGCCACCAGGAGGCTGACAACGGCAGCCCAGTCGCTCCACACAGTCCATTCTCTCCCTTTCTCGTCTCACGTTGTTAATCTTCCTCATTTATCAATTCTAAGTGAATACCCTGTTGTCGGTTGCCATGAAAATAAAAAGCCTGCAGCTTTGCCGGGATTGGAATACCTCAAAAGAAAGCTGAAATTATCCTCAGCACCAGTGAGGCCCCTACACACAGTCTCATTGAAGCCAGACATTTGTTTTTGTTCCCCTGTTTCCTGCTTTATAAACAGAGTCAGAACCGGTCTGTGTGCTGTGTTTGGTGCCAGTGTGTGAGAGGTTTCAAAATTAAAAAAAATTCAATTGAAAGTAAAAGTTAGCAGAACTGAGTGTGACATTTTTACTCTCCTCCTGCAGGCATCACATCAGCGTTAAGGAGGAACCACTGGACCCCGATGACCACGAAGGGCCCCTTTCCCTGGTAACGACTGCCAATCACAGTCCGGATTTAGATCATCACAGAGATTACGACGACGACCAGGGCCACGACGACATGCTGTAAGGCTAGCGCCCCTCCCCAGCCTCAGAGGCAGAGGCAGTCTGGGTCATCTGGGAGACAGAAAGCGCTCCGCAGATAACAAACACTGAACTGCAGTCTCAGCCACTGAAGACAGCGCTCCAATGTCTCCGAGTTCACTTTTTAGTGCCATTAAATTACATAGCAAGAACACACACACACACACACACACAAAAAAAACATGGAACACGCCCCACAGGAGGGATTCCTTTTTCTGATTACTTTCTACTTTTGATTCAAGTAAAGCTTAAAAAAAGTGAAAACAAACTCCGTTTCTACTCATGTGTGGGGTTGGACTTGTTTGGTACGGGGGCGGTCAGAGACACTCGCCGTGCAGCCAGGACGGACTTGCACTCAGCGGACTGCAAGAGGAGTTGTGTCTCGCCCCCACCCATCCCCCCACCCCCCTCCACTCTCTCTCTCTCCCCCTCCCTCTCGCAGACACACACACATCTGACCACAAGCTCGAGAGAGAGAGAGAGAGAGAATGACTGACGTTTAATTTGCGCTGTGCGTGTGTGAGGGAGAGCGAGTGCGGACTTCTGTTCATTGTCACTGCCTTCAACACTTCTCATTGGTTTGATTCCATCTAGGGTGGGAGGGATGTTGTGTTTCTTTTTGGGTGTATTTTTTGTCGGGGCTGAGAGGTTATAGAATATCAACATAATGTGTCTTTTCCATTCAATGCTGTTATTGATGTTGCATCTTTTTATTTTTTTGTTTATTTCTTTAAACTGATCAGACCTCATGCCCATGCTGTGGAGATTCTGTGTGGTCAGCACTTGATGATGAATGTTTATGATTTCCTTTCATGCTGTTCTTTTAAACACACACATGAAGCAGAATGTCACTTACCAAGTAGTATTTTTCTGTCATTTATTCCACAATCTTAAAAAAAAAAGAAAAAAAAAACAGTCACCACTCTGACGTGAAGCCCGTCCCTCACCCCCTCCTCTGTTCTCCATTCCTCCATCTCCTCCCTCACCTCCTCCTCCTGCTCATGAAGTCCATCGGCAATGCACTACTCATAATGAAGGCTCTCTCCACGCATCAATGAAGTTTAATTTAAGATGCGAATGAATGACAGAGAAATCATGCAGGTTATGATTTATCCTTATGAAATTATACTTTAAAACAGCCCCTCACGGCAGAGCATGTTGAGCTGCAAAAGAATTTCTGATCACATACAAGCTGCAGGTTTTTTAAACAAAATGAAAATGTCAGGTGTGCACCGGCGAAGATAATGATTTAGACCAACTAATTGTGATTCCTGAACACAACTGTCTTTGCTAATCAAACGTGTCTGCTTTTTCACGCTATAATTTCATTCAGTGCTTGAAGATAAACGTGCATTCCCTGTAGTTTTATTTGTATCACGCGCATGGCTAGTTTTAAGTTTTTTCGGTGAGTGTTAATAATTGCACGCCGGATGAAATGCTCATTTTCTTTCACCAAGGGAAAATAATGGCAAGAGTTGTTATAAGACCTAAACATTGCACATTCCAGCATTTGACAGCCATCACAAAGGGCCCACACATACAGTACATGCCATTTAGGGAATGTGGATACCTTGATGTTCAGTATCACCCAAAAAGTCAGTAGTTGTAGTCCACAGTATTGAACTGAATGGAATCCATGTGTGGTTTTATGATGCAGCGACAAAATTTCCAGCTGTTAGGGAGCCAAATTTTTAAGAGACCAGGTATTTCAAGACTGCAATCAACCACTTTAAATTTTTTTTTTTAATTTATTATTAGTATAACTATTATTTTATGTCGTATTTGGCTTTTTTCTTTTAGTTGTTGATGTGTTTTAATATCTTGTTCTGTGACTACCAAAGATAAACTACAAAGTCAATGTTGTGTGTTCCATGCAATAGCAGAAAAGGCCAAATATCTCCCCTCCATTCTCTCCCATTGGACGATCTCAGCAGCCGTGATCGAGCCGGTGGCGGATCGAATCGAGGGAAACGCTCCTCAAACTGGTGTGTTCATTCGTTAGTGTTTAAAAAAAAAAAAAAAAGGAAAAGAAAACCAAAGGGGGTGTCTCAAACAGGACAGCTGCAGTAATGTTTGCAGTGACCAAAAGTGAATGGGAGGTGCTGACAGTCTGACTACATGATGACCAAATTAGGGAAACTTTTTGTCTTCAGGCCAGTGAGTGGAAAAAGGAGCTTTTTGGTCAGGAGCACATTTGTGTGCAACCTAAAGGGTATGTAGATAAAGGAAAAATATAATGGTAAATGGAAAAAGCTTTGCAGAGAACAATGTGAAACGGATTCTGTGCTTCAACTGGACCACACAATGATTCAGTGTTTCTCTTCTTTGATTCCTTATTCATTTGTATCCTTTGTATTGATTGTATGCCACTTTTAAAGGGTTTTAGCGTCTTTGTTAAGATTGGCAAGACTTTATGATTGTGTTTAGTTTCTGTCAACTTATTAATTTTTATATTAAAAAACACTCCTGTCAACTAATAAGCTGGGTACAAGGTACTTTATGGCAGTTATTGTTATTATTATATTTTACAAGTTCACTGCTCATTAATTACAAAGGAAAAGGGCAATCTGTGGTTTCCAGAAGATGTATTTAATATCCAGGCAGCTGTGGGATGGGTCAGTTACAGCCAGGCTAGGATCGTGAGAACAGGGCCGCGCTCATCCACAAACCTCCAGTCATCTGGCTGGTTTGTTTGGTATTCAGAAAGGAGGAAAAGAGCTGGTAGATTAGAACATTCTCAGCATGTGTAGCTTGACATTACTAAAGATAACAGCATGAGAAAACCGTTTGTACACATACCTCACTTCAAACCTATAGGGAATGATTCAACTAAATGAGAAAAAAACAAACATTTCACTCAGTTGCACTTAGTTGTATGTCTTGCATGTGTAGTCTGATACTGTAGAGAGAAAATCACAAAAAAAAGGAAATGAAATTAGAGCTTGTTTATCTTAAAGGTTTCATCCTTCTTTTTTTTTCGCCAAACCAATCCAAACCTCAGGCCTTTTGTCATTGAAACATCACCCAGCTGTGTGTGGCACCACTCACCCTGTCAAAGTCTGTTCTCTTATATACTGATGGGTTGTTTTAAGGGCGTTCCAAATTAGGTTGTACATACATGTGATGTGGGTATAGCCTTTGTCTTTTCCTGTCCTCTTCTCTCTCACTCTCTTGTCTCTCTCTCTCTCTTAAGATCAAAAACTACATTTGTGTTATGATGTTTGCTTTATCGCGACTGCTTTGTATTAACTATGAAATAGCTATGAGAAAAACTGCTGTATGTATTGGAATAGCAAACTGTGCTGCAAATGTATTTTACTTAGTAATCCTTGCTTTAAAAAAGAAAAAAAAAATCACATCATCCATGCAGACATCTGGGTGAGCCGGGCAGGGGCAGGCTGGGGGGGAGATTATCCCCGATTTTGGATTTTAAACTGTAATATAGAAAACAGACTTTTCTCTGTTATCATTGACCTAAGCATTTTGTACAGATTTTTTTCCCGCTTTGTGTTAAGCTGTTTTTTGATACTTCCTTTTGATGGTCCAACCACTGCCTTCTGTGGCTGTATGTTAAAGATTACTGCTCTGAGAAAAGGGCAGACAGGTGTATTTCCTCTTCGAGATGGAGATATCTTGCATGACTAATCCCAGGGTCACAGAGATGGGGGGGGGGGATATGGTTCAAGTGGTCAGTAATAATATAAGGGTGTATCAATCTAATGATATTTTATATGAAATTAATAGGAAAAAATATGCAGTGCCAAGATGTAAAGAATATTGTTAAATGCTGTCTTTTTTTTGTTTTGTTTGTTTTTTTTGTTTGAAAAATTCATTTCACATTTGCATCAAAGATGTGTCCTTCTCATCCACGTCATGTAGGTAAAACACATTTTGTTTGGCATCAAGATATTTATATTTTTATCTCAAGGGTCATTGTAAATGAGTCAAACCAAGCACAGCAGGCAGGTCAAAGGTTAGACGCTGTTGGAGACTGACGTCCTGCAAACTGCGGCCGCGTGGCATCGGATCCCCCAACATCATACACTGGCACCCGAGCCATTGTTTCATCCATCACCAACCATCCAGCCCGCTGTCATTCCGTCCCCCTCTTTCTCCCTCTCTCACACCACACTTTGTTTTTTTCCAGACGGAGGGGGAGGGAGGAAGAGAGCAGGGGAAGGAGGGGGGGGGGGGAGGAGGAGGCAGCCCAGAAGCTGTCACGGTGCTCTCATCCTGCAGCAGCTTTTCTTTCTCTTCCTTTTATTTTCTTTTTTCTTAAAGATGTACTCTGTAGTTACATTTTCTTGTTCGTTTTTTGGAGAAATATTATTGCTCATCACTTCCATCAGTCTGTAACCTCCTCATCATTCCTTGTCTGTCTGATACAGACCACTCTGTTGTAGTCAGTGGCGATGACTGACGTGAGCATTCTAAACATGCAATAAAATGCTGGTTGTTCACATTGTTTCCTCCAAGTCTCTCCTTGTATCTGTTTTGAAGTGTGGCGACAAGGAGCTGCACTTTTTCACTGACAGAATGAGAGAAGAGAGCAGAATTAAGTAGACATTCAAAGTTGCACAACTTTACGTTTTAGTATGACTGACATGAAAGATGAATTTTTTGCAGCAGAGGCTTCTGGTTTGGCTGCTTTTTAAAGAGAATATCTGTACTGACACCAAATCGTATTACCTGATAGATTACAATGTCAACAGTAGCAGTGTTCCAGTTTAGCGGACTGATCCTGTGAGGACTGTTTTCCTCTTTATTCCTGCCTGCAAAACAGCTCCATACAGACCTGTGTTTGACATCTGCTGCAGGACCCTCATCTCAGCTTTAACGTTAAATTATATCCTAATTAAAAAGAGACAGTTAAACTGTCTTTTCCTAACAGCAATTTAGGTAACTGCATTTGATAAGCTATAAATTGTAACAGCATTAAAATTCCAGAAATAATAGCGATATGGATTTGGTGACAGGAGCTAATGCTGATGACCAGGACTTGCGTTTTTACGATGGAGACACAGGTCATGTTGGCCACTAAACAGGAGACAGAGATCAAGTCTAACCACTTTTAATCTTGTGAAACAAGCAATTACAAATAGTTGCATTGATTTGTTAAAAAGCTTTAGGTGACATAAATCGTTTCTTGCTTAGCTTATTGCTGGAAAACATAAATGTCAAGTGATTATTAATTAAGGCCTTTGAAAGACAAGATTTAATGGAAACGATATAAAATCACAAGCAATCTTTCCGCGAGCAGTATTTCACTGAACGGTCGGGATTCATGCACAGTGTATTCGTGTTGTTTTCATGACACTGAGCACAAACTGGACAACACAAAGTTCGAGGGAACACACAGTAATGGAAGGTGTTTGTGTCAAAAAGTCATGCAGAGCAGAAGCATTCGCATCAATTAATCTTAGCACAGTAACTTACAGAGAGGCATTAACATATGATATTATTATAGACCATAAAGGCAGATGAAATATTATGGGAACAGTGGGTCTCTGTGGATATATCGGTACAGTGACATGATCCGCCAATACCGGCCCTCTCTACATAAATCTGAACTTCCTTACAGACCATTGACAACACACCAGTCTGTAATGGTTTTTGATGCAGTTCCTTCAATCTTTTTCACATTTAGAAAACCTGGGAATGAACCAAACCAACATTTAAAGAGAATTCTACTTTCTGTAATTTCCTTGAGGGTCAGTTCACTCAAGCATACTTTACTGAGGCTGTTGGCTTGTTAGTTTGGGCTGTTTCTGCCCGAGTTTTAAGATGTTCACCTCTGACATTTCAACCTCAAGTTGTGATGGGCAGACAGTAGAGAGCCACGGGTTGTGATATAAGGCCACTTCTGAATGTATTTTCATACGATGAAAACATTGAACATTTCTTTAGAAATACAGACTGATTACAATGTTTATAGTGATTGCATTTACTGATACTTAAGAAATGAACTTTCCCATCCTGACGCCTTTTTGTTTGTTGTGCTCACAGTAATGATACACTGAAAAAAAATCAACGTCTACATCTTTTTTTTTCTTCTTTTTCCCCAGAAGCGAAGATAACCAACAACCTTCACTCAGCCTTCACTGTCAACTGTTTACATTGGAACTACTTTCTACTGAAAAAAACAGTCCCTTAAAATAACTATGCACTGGAAATTATTCAGAGCAGTGACATATTCTAGGAAATTGTTAAATTTTTGTGTACTTTTATAACATGCAAGTTGCAGTAGCAGTTGCAGGGAGTAGTCACAGTTATCATCGAAACTGAAGAAACGATGAGTTATTATTTCTGTATGTGGGCTTTCAACAATCTTTACGCCTACTGCTGTGTCAACATCTCCACACTTCTTACAGTTTTTGCTTCCATTTCTCTTTTTACTGTTTTTTAGCAATGCAGCTAGCCAGCTTTGTAGAAACACCTAAGCTGGTTGTATTTTCCCAGACTTCACATTTCATCCTCAAAATAATGTTTTACTGTGTACTATTGCTCAGCATAATTTTATATAAATTAACAGCTGTCAGCATCTTTTCCAAGACACTGCCCAGTGTGTCTCATGTTACTGAAAAGTCTCCTTGCTAGCTGTCTTTGTAACTGCGGTGACCCATCCAAGCAACAAACTAATCTGAAATAATACACTAAGTGAAAACTAAGTTAAATACAAAGTGAAACCAAACGTACGCTAAGTCAAAGTGGTAAATTTATACCACAGGTGTATTAATGGGTACCCACCCATGTCTGTCATGCTTCGCTATTGTCTGTACTATTGCATTGCATTGTGGGATGTGTATGACAGCGTGTCTGCTTATTATAAAGTATTATGTGTCTCCCATACTGGTGAACTCACCTTAGGGTTGCAGACAAACTAAAACCTCTGACATACTGTTTTGGCATACTAAATACCTAAAAAAAAAAAAAAAAAGAGCTAGTGTGGAATTTTGGACACAGACAGCTCAAGTGTACATTCTTCAGCTGCAAAGCTGTGATTGGTTGTTTTTTT
>JAQLOL010000012.1:27823953-27835565 GCA_029783665.1 Naso thynnoides | reverse complement strand
CACTGAGACTGCGCGAGTCTTACTGCTTCGTTATTATTACAGTCATGAATATGGACATAACTACTGCACAGAGATCCAAATCACCCCCCAAATTTAATCAATTGTTCCTGGTCCCATTGTAGACATTTCCTGAAAATCTCATCCAAATCTGTCCATAACTTTTCAAGTTATGTTGCTAACAGAAAGACAGACAGATAAACAAACCCTGGCAAACACATTACCTCCTTGGCGGAGGTAACTAACGTGGACTACGTTATATTTGGTAATAACTGCCTTGCTTCTTTTTTGCCCTAAATATTCAAGACTAAAAGATATTCTTGAGTTTCTAGAGAACGTTCTTCGTCAAAGAGTAGGTGTACTTGTAGAAATTACACTGTATTATTGTCATTTCTTTAGCCTAATAAATAGTAAAATACTCAACTTACAGTCACAATGACTCAACTTTTTATTTTTTATTTTATTTAACATTTCTAGCAATGTAATGATGGGATACTTTAAAGACAAGCTGAAATGCCTTTTCCCAGAGCGTCAGCTGCCATGTTGTGATGTTCTATTCAAACAATTAGGAGCCGTCCACAAGAACACGGGTATTTTTGAAACTGTGTGTGATTTTTTTGTAACCGGATTCCAGGGTGAACTTTTTTGAAAATTTCTTGTCGACATTGTTTGACGTCATACTGTGCGACATTAAACAGTAAGTTGTATCCATGGAGACTTGTGGAGCAATCTAGACGGACCAGCTGACGGAGTTGCTATTATGGAAGACCAACATGTTACCAAAATACTGCTGCTATTTAGCAACTTATCAGCACTTTTTGTGTGTATCATACAACTGCTCGTGCACATCCAGCAACTGAGGCGTCGGCATAATCTATTAAGGAGACTGCTCCTGCTGCATAATGTTACCCCAACACACTGACACCGACGACGCGCCCGCCCAAGGAGGTTCTGGATGAGGCCTCTAGTTGGTGGGACAACTTCGCTGTCAGTCCACATGAAGGAATCTGCCCGGCCTCGGTTTGCCATTGTTGTTTTTCCGGTATGAATTTTTCCAGCCTTGTGATGGGCTAAAATGGCCTTCCTGTTAGGAGTGCTATCGCCACCTACTGCTTTGGCATGTGCGTGACATTGTTTGAGGTGGATTTTGTGGTTTCATGTGGACAGAGTTATTTTTTTAATCACACCAGTGGTGTGCACGGGATTTTTTTTTAAACCGGGGGCCATAAAAGTTCAGTTTCAAAAATATCCGTGTTCATGTGGACGGCCCCAAACAACCAATGAACAGGCTGTAGGGGCGGGACACAAGTTGGAAGAATCTGATTGGAGCATTGCTGGCAAGTGTTGTTGTTACTCCTTGGCAACCGTTACTAGGGCTTTGTTTGTTGATCGCTGACTGCAAAATTTTAACACAAAGCTAGCTTTAGTTTATTTAATATTTACAGGTTTATATTGACAGGTGGATTGGTGTAATATAATTGGTTGAATTCAAAAAATGATTCAACCAATAATGGCCCAAGTCAACGATGACATCAGAGACCTAGGAGATGTTTTTTACATGAAAGACGAAAGTGGCAGACTTTAATATAAAAATATGACATAATTCATTTTTTTGTAATTTTTTGTGATACATTTTTAAATTTTACTACAATAAGAGCATGGATATGGTCCAAAAGGGTTGAAAATGCATTTTTGACTTCAGCTTGACTTTAAGCTCCTGATGTGATTAAATCAGTGCGTGTGCCCACTGAGTGGCGAACATCTGTACATGTAATTTGCTGAAGTCTGGTTAATTATATAATAACGCTAATGGCTGTAAGTACTGATATGGGTATTGATATAATGGTTGCTTAAGTTTAATTCATCATATCTATCGTAAATATGATAGTGACTCTTACTTAGCAAGTCAAACAGATAGCAGAAAATGTCTGGGAGTGGTCAGGTCATTAGGGTTTATCACTTGCCCAGTCATTTAACTCTCATGGACAGCAGTCTGATCCAATACTGTTTAACGTTGTTTTTCTGTCAGGTGGCAGCAATGGCTCTATAGAAGACATTGCTACTGTTTTCACGTTAATGTTGCTTTGTTGGGTTTTGAAAGTGTACATTCTATGCTTTTATAGCTTGGGGGAAGAATTGTTTTTCCCCACGTTGTCCCAACGATGATGATGTGGTGCCGACTTTATCTATCCCAAAGCCTTCAGCGCAGAGTGAAAGTATCGGTACAGCCAGTGAGAGTGTGCATTAACGCAATCACTAATACTGTGTCACTCACTGCAAGTTAAAAAAACGAACAAACAACATAAACAAAAGATGCTAACAACACTTAGCCTACCTGATATCCTGATACATGTGCTAGTTACAGATTTTGATGCATAAGACGCCTCATCTGAGTCTCATACATGTTAGAGCTTCAGTGTGAGTTTTAAACAATCTGTAGTTGAATTTCTTAAATGCTTCCTTAAGCTAGCTATCTTAATATGCACAGCTCTTCCACTAGGTCAACCTAATACAAGCAGCAGTGGTGAGCAGAGCACAAGAACAGTAGTTCGTATCCAGAATTTTGAGGAAGACTAGATCTGCTAGCAGCCATTTTTCAAACCTTTTCACAGCTTTTTAAGTAGGAAAAAAACCACTCTCCCTAA
Organism: Naso thynnoides; assembly: GCA_029783665.1. Taxonomy (NCBI): domain Eukaryota; kingdom Metazoa; phylum Chordata; class Actinopteri; order Acanthuriformes; family Acanthuridae; genus Naso; species Naso thynnoides. The sequence continues at coordinate 27,832,923 of JAQLOL010000012.1, read as the reverse complement.
CCCTATGTTGAACAAATAATTATGAATCGTATCAAGGTTTTTTAAAACATGTTTAGAGTGGGGCTTAATATGTTTAGTGGTCATATGTATCTACAACTACATGTCCATATTTTCTTAAATAAAATTTCTCACAAAACACAAGCTTTCATTTTATTTTTCGATGTAGAAGCATCATTCATGTGGAAATTTAAATTCTAGTTTTGTCATCCTTTGATAGGATAGGTTTAGTGAAAAGGAAGTGTATTATTGTAAACTGTAGATAGCCTTCGTTGCCAACACACCAAATTTCTATCCACTTCTCGCTCTGATTCCTATATGGGCTTTCTACCCTTCCTCAGTGAATTTAATGCTTTTTTCCCTCCTTTCTTTCAAAAAAAGCTATCATTTAAACATGTCATGGGTAGTGTTTACCTGCAGTGAACCTTGATTGAGAAAGCCTGTGACTTTACACTGATGCCCTCCTAATCTGTATGACTGGCATGCTAATTTTTCTGACGCTGCCATTCAAAACACAAACATGAAATGTTGGTTTTAGAACCGGGAGACCTGGTAGAGTGAATTTCAAGTGCTTATTCAAATATTTCATTAAAATGTAAATTTTTACAACGCTGTACGTCTAGCTGTGCACAAGGCATGACTTAAGAAGTTATGAAGTTATAACAGCATTTCCCCCTCTGATGCCAATTAACTGGTGGGGGGACTCTGTCCTTACCTTGTTTTATCGCCACATAATAGTGCGCCACAAATGCATCACATGCAACAAGAGTTTCAGGTATTGACAGCTAAGATTGGTGGACTGGAAGAAAAAAAGAAAGTCAAACATTAAGCCTCCTGGAGAGTGGTGGCTAATCAATTCTCTTATCGTCCTAAAGTGCAAATGAACTGATTAAAATTAAGGTTATGCAAAAGAAAGGAGTTAAAGTGAATTGTAAATGAGTCAGACAGTCACACAGATGGCTGCTGCTGGACATTCAGATTGTCTTGAACATTTATCAGGACTCAAAAACAACCTGCTAAAGGTCCACTTTCCTCATGCTGAAAAGCTCCAGTTTTGTGTTAAAGATTTCTGTTCTAAAGTCAAAACTTGACTGGTCCAATTTGAACAATTTTGTTTTGACTTCAAGCATTAAAATACTAATTTGGATTTAAGCTTTTTTTTCTTTTTAAAAAGATTTTATTTATTTCTTTTTATTGCAGCATTCGACATTTCAAAGTTGGGGGTATGAGCCACTTTAATTTAAAAAGATTTATAAAGAGATGCAAGATATTTGTTACAATAAATTACAGTATAGAGTAAAGTACTATTGACAGAGGTTTTTTTTCAAAGATATTTAACCATCAGGTGTGTGTAAAAAAATTACCCAACAAGTCTCTTTCTATTTTCCCAGTATAATATTCTTGAAAAAACATGTCAGCATTTAAATTCCAGGTATTCCCTGATTATTTTAAAAAATAATTTCCAAGAACTAAAGCTTTTAAATGATTACCTCAACTTTCCATGAGTAAGTCACATTTTTGTTTGCACTTCTTTGGAAATTCATAACAACCGTTTATGCAATAATCTGTTATTTCTCTCAGGCAAATGCGGTATTTACTGTGAACCACACCTCAACTCCTTAACAAAATCCCTCAGTTACATTTGACAGAGCATAGTAATTTTAAGTTGATGAGTACACACTGATAACAAATATGTTCAGTATTTAAGTATTTGCCATTGCAATTGTATTATCTTAACTGAACACTGTCAGTTGTTTTGAATTTAATGACACAGCTCAGTTACCTATTTTACAACTAGTTAAACAATTATAATTTCACATTTATAAAATGATCCTATTCATGTCCTGATATATGGCATCCTGTTTTTATTTTTGCAGTCGTATAAGCTGTGTGTATATATTGGTTTGCCATCAAACATTTAACAGATGTGGTTGCCTGGACACTTGATGAAGAATCAGTGATGAGGTTAGAATTAGAATAAGACATATTATATTATGATGACCTAGACGGTTGCTAAATTATCTAAAAATAAGACTGTAAAAAATGTGCTTACAAGATATTTTTCTTCTGCTTGAAACGTGCTGCAGTTTGAAGGAACAACATTTGATGAAGTCATGATAAACAGAAAATCCCCTGCGAGGCTTTTTCCCTGTCCATCAGTTATTCATCATGCTAATGCATGTGCTTTTCAGAAGATGTATCAATGAATAAACAGTGGCGTGTTGACTTTCAAGGTGTCTATCTGGCGAATATTTGCAGTTTCTCCACCTGGATCAGACGTTAAAACTTCAGCAACATGAACCTCAGGGTTTGAATTGCTCGAGGTTCTTCTCTCTCCCCTTTTATTTCTTCCTTTATTCTCTCATTTTTAACTTGCAGTGGGAAGGAGACAAAATGGTTGCAGGTGGTGATGAAAATAAGAGCCATCCATCATTATTTATTAGGCATGAAAAAGATACACAATAATGTAATTTAATCTCTCAGAGGACAATTATTTCCACATATTGATAACGCAATGCGAAAAGTGCCATGAATCCTAATATGATGTTTGCTTTTATTGGTGTATGATACAACCATAACAAATAATGTAATTGTATCAGGGAGAAAATGTGATTATTTGCACATGCTAACATTATAATATCAATCTGCCGCAGACAATAGTATCATATTATTTTGCTGTGCTTAACTAGTTACAATTTGCATTAAGTTATTATGTCTGGGTGGCAATAAAGTCGGCTCTCTCCCTCTGGTCTGTGCTTTTCTTAGTTTCTCATTAAAGCTCGGTGAAACTTTGGAAGGTTTCAAGACCAACAGCCTACACAATTTCTGATTCAAGGAGGAAAACTTCAGCATTTAGTTGGTTTAGATATGATTTTCTCTTTTCCCTCTGTTCTACAGCCTTTATCTATTCATTTGCAGATCCAGTCAGAGCATAGATGACTATCTGGTGCTCATCCAGGCCAGTCTGAGGTTAAAGAAACACGACACAATAGACACTATTACTATGCAAATGATGGTGCCAGAAACAAAAACAACCTTTTCCATTAAAAAATAAAATGCTTCAAATATTTGCATATAGGTGCACTGATTTGGTTATTCACAATTTGAAGATGATTAACATTAATGAAGGAGCGGCTTGATGCACCGACTGTCAGGCCACATCAGGCCACCTCCGTAACCTCCTCTGTGTTTTGTATGGTGAAGCATTCACGCCGTGGTGAACTAATGACCAAGTCTGCCTGTGTAAAATTAGACCGTGCATCTACACAAGTGTCTTCCTGACATTATGAGAATGTTTTATTGATGACTCATTATTAGCAGTCCAGCAGTGAGAGGTGAGTTTGATCCACCCAGAAGATGCAAAGTGTAATAATAATAATGCCTGCTTAATTATTAATATCCAAAACCTAATCCATCTCTGCAGAGAATATGTACATATTTTAGTGTCTCATTTGAATTTTTGCAACAAACACACCTTAAAACCATTAGATGGCCGTGGTAATGACAGCTTTAAATGGGCTGTTTTTTAAGAATTAATGTGTTATTGCCACTCTATGGCCTGTGCTGACAGAAGCAGCTCTTCCTGTTTATTCTTTTTGATTCTGAAAGCGTGCAACATCCCACTGCACGTCCCTGTAGAGACGCGAGCCGAGCACACACTGTGAGACGGCATCATTTTGCACCGGAGGCTAGAGGAGTGTTTGCAAGTCATTAGTGGTTTGTAAATGATATTTGTTCCCATGTGACATATCATTTGAAATGGCTTTCTAATAACAACACCCACTACTAATAAAATAAGAGGGCCCTCGTGTTGTGATTATGCTTTTCATAAAGTTGGTTGTGGAAGAAAAAGGAGGGAGACATTTCAGTGCGAATAAGTGCTCAATACATTGATATGAATTTTAGCTCTCAGATGATGAACGTCACACTGATACTCAAGATGATAGCTGTGCTTTATGCTCAGGTTTAGTTTGACCAGTGAAAGCATTTGATGCAGAGCTGGAAGAATTGCCTACATAAAACTTTGCTTGTGACCTAACTTGGTTTTGTTGTAAAGAAAAAGCATCTTTCCTCTGAAGCTTGATGTTCTGTATTCTGTGAGCGAAAAGCTTGAACTGTCACCTCCTTCCTTAATGACTACTGACAAATACTCTGTCTTCCTGTGGTGCATTTCCTGTTCGCCGCAGCACAGAGTCGAGACAGCTTGGCACAGGACGCAGTGTGTCTGGTGAATGGGGAGCCATACTGCCGCTCTAACACCATTTGCCTTGTATTTTATGAAATGAACCGGCGGCTCGGAGATCAATAGGCCCCCGTGGTGAATGCGAACAACGCTACTGGGTCCTTATCAGGAGCCTGCTGCCAATCTGTGGCAAGCGAAGCCTGCACCTTCCCTGGATACACCATTGGTCTTTGAAATTAAAGTTGACGCCTGTAATCCAGGGAAATGGTCCCTCTACTCTCGCTTAACACCGGTTTAGTTTCACCCCAGCTGATGATAAAGCATGACAGAAATACAGAGCACTATCTTCTTGCCGGGGTTGATAGGTTCTGCCAGCTTATCAGGAAACAGGCAGCTAACCTTCTTGTGCCTGGCTCGTGGACAAAACTGAGGAGTCAATTTACAAAAGAAGCCATGCCGGGTGGCTTGTAAATAAAACCATTCTTTCTCTACAGGAGACAAAAAAGTAAAAAGAAAATAAATAATTTTAGAACCAACCCAAAAGTGAGCAAATGTATAACACAGGAGGCTAAGCGCTAGTGATAGAGTGTATTCATGTAAATCCGCCCAAGCACAGCTGCAGGAAATTGACAGGGATCTACTGGAGCGCTTTGCCTGTAAAGGGTGGGATTTACATGCCTAACTAGGGCTTAACCACCCTCCCCCGAGTTTACCTGTTACTCTCTGGCCTCTGAGCACACGTCTGGATGGGTTAAGGTTGCTCTGCTTATTCTTAATGCCTTTTCATCCCCCCTCATATCTGTCAGTCTCAGAAATGAACTCATAAACTCCACCGAGGCTACTCAGCATTGCAAAATTGGTTTGGCATAATGGCATATCAGGACTTTTGTTTGTTTCCTGCTCTGGAGGCCTCAAAACTTTCCTCAGCAGCCATCAAATCAGCCAAAGTTTAAGCACATGTGTAAGGCAGGATGTGACTGGCGTTGAATGAGGCTGTGATGTGTGAGTGCTGATGCTCGACGGCTTTATGGGTAATTGAGATCACATTAATGCTGTGTTCCTCCTGAGGAGAAAGTGCAAGTCTTTTCCTTTTGGACAGGATGTGGCTTTGGGCAGTTGGTGATGGTGGGCGTCGCTCCTGGGCTCCACAGCCCTCAGCTGAATTTCAACCCCTGCAGGCAGATTCTGTAGACCGCTCATGGCAGTTTAGACTAAGCAGAAAAACTGTGTTTTGCATTCTTTTTTTTTCTTTTTCTTTTTTTTTCATGAAATTCACATTTCCACACGTAGGGCACGCAGCAGTGAGCTTATGCCAAAGCAGACTCAACAAAAACAGCCAAATATTTCTGTATTTGTTTTTTTCCTCTGAACCCACAGTGAGATCCTTCCAGATGATTAAAAAACACAAATAGCTATAGCACCAATTCTATTAATGCTGTCGTCCTATCACACAGGAACCAAGAGCTGATGAAAAGTGTTCCTTTTTTGCCTTGCATGTTTTGTATTTTTCTCCCCTCCAAACAATGATTTTTAGAACTGGAGCCACCGCCAATAAAATTAATGGGAGACTTGCTGAGTCCATACAGGAAGTGGGCTTTTTAAATAAACACATTGTTTCCAAACTAATCCACACCCCTATTGTTTACTGACAGGGAAACTGGGCTGGGTGCAGACTGGGCCGGTCCACCCCAATTGACTGCCCCCCCTCTTATCAAGGCTACTCCATTTCTAAACAGGGAAGGATGACGGCAAACCTGTCACAGTATTTCACTTTAATGTTATTTCAGGACAACATTAGAATATTTGAATCTTAAAGTCTGAATATTCATACACATATTAGCTTTTAGTGGCCTAAATATGTCTCTTTGCAACAGTCAACATTTTGGATGACTTATGTTTCCCTTAAGTTTTTATTGCAACGTTAAAGTGAAGGCTAATTGGCCTTGTTGGCAAACACTAGCACTGATTCAAACTAGACAACATCCACTTTCCATGTATGTTTTTTTTCAGCACTGCCTGTCATCAGCATCTCTTCCACAGTCAGTGCTGTATTTGTCCCACACTATTTGGTCTTTAAGTCTGATGTGAGTAGGCTAAATAAATGAAAAGGTTTTGCCTTTTGTGTTTTCACTTAAACCATATCAAACCTGTGCATATATTCCTAATGATTTTAATAATGTTAAGGTGTTAGGGACACCCTAATCCTATGTAGACAGTAGTATCAGCTGTACTTTTGCTTGGTTTAAACAAAAACACCATGTAAAACCTTAAACCTTAACAAAGATGTCTGCAAAGAGTTGGTTTAATTTTAGCGAGCAGTTGCTAACGTTAGCTAGCTAATCTTACCACCCGCTCGCATTAGCCAAACACTTTTTCATTGCGTTTCACATAAACTTCACAAACTGCAGCCATTTTGCCTTGTGTTATCAACAAGAAAACATTTTTTTGCTTGGCTTTGACTCAGGTGGTAGGCTACTTTGAATGGGTGTTACATCATGACTTAAAGATAGGAAGAGGAGCTAGCTAACGTCAGCAGTATCTCTTTCATGGGCTGGGGTGATGGCAAATAACCAAGCCATTAAAACTTAGAGAAGCCAGCTAATAGTTTACAATGTCAGCCTCTCCAGTCAGTCAACAGTCTGTATGGCCACTGGAACTCTGGAAGTTATAGGCAAAGTTTTTGTAGTCATGTGCTCCTCGTGTGCTGAAGACATTCAATCATAAAGCTGTCATTGTCAGTTTGTGCCAAAGAGATGCTCTATGGAGCTAAATTCCTGACATAAAATCAAGGCCAGTATCTGCTCTGTTATCAGTAGCTTCTATACATGTGGTCCAGAGGTTTACTGCCAATAATCAAAATCTGTTTATAATCCAATGTGTTTGTGGTAAGAGATTTAAACCTTCATGATTTTAACAAAACTTAAGAACAGTTACAAAACCATGACCTTCTCAGCTCAATAGCTTGGATAATTTTGTAACCTTTACTTGGTTTTGTTTTAAAGCACAATATCTACCAACACACTCACTGAATGTAGTTATTTAAACATTTTAGCAGTAATTTCTGCTGTCTAAAAAACCTCTGGGCGATGTTCAGTCTGTCTTGGCACTCTTGCCAACATTCTGAATGTTTCCCTATGGGCTTTCCTCTGGCCAATGTGATGTTATAGGGCAGAAATATTATATAAACAACAATACTGTATCAACCGTTTTAGGAACACAGTTCTTATTCAGACATATGAAGAGAATGTGATTTGCATTTTTAAAGATATGAAGTTTTTGGAGAGATTTGACTTTGTTATTACAGCAAGATATGAAACAAATCTTTCTCATGATAACATTTTTAAAAAAAAATTAAATCAGTACACAGGTAAAGACAAACACTGAGGATATACATGCATATTCTTATCAACAATGTCAGTTCAGCTTTTAATATCCTAACATCCTTATAACATTCCATGATAAGAACATCTGGATTTAAAAGATCGACTCTATTCAATATGAACTTTAAAGAAAATGTCTTCTATTAGCATGCAGGAGCCTTTATGTAATGAATATACTTTGCATGATCAAATTATCATCCCTGAATCTGAAATATCTGTGGATATCCACAAGCACTCTGTCAACCACTCTCACTTATCGCCTACTGCATCGATTTTTGTTTCAAATTCTACCAGTCACTTATACTTCCATTTACATAATGTCCGATGAGAAAAATTTGTCAGACAGATTGTAATTCATATCTCCACTCTGCGTGCTCGCCGGCCCTAATACTTTAGTTAGCTACCTCACATTTACATTTCAATCAGTGATTATAGCCTCTCCTCCTCTCACCCCGCTGAAAGTAAATATGGGACTCCACTGCATTTGGTGGGACTGGAGGGATAGGCATGAATATTCTGTCTGGTACATATTTACCATGTGCTGCTAAGTGTCACATGCTGCAAGTGCATCCTTTAATAGCTCATCGCTCAGTATACAGCACAGCGTGGCACTAACACTGCCAGGAGCCTCAGACGTGCTAAAAATGTCTCATTTTGGCTTAAAGTGGCCACCAAATGGCATATGACATGTTCTCTGAGGTCGCTGTTTAGTGTCCAGCCCATTCACTATACTGTATTATACTCAGAATTTTGTTTTGTTTGTTCAAACCTACTGTCTGTTCTTCCCTTACACTTTTTCTTGCTGTGTGTTTTAAAATGATCATTGAGCAAAGAAAATGAAACTCCATCACATAAGCCGCTTCCTGTCAGCTTTCATACAGCTGCAGAAAATAAAAACACGTCACTGTGGATCAAAGTCAAGCAAGTGGAAATTTGCTGTTAACCCTAGCTGTATAATGAACATCTAACATGTTTGTTTCTTGGGTGTTTTTGCAAAGGTGGCTTTGAGAATACTGTGTGTTTTATAAAGCTGAAAGCCACACATGTAGGTGCCGATGACAAATGTTGGGCTCCCTGCAGTCACAGTGAAGCATTGCACAGAAAGCAGGTTATATCTTCACTGTGTTGGAAGCCTCTATAGGAAAGTCTGCTCTGTTTGGAAAAGTACACTTCCATGTCTTCCACCACTGGACGCCTGCTGTCTGTTGACTTCTCCGCCGGTGGTAACCCAATATCCAACTTCACAGGGCAACTTCATAGCCTGTCAGTTAATGAGTCATCATGAAGCTTACAATCATTACTTTTTAATTGCTCTTGGAGTAGAATTTTCTTTGTCAGGCCTGGCACAGTAAGGTGAGCCGGGAACTCTTGAGCTCAGAGGGGAATTGTTTGCATGTTTTCTTGTTTGCT
>JAQLOL010000012.1:27804929-27823940 GCA_029783665.1 Naso thynnoides | reverse complement strand
TTTCTTGTTTGCTTGTTTTGGAACGACATTGCAACTCATCTATCATGCAGCAGGGAGAAAAAAAATGGACAAATCATAATAATCACACTTTGCCACAAACTGCTCTCCCTGGCCTTCTGTTTTCCAAGTCTGGTTACACACATGTTGGCTCGACAGAATATTCAATAGACATTTATAGGAAATAAATTAAGAGATGAATGCAAACCATATGGTATTCAGGGGTTTATTTGTAAAGCCCCTGCATCAAAGCTTTTTCCAGATCACACCATATTAGCTATGTTTTTCCAGTCCAGTAAAATCAGGAAGGTAACCACAGACTTTCCTGATGGGAAACACATGAGCAGTGTTCCGTTGAGACAACGAGCCTCATACATGAACGAGACATCGTCAGGGAGCATCAGTGAAAACAATTACTCCCTGCATGTCTGGATGTCATATGTCACACTGGGTCGACTTAAATATAAAAGGAGCATGATGAAGCTGCATCACTGCTTGGTGAAAACCTTTTTAGCCTCAGAGTGAACCCACTACATTCACACTTCTTTGCATGTGAGGCGACCTGGATGCCTGTGAGGGGTGTGGGCTTGAAGACAGGCCGGGAAGGGAGCCAAGAGGAAATGGCAGTGCCCAGAGTATACACTTCCACCCCTGCATGAACACAAGACCCCCCTTCCCTCCCAAGCATTTCATATAGGCCAGACAAGTTTACGGTTTCGTGCATTTTAGTGTGACAGCAGCAGCCCTCCTGCGTGTGACGGGCCCAACAGCAGCGGTCTGCCGACACACAGGGTGGTTTCTCCTTCTTTGCTGTTGTTTTTGGGCTCGCGCTGCACACAAGCAGCAGAGGGCCTGCCAATGTCAGACGTGCAGCGCCACACTGCTGAGAGTCTGCATCTTTAACGAGGAAGGTAATTTGTTTTTTGATGTGGAGATGTACATTTTGTGAAAGTTTTAGAGTGGGCATGGTTTTGGTTGCTTCCATAGAAACTCAAAGTCTAGATTCTCCATTTATGTCAACCATGGAAGTTTTATTTTGCCATTTTACAGTGGAGACAATATTTTATGGGGTCATCTCTCTTTTGTAGATAAACATAAACACATACGGATAAATGCACTGTATGCTTACAGAGATCAGAGCATGCAGTGCGCCATCGGGCAGTTTACCTCAGGACCGACAGAAAAGCACTTCCAGGAAAAGAAAAGCCAGGGATTCCTGCTGAGGGAATATGCATCAAAGCGCCTGACCTCAGGGTATAATTAGCTGCTGTGGTGTTTGAAATGTGGAAGAATGAAGTTGGAGAAATCGAATTGTTTATTTATTTACGTTTGTTGTTTTAATTTTCCCCCCAAATGAGCTAAATGAAGTATTTTTTACAAGGACTGTGAAAAATGCTCTCGGCTTGCTTAATTTGTTGTTTGTCAGTGGCTATGCGCGCAGCAGAGTATAATAAGATGTATGAAATAAGCATGAGAGGTGCCATGTTACAATAAGAGAGGCTGTTTTATGTTTAGAGCCAAGAAACTTTTCCTTTATTTCCTCACTTCTGTCTTTCAGGGTACGTGAAAGCAGAGGTGTTGTGTTGGCAGAGCAGAGTAGAGCAGTGGCTGTGGATAAATAGTCAGCCCATTCTCTAATGATGTATGAAATCCTAAACTAATATGAATGTACGACCTGCCCTCCCTCTGTCTCCTGTCTAGTGATCCAGCCAAGCCAGTGCCCCGCCGCTGGCATACAGCATGCCACGGATGAAACCACAGGCCTCAGAAAAACTCCAGTACTGTCTTCCCTTGAGAGGAGACAAAAACTTCTTTTCTTTCTGCCACTGACACATCTGCTGACACCTCACTGCTCCAGCAGCTTTTCTTGGGTAAAACAATTTATAGATATTTAAAATTTACTGATGTTTTCATGCACAGTGTGCGCAGAGTTTTATGTAAAGCATATTTGACAACCTGTTCACAAAAAAAGTCCCTGTTGTAAAATAACCTTCTGTGCCACTGATTCCATAAAAAGGAAAACATTACTAACAGCATGATCATTTTTTATGTATGAATGATATTTGCACAAGTCAAACTGTTTCACAGCTCCAGTTTAATGTGGAACTGTGCTTTAACTAAACATTGCTGTCAGAGTGCATGGGGACTGCCGATCGGCTCACATGGAAGCATTTGAACTCTGAGCAATCACTGCTCAGTTTACCCTGGCTACTCTATACGTTGCACCTCTGCAGCACCTCATCAACACAATTAGAAACAGAGACACTCATTTGTTTTTTTTGGCAGCTGTGCGGCTGTCTCTCAGTCAGGCAGAGAGAGGAAGCATGGGTGTCAAGGAAACATGCAAAGTCCCTGTCGAATTGCTATCTGCAGTTTTATCACATCTTCACACTGACACGATTTCCAGCAAAGGATCAAATAACCTTTAGCTGCAATATTGCCAGCACTTAGAGTCCATGTGGAGTCCATGAACAGCTGAAGAAAAAGCACCTCACCACACCTGAAAAACTGAAGATAATCATGACTCATGGAGACTTGAGTTGAAACAGGTATGCACAGGCTGAAGATCGATTGTTCTGCTGAGTGATTTCCAGTCCAAAAGGAGTGTGAATTTGCTTCTCCTTTTTGTAGAAAGCAGTAGCGATTGGCTGATAGAGAGGCCTGCCAAGCCAAATGAAAATTCTTGGGTTTCAACCAACTTTCCCTAAATATGGACAAAACGGATAATACATAAACAGATTCTTGGCTTAAAAAAACAATATATTTATACTTTGCCTCAGTGAAAGGAAAAAATATGTGAATAACATCCAGAGTGGTGATGATTAAAAGTTTTACATTATTAACACTGAAAATCCCCCAAAACAATGACAATAGCAAATGTAGTCCAGCTGTGTCTTATCACAATTTTCAGATTTTTACAACAATCATAATTTGCAACCTTCAGCTTAACAACAAGACAAGCCAGCAATTTAGCGCTCATTTATTAGCTTCTGTAACACCTAAACAATAGCTTTCATGTCAGCTACATGACAAATTCATGAATACTGATTCAATCCCTATGTCAGCTTTCATTACTGTAGCTGCTTATGGGATCCTGCTATCACTCCTGATAAAGCAATGGAACAGAGATTTCATTGAACCAAATTTTCAAAACAGAAAAGTCTAACAGCAGATGCCACCTCAAATTAGAAAAAAAAAGCTATGAAGAGATCACTTCAACATTAATTTTGTTTGTGCCTTCAATGTATTGATTGCCATGAGACACTTCTTCAGCTCGCAGTGATGAAGTTATTCAGTAAAGGATTTTGTCCAACGTAGGAACAAGCGTCTCAATATGTCAGAATTGAAATACTGAGTCTGTTATGAGACCTCCAAATTCAAAAATCACAATCTATAAACTCAATCTGCCATGGCAGAATGGGGCATTCCTAAAATCTGCATCCTACAAAATTCTGATTGGTTGATTGCTCCTCAAAGAGTAATCACTGAGCTCAACACCAAACTACTATTTGAATAGCAGGACAAATAAAGTGTCATAGAGACAATCTGTTCTTTTTTTAGGACAACCTGGAACTTGGCATTGCTCTGGTTTCCTCGACAAAAAGCCAATGGGATTTTTCCGTTCCATTTTGAATTGTTGCTTGAACAACAAACAATGTCACCAACAGTAAGTTTCCTACTACATTAGACATATATTACGACTTGATATTAACAAATTAAAAGATAGGAGAGTTTGTCAGAGTGCAAGTATAAAAACAAAGAAGTTTTTTTTTTTTCCACGTCCCCAGCATTGCAACTGCCCATTGTTCTGAGCGCCCATTATTCCAACCAATCAAATGTCTGACAAATGTTCATAAGTCCCACAATACACTTACCACTCTCTTTCACCCGCGGCCATCTCACTTCATTTCATTCATTTAAGATATATCCTTTGATTTGGTTCTCTGTAGGGCTATCATATTTTATGTTCCCATTCCTTTTGCTAAATTTATTTTATACCATTAGAGTCTAAAATTAGTGTATTTTCTTTTCCCCCCACTGGGAAAAAATTACAGGGATACGATGTAACACTCTGGACCTTTCACTCGGCAAGCATGGTCCAAGCACAGACTGTTTAGGGTAAAAAAATTTTATTCCAGTACTGCGAAGCAATGTCGTAAACCGACTCTGAGCCCTGAATGGTGACAGTAATCATCAAGCATGACCGTGATCCAGAATGGGCTAAGCTGGTGAGTGTATTGTCAGACCAATGGGGCATCAAAGTAATGGGTTTTGCATTGTTGGAATAACAGACTGTTGGACAAATGACATGTCGCAAAAGCCTAAAAATCACAAAAAGGTACGTAGTGACGCTTGTTATGTTGTAGAACAAAACATGAAAGTCTCTAAAGCTTGTGTTCACTACTAACCTTATTCCAGGTATCTAACCGAAGAACTCATTGACTTTGATGAGCGAACTGGAGGTGGCACAGTGCAACTGTTGGTTGGTGTACTGTGGCGTAGTACAATTAGGTATTTGAATTAATTCCAACAAATTATGTGTTAGCTCTCTTTCGTTCCGACTTGATTTTTTCGGGATATTAACAGTCCCACATGAACAGCGCCCGCAATGACTGTCCTCGTCCAGTTATTGTCCAGCAAATGTATTATCTTCTCCTTTTCATTTGAATTTGGTTACACTTGAACTGGCAATTTATTTTTTTCAATGAATAATGTGTGTCCCTTGAGTTTCACTTGATATTGTCTTTGTTATATTTTTCTTTCATTTGAGTCTACTTGAACATCATTTAAAAAAAACAAGCACAGCAAAGAGTTGATCCTCATAAAAACCTCTCACATTAATCATCAGTTCATCAGATCACTTGTCTTTGTATTTGCCCGCTTCAGTAACTCTTAAAACAGATGAGAGTCACCTCCCAAATAATGTCTTCATCATACCAATGCTGAGCACAGAAATCCTCAAAATTCCCTATTTCTTTATTCAATGTCAACAGCTGACAGTCTTTCAAAGTCAAGTGCAATGTCAGTTTCAATAATTAAAGCTGTTTGTGTTTCAAATAGAATATTTCATTTACAAAAAAAGACATATATAAAGCAACACCATTGGATGGACAGCTTTGCATCAATTGTAGAAAAAAAAAAACCAAACCCAAAGCCCACCCGTATGAAAGTGATTACATTTTATGATTAAAAGGAAAAATAATTGAATTCCCCTGAAAAACTCCAGTTAATATTGACATTTTTACCACAGTTGATCTCAGTTGCAAACAACACAGACGATTCTGTTATTGTTGTATTCTTTAGATCAAAGGGGGCTTTAATAAGGCCATTATAAATACATCTGAAAATTCACTCTGATATTCAGCAAACAAATCAATACAGGATGTGCACCGTTCATTGGTCTTTTATTGCGGCACTGTAGGCCATCGCTGAGGTACCACGGCATAATGAACAAAAAGCGTGCAGGGCTTCAGTGCCCCTGCTGTGTTCAAAGTCAGTCATATTCAGTATACTTTATAATTAAAATAAAGGTAATCTCTCCATTCTTTTAAGCTGCCGCGTATGTTTTCTCTGCTGTTCTCTACAAAAAACATGCAATGACCAGGTCGTAGTTGGAGTCCGTGAAAGAATAAAGGGAAACTATAGCCACCACATGTCAAGTGAGAGGCTCGCTCTGAAAAGTGCATCACTTTGCTGTGGTGTTCTTCACTTGCTGATTTACATCTCAGGCTTTAAAACCAGCATGATGCATTATCAGATGTAATGGTACCTCCTGCAGCATTTGTAAATTTCTTTAGGATGTGCAATAAGCCATATGTTTCCTCATTATTTATTTAAGCTATGATAAAGCGTGTCCCTAAATCTATATCCTTGTTACTCATCCTGTTTGGAGCACTGTGATGGTTGAATAGGCCTCAGTACCCCTGTCCCTCACCAGCAGCCTACTTTATTCCTTTGCAATATTGATAAGCTACAGGCCTCTCTGTAGGAGCACAGCCTAAAAGCACCCTCCTGGATCTCAGGCTTGCTGAGTCGGGAGGGTGACTCCAGTGGACCCCATGGCCCACTGAGGGCAGCAAGATCAGAGTCAAAAGATGATTAAAGAGAGCAGAATATACTTAACACACCAACACAAGTAGGAGATTCTTTTGAGATTGCAGTGAAAACAGCAGGTTTCTGCAGGTTTTGTCATGTATTGGCATACAATAGAAACCCAAGATTTTTTTTTAAAATTAAGAACCTAAACAATCTTGCCTGGTAGGTTTGGGCTAAGGTCCTTTTCACTAAACTAAGCCCATTTTAAGTTGATTTTAGTACTTAAATTTGAGGATTAAGTCTATTAAAATGTGCTACTTATAGCTTGCTAAATAAGTAAAGAACTCAGTATTTCTTCTCTGAAGTACAGTATACACATGAAAGAGGCTTTATTTTATGGGTGTGTAATTTTCCACTAATTTCCTTGGAAAAAAGCTACAAAATCTGGTAATAATTATTATGAAAATAGTTATGTAAGGGTTTTTTTTTAGTTTAATGAAATTCAAGTTTCACATTGTGACCCCTGGCTTTTGCCTGGCAATGGTCTGATCCACGACCATCCCACAGCTCTCATCAGTGACACATGACGCAGGTAAAATACATGCTTGGGTCATGTCTTGATAGTGACCCCAAACCAACAAAGGATCTAAAAAGAGTGATAATTTTCACCTAAACCATGTTTTTTTTCTAAAGCTAAGCAAGTGATTTTCATGCTAAAAAACAAACCTAACCCCAAAACTGTCACATCATAAAAAAATAATTTGTAGAATCTCATGACATTTTTTACCATCAAGCACTGACTGCGTGCACAGGAATCTTGCTGCCTTCATATGGAACTCGTGAAGTTGTGTGCAGGGAAGGCTCTGTGTTCAGATGGTAACCATATAATATCAGCATGGCTAGGAAATGGTAATATGAACACAAATGATCTCTTGTCCTCCTCCTGGCTTTCTGTGTGGAAATGTTGCATTATTACTTTGTGATTAAACGCCACACGGAGGAACAAGAGACAAGACAACGCGGGTCACAATTTATATTTGGATTCACAACTTGTCTATACTTTTGGTCTTGTACGGGCAAATACGAGTACAGTCATTTATGAAAAAAGCCAGCGAACACATCACAACTTGTGAACTCGGAGCTTTCTGATTAAATTTGACTTACGATGTTGTGAATACTAACAGGTCTCTTCTTGTGAACACAGTTAACACAATCCCATTTGAAGGTACCATATGATCTGAGTTTCTTCTTTGTAGCTGACCTCCAGTAAGGAGCTCAAACAAAGCTGACTTTTATTTCTACTACTTAATGAAATATAAAACAATCATAATTAGTCATCAGTCACCAGTCAGTTTTTATGTTAGCTTGCAGTTAACTGAGCTTTACTACCTATCAACAGTAACACCCACAAGTTTAAGCAACTGTTTCAGTTTGAGTCAATAGCTCCTGTTACACAAACATTTCAGGGAGCCTTGTGCCTCACCGTTCTGTATAAAAGCTATGGGGACGGTTGTGCAATGGCACGCAGTGACATTGTTAATTGTTTTCAGTTTTATTTTTCATCATGACAAAGGAATAATCAGATTTTAAGGAACTGTGCTTAAAATTTGAAAGAAACACACATTTTGTGTGCACACAGGAAGTCTTTAACCTCGACCAGTGATAAATAGGAGTAAAAACAAGTGTAATAGTACAGCTGAGTCATTACACAACCACAGAAAAAGGATGAGAGAAATGATTGTCTTCCTTTCTCACCTATAGCACATGACCATTACACTCCTTACCTCACTATTGTGCACTGCACTGTATAATAAACCTTGTTTGGAGTACATTAACCTGGCTCACAACAATGGTAATGTGCACCCTGAGGGGGATACCGGTGTTATTGACTTCCTGTTCCTAGAATGTTTTTCTCCTGACTGTTAGCTGAACTCGTTTTAAGTTTGCAGGCATGTTTAGGAGTGAATATATTGAGGACATATCCTACTCTTTTAACTGTCGGATTGGGAAATAGCTGTTGATTGCCAGGAGGCCTGAAGTGCGTGTGGGCCTCAGATGGTACAGCAGATAACTGCATTCCTCCAACCTTAAAACAAACAATTGTCCCGGAGTTTCTTCACTGACTTGTGGTCACAGTGTCTAATTTCACATCTTTGAGGTTAAAAAAAAATCTCTTGATAAATATTCGTACTTGATAAATTTTAATTAAAAAAAAAAAACAATCGAAAGATCATAACAAATATGAGCGATCGATTGATGGAATGAATGACTACAAAAATCAATCTGATTAACTGATTTGGTGAAAAGGTATTTTGTAGATCAACTGAGCAATCATGTTGCTTTCATTGAGGCAACCTTTACACACAGTTGTACAATCACACCATGAGTTTTATAAAATCAGTTACACAGCACTGATAAGAACCTACGTAAGAAAATTTATAGAAACCAATAGCATCAAGCTTTCTTAACTTTCCAATCGATTTGAATTGTCCAAGAGGGACCAGAGTTATTAGCTGGAGCTCCCTCTGAAAGATATTCCGAGCATGCATGCCACCGTTAAATGTTTTTTTCTTTGTTGCACTAACAGCAGACAAAGAAAATCCCTTGGCAGTATTTGTGGTTGAATTTGCCCCAATTGGCTGAAAGGAATATTTGTAAAAACACATATTCTTTCTCTTAAATTAACCTTTGACTGATTCCAGAAAAAAAGTTGTTTTTTTTCCCTCCAAATGTGGGTTTAGTTTGTGTTGGTTATGATACTACTAATACTGTGTTTTTGTTCACTCACTGCACTTCTCAATGTCCACAACTATTCAGTGAATATCCTTACTGTGCAGACACAAATTGTAGCTTCCAGTATGACGTCAACAACATAATGTTACACGACTGTTAATGTCATAAACTTTGTGTCATTTTTATCTTTGACCTCTGAATGGCATTGAAATAAAAAAACAAAACCCCTGTCTCATTTTCCAGATGTTAAAATATTTCCACTGAAATTCTACATGATTTAATTATTCGTGACAACTAAATTAAATATTTCCTTAAGCTGAGGTTCCAAATCTGCTATATATAAAACCATTGTGTATTTCTATAATGGCATTGAAGTTACCTGAAAAAGTAGCATTTATTTATCAGGTTGAATTTTTGGTAATATATTTGTGTACCTTACAGCAATAAAGGGTCAATTTTTGTCAAACTTTAATGTAAAACACCTAACTACGCTGTTTTGGAAAGTAAACTTAGAAAGCAAACAGATGAGGAGACAAGCTTCTGGGCAGGTTAAATCCACAGAGCTGTTTATCAAAATAAGCAGCCAGTCCAGAGTGGTCAGCCTATTGATTTTCCTGCCAAATATAATCTGTTTCACCATCATAAATCTGTGTCTGACATCTGCACAAAGCCCCAGTTTAGCCAAACACTGCCAAGTAAGGCCTGTTTATTCACTGATGGCCTGATAGTCTCCATGACAACACTCAGTACAATTAGACAACTGTAATCCCGCCTTCAAACGTGCTTGCAGTTAATTATTTCAGCACAAAATGAGAGGCAAAATGCGTCGAGGGGAGATCAAGAGGCAACTGTGGAATCCTGGACTACTTCTGTCAGTCCGCCTTACGCAGTTGTGTGTGTGTGTGTGTGTGTGTGGACTCTACAGCTCAGCCAGCCTTTAATGAGGACTGAGTCAAAACTAAATAATAACAAATGAGAAATGAGATGGAGAAATAAAAAGTGCACCCAGAAAGCTTTTTTAGTATGTGTCTAACCCTGAATTAAATACACAATACAAGAGAAAATACACCAAAATGAAAATAAATGATACTTTTATATGTCTTTAAGATTTTTTGCCTCATCTCCAATAAAATATAAATGACTGGAGCTTTGTTTTTGGTTTAATTTAGAATTTCATGTAGAATTGAAATTTTAAATGCATTTAATTTAATTTAAATGCATTGAAAAATATTTGGCAGCAACATGTCTTACCCAAAACAGTCCACTTTTATCTGAGATTATCCACAAAACATACTGACAGTCAACTAAGGACTGTGTTCTAGACGGTGTTCCAATAAAAGCTCTTGAAATCAAGGTCTGTGGGTTACTGGGATGAATGTGGGCACCATTTTTAAAAGGTCATGATGATGTTGAAGTTATAAACTTTGTAACTGTGAGCACTAAAAAGACAAATCTCTTCTCTTTTTCCGAGTTGATTTACAGGTCAACTTGCCTTTTAATTGCAGTTAAACAGCAATTTATTATCTTTCTTTCATAAAGTTGTAAGACTTTGAGGGACAGATTTAAAAAGAAGAGTCAAATTCTCTGCAGCTGCAATGTCAAGCTCCAAAAGCACAGGATCCTACACATCCCGTAATGCAGTCTGACTGTTTTCGTTGTTTCTTTTTGATTCTTACTGTTGTAAGAACTCGAATGCTAGTTGAATATCAGTAATGGAAAGACGCTAAGAGCATTTGTACAAGGAGGCTACATACTTAAGTACAGTTTTAAGGCTTGTACTTTCCACGAGTAGTTCCATCCCCTGTTACTTTATACTTAATACTTGTGGATTTAATAAAGATTCAGATACAATTACTACTAATTTTTAACTTTACATTAATTAAACGGAACATCTTGTATTGCTAGATTGATCTCCACCGAACCCGTTATCATTCTGCTACAGGGGAAAAAAACTCTTTGGCTTGTTTTTTTTTTTTCTTTTAACCAATTCAAATTGTCCGATCCGGTGGCTGTGCTAAGCTTGGGATGCAGTGACAGAGATAGTGGCAAGGAAAGATAAAATTTTATCCTTTACCTTTAGCATCTCCTCATTATGACTTCAGGTACTCCAGATTTATATACAAAATACAATAAACAAATATTTCTGAATTATTGTCCAGTATGGTAAGATTTAAGACAAAAGCACATGAGTATAATTTAAGAAATGCACACAGTGATGCTTTAGTAATTATTGGTAAAAATCTGATAATTCCTAATTAAATGCATATGAAAGGAACTACTGTGCATCAAGAGTACAGTAGTTTTACTTTACGTACCTGAAGTTTTTTTTAATGCTCCTTGAAAACAGACAAATTCTGAATCAAGGATATTTACAAATAAATATGATTTCTATGTCATGGCATGGTTTATTTTTAAGCTGGACATCATGTACTTCGTCCCACGTTGAACCAACCAGGGAGATTATATTTGTTGTGTTAAAGCTACAAAATAATCAAGGAATAATATTTCAGGCCTTAAAAACATATCATGTAAAAGTAGTGAAATTCCCTTAAAGGATCAAAATTAAATTCAAAATCTCTATGCCCTCACTTAATCTACTGTTTAACTCCTTTTTTGTCACTGATATTAATTCAATAAGAAAGAAATCAATAACGAATATTGTCTTTTACCTGGATTTATTGAGTGCTTCCTAAAAAATGGTTCCATTTATATTAGCACATTTAATTGTTTAAGCGTGAACTCTCCATATCTTACAGCTTTGTTTGTAAAGTACATTTGAGATTTGAAGACATGATTGTCATCAGTATGGTTCTTCTGTCAGTTAGGTTTTGTTTTGTCAGTTGTTAACTGTCTTTGTGTCCATGTTACTCCTCAGAACACAGCCCCACATGCTTTCCTTCTTCCCTAACATGCTTTCTTCAAATGTTGACTCAGAAAGCGCTCCTATTCCCAGGAAGCCCTCAACAAGCACCATTTGCTCCTGCTCATACCATGTTAACAGAAAAAACTCATTTGCCGTGTATTGTTAAAATTTTTATTAATAGCAATTTATGTCACTCAGACAGGGCCTCTGCAGAAAAAGAAAACATTTGGGCCTTGTACAAATCTATCACTCAAGTTGTCAAAAAAATTTGTTCTCATGCAATATAAATAGGCCTTGAGTCTGTGGGTAGAGAGATGGGATCTGTTTCTGTGAGGGTGACGGGTTGGCTGTTTAGAGACTCCCAGTAAAACAGGTCATGCTGTTCACATCACGAAGCCTCAATCACAAACAAATGTTTTATTTAAAGAGCCAAAGCGTTGTTTACTCCAGTCTGCTTACTCTCCTTCCCTTCTCTTCCTCTCCCGCCCGGGTGCGCTCTGTGTGTTCAGCACATTTGAATGCTGGAAGCATCTGAAGAGGAAACAAAAATACTCCTGACAGGAAGCTCTACCCTGTCATGTTAAGGAACAAATAGGTAGGCATGTAGCTAAGTGAACAAATTGCGCAGACACAGTTTCATAAATGAAGCATTCAGGGAGTACAAATGTGTTAACCGCTGCAGAACTCAAGAATGCTGTAAATTACCGCTGCAGAGCTTGTTTGCTGAGTGGACGGGAGGCTAAATCTGAGTAAAGTACACAACAAGTGTCATCTTTTGCTGTATTTATCACTGACAAATATGTGATGTTAATGTGCTGCCACAGTCTGTTGTATTGTCAGCATCTGTCAACTTATTATGAGTCTACTGAAGGATCTCTGCCAGGTCACAGTCCTCTCTGTTGTCCTATTGACTGCACCTGTGACCAAAAGCCAATTGTATTGACAAATCAGCATAGGACGTGTCTGCTATCTGCATTAATCTATAACTATGGTTCCATAATTAATCACGGTTGTTGTCTCCTTAAAGGATAGTTTGACATTTTCTTCCAATTTGTATACTTCTCTTTTGCAACAACAAATATGTTTTTGAGGGACCATGCATTAAAAGCTTTCAATAAATGTAACAGCAAAGCTGCGTAATATTCATACACAATGTATCAACAAAACATTGGCAGAATCCCAATTCACCCCTTAGCCCTACCACTTAGCCCTACCTCTGCGTTTTGCGTGTTCATGTGAAGAGGTAGGGGTGTCCCGATTCATGTTGAGGCAGAGGGGAAGGAGTAAGTGGTAGGGCTATCTAGCCTTCAAACTGAGATTTTTCAGGAGCACACAACGAACAGAGGGGAAGGAGGAATGGTAGCGAAAACTTCAGAGGCAGCATTAGAAACGCACGAATATAAGTATTTTTCTCAAGTAAATAATTATGTCACTCTCTGGATTACCTTAGTTTAATGCCATTTCAATGTATTACAGACTGGTTGTTTAGAACAAATGTCACAGAAATCGCTAGTTGTGTACGTGTGCCTGCTCATGTCCAGTGCATTAGCCAATTAGCTAAGTTAGCATTGTTTCAAGGCTGAATTGTGCAATGCAGTGTGGCGTTTTAACATATTTAAATGATAATTTTCTGCCTTAATGGTGTATTAGGCACCCAAAAAAGCAAGTTGTCGCATGTATTTGCCACGCCACCGACGACTTCTGATCACATATCAGTGCCTCGAAGGGCTGTCCCATTTCATAGGAGAATATTTCAGAATATTTCTGCCCCTTTCAACTCTGTTTCAAGCGGCAAGGTGTAGGTGTAGGGAAGGGGGAAGGGGTGAAAATAAAAATTGGGATTCAGCAATTGACTGCCATTGAATTTCATTTATTTTTCTGTATCCTGATATATCTGCTTGTGGCAGCCATGGCATGATTAAAATGAAAACTCAACATCTGGAGAATATGTACACTAGTTTTTGTTTGTTTGTTTGTTTGTTTGTTTTTTTGAGAGTTAAGTGAGAAGATTAATACAACTCTCATATCTGCCCTCATAAATAAATGAAGTTAATATAGTTAAAGTTCAGGAATAGGACCACGCCACTCTCCCTCACTAATTTAACACACCTAATCTCATTAATTCAACCATCCCGCCTCTGTTTCAATTACCTGTGCCAACCTATGTAGGTGAGTCTAAAGTTCTCACAACCCTTACCCCCTCAAACTCCCTTACCTTACCCCATTGCATTGTGGCTCAGTGGGTGGTTACCTCAACTCACGGTGGGCGCCCTCCCCAACCACCTTCAGCAAACCAGGTGAGATGATGAAGCCAAACACTCATTGAGACATGCCCCGACCCTGAGTGTCAACTCCTGGGTTCCTCATCAATTCAGCCTTCAAGACCTTCTTCGTTCCCTGCACATCCCCCAATGTCCAACCCCTCCTCCTTCATCCACCAAACTTGACCCTCACCCATACATTTCAAATTTTCTATCGATTCTAATAAAACTACTTCGAACTAAAGGTGGTGTGGTCTTTGTTAGCGAATAAGCCACAGCCATAAAAAGGTGACCTAAACTGGATACTTGTTGTTACAGAAGAGGAAGTCACTCCGTACCAGTATGGCACACAACAAAAACCAAAATGCATTTTTGTACCTCAGTTTTTGTGGGTAAAACAAACAAAATGTAAGATGCAGTGATTGTGCCCTTATGAAATAGTGACATGCAGCAGTACGTGGGTTTTTTAATCACGGGTAAACCGCTTAAAATAGTCGACTGTCTACTTCACTGTTCACTGTCTACAGTGCGCGCAGACCCGGTTCTGATTACCAGTTGGCCTTTCTGTTTTTATTTACTCATATTTTTTTTCTGGTGCACAGCAGTTATTCAGGTGCAGCACTAGGACTTTAAATTTGTTTGGACCTTTACAATTACAGAAGTTAACGCTAACAGACATGGAGCTGAAAATGATTCCTACCTGACTTGTGTCTCTAGCAGAAGAGCGCTAAGCATAGACATTTCTGTTGAGACAAGCCTGTAAATTGACAGCACAGTGTGCCACTGTGCCTCTAATCAAAAGTCAGTCTTGTTGCCCAGCAGACCTCTACCTTTCTCTCTCTCTCTGCTATCATTTAACCTCTTAACAACCACCGTTGCTATGGGGCCTGTATGAGATACCCAAATTTAGAGGCCTATAATGGAGAAAATGTAACCCCAGAAATATAGGTATGGGGGTTGGGGGAGAATCTATCTGTAAAAATAAATAGTATTTGATATCAAATTTAGAGTAGGTCCATACCAACTTAAATTTATACATTTAAATCAATATGCACAGTGCTAAGAACCACTTAAAACTCTTACGGCCATCTACAGGCCATGAGAAAGGCAACATGTTAAACAAACAGCAGTCCAGCCAGATCATCCAAACTTACAGGGATCGCTCTTTTGCTGTGGGAAAGAGTGCGTGCACAGATTAATGTGTAACAGTTTTTAGCATTCATCGTAATGTATTGTCAGTGTTTATACAGCAGGACTGTAATCAGTAATAATTACTAATGCCGCCAAATAGACTTCAATTAATTCATCCAAAAGGCCAATATAGTTTTACAGACTGTTGAATTGTCTATCTATCTGTCTCTCTCTCTGTCTCTCTTGCTGCCCCCCCATATATATGTATATATATATATACAGGCAACACCATTTAGCACTATATAAACAGAGTTGGAAGGCTCCCAACTGTCTGTTAGAATCATCAATATCAGATTTCGTCAGTTTTCCCAGATTATTTTTGTTGAGTACAATGTTATCAATGACTAATATTCAAGGCAAATCATCCTTTAAACAGCTTTAGAACATACGGCGTTATAACCTGCACTGTGTGGTTTGTTCATGTTCAGTGAGTCTCTACTTTGATGATATTCCTTTTAAAATTCAACATCTTTTCTTCTCTAACTAATGACTTGCTACTCTGAAGCACATTAGCAGCAAGTGTTTCATTAGTGCGGCTGTTGTTGTTTTTCACACAGGAAGGCTTCTGTTTTGCATATGATGTGATGATTTTGCGTGTGAGTGGGCGAGAATGAGTGGTGCTTAATGTGGTGGACAGTGATCAAGCGGCGGTACCCCCCACCCCTCAGGACTGCAGGCCATCTCATTTACAACCGCAGCAAATCCATGGCGGCTCCAAGCTTCCTGCCTGCAGCACCCACCCAATATGTTCATGTGTGTCTGCGCTACTGTCAAGTCAGCCAAGGAGGATTTTGCTCAGGTTAAAGCTTCTAAACGAAAGCAGTTATTCTCATAACTAATTTATGAGATGCTGAATTATGGACCAACAAACAAGAGAAATTTAAGTGTGACTGTGACAAGTAAAATAAGGCATAAAGGCTTGTATTGTGAGAGCTGCAAAATGTGATGATTGTGGGAAGTGAGGGAGCTGTGTAGAATCTGACAACGCTGACTGACCTGGTCAAATACAACTACATACTCCATCCTTGGGCTTTTGATGTGTTTGGTTCCCCTCTGATCTAAACTCTCCTTAACAGAGAAAATATGTGTTTTTAGCTGCAGGCCAGGAAGACGGAGTGAAAGAGAGAGGGGGCGGGATTGTGAAAACCCAGGCAGGGGTGCCATTCTGCTGGCCAGAGTCCGGTTCTTCACATGTCCTCCTCCAGCACTCACAACAGCATCACACAGTGAGACAAAAGGTGAAGGGTAGGCAGGTCAACACACACACACACACAAGCACAACACTTTTCTGCCCACCGTTTTCCCCATCTCCCTCTTCATCTGCCACTCTCTTCACTTAAACCCCTTGCATCCTCCCCTCCAGCACACAACCAACCAACCTGCCTTCATTCCCGAACAAGCGATGTGAAGGTTAACTGGCCTCTTATCCCGCCTAAAACAACAACAAAAGGAACGTGGAGTGATGGTGGCTCTTTTGAATAGTTCAAAAGATGTCGGTGCACATAAACCCAGTGTCTATCTTGATCACAAAGGAGGGTGACATGACATGAAGGAAAATAGCACTTCAAATGATGCAACAAGACAGTGGCGACAATTTGCGTTTCTGCAAACTGTGATCACATGTGTGAAACAAAGACCCGTTGACATCTGAAATGGATGAAATGGATGGTTTGCTTAGGCGCAGATCAATGCTGCAGGCATAAAAGAAAAAAAAGGAAAAAAGAAAAGAGGATACAAAACACAAAAGAGTTCTTTTGTTTTACTGGCTTATATTTACCTGTTAAGCAAACATGTCATAACTGAATTTTTGTGATCACACTTTTTCTGACAGCAATTGCTCTAGAGGTTGGGAGTAGATCTTCCCTCAGGGTATAAAACATCATTAACATTGTTGTTTGAGTTCTTTTTTCCCCCTTTTTTCCGTTAATTCAAAGGAGTTGTATTTACATGATGGATCTACAGTATTGACTGAATAATTTCTATAGAGTGTGAATATGCAAATAGCTGCTCAAACGTTAGAAAATACATACCCTACGTGCAATTATGTAAATTGTCTTTGGTTATTCATTCAGTTATTCACCCTTGTATTCGCTCATGCATTCATTTGCCATATTAGTGGCTGGCGATGATGCCCTGAAAGCTGCAGGCTCTCTCTCCAGGCTCTGTGGACAGACAATGGGCAGGGAGAAAATCCCCCTCTCCACAGCTTTGCTTCAAGTTGACCTGCTCACAGCACACAACACCATATGGAGAGAGATTGCTTTGAAGAGGCCTGGATGGCCCAGCACACCGGTACACAACAAGGAGCAAGATCTGCTGCACACACACACACATGCTTAGGCACACGCACACACCCTTGACCTCATGCGCACACATAGACACACTCTGTGCATGAGCACTTGCTTGCTTCCTGCTGTAAGTCACACACATTCAGTGACTGCAGTCTCCGACAAAAACAGTTTTAGCTCTATGTTTCAGATCTGTTCAGGAAACATGACTGAAGACACACTAAATAGAAAATATCATCAGATCGCTGCTGATTAATATGAGGAAAAATCTGGTTTTAACAAGCAATATTAACATATAAAGATCACTGCGTTCATAGGAAACACCGATGTGGGTAGCAAGATGCAACTTCCTTCAAGAAGATCAAAAACAAAGTTTAATAGTTGAGCACCCTCAGGCGTGTTCCCTCAGTATTTCAGTACTGCAGTCTCAGTGAACAATACTTTTTGTGCATGAGTAAATGTTGCCCTTCGTGTTTTCATGCCATGCAAGTGAACAGTAAGCTCGTAAACATGCTCCCTAATTTTTTAGAGGCATATGGGTGTGTCACTGCAAGGATTGATTTCCATGAGGACTGACGTGAAAAATGTACATATTATGTTCCAAACACATGGCTCTGATCAAACTTTTGACCTCCAAGTAACCTGCAATCACTAATTTTGAGCTTGCTTCCATATGGAGAGGGAGTGCGATATTAAAGGTGACATGCAGAAAAAAAAAAAAAGAAAGACAGCTTAGAAAAATAAAGTACTGAACATTGTGTCATAACTGGCTGGTCACGGTGAGGCATTTTCATTCTTGAATAGCTTCACTGTATAATGTAATAGATGCTCAGGCACTGTCATTACGTGTGTGTGTGTGTGTGTTCAGGTGGGTGTTTTATTATTTCTCCCACCTCTAGCCCTCACTCCTGCATACGCTCCCAGTCATTAGGGCTCATGTATTAAGACCAAGGTGGTATTGATTTGGAAAATACAGAAAAGCATAGCTGACAGACGAGTTTACTGGCTAATATTCAGTCCAACACCACAAAACCAAACAACAAAACCACAAAGTGATGTTGTAATGCAGCATTACACAACATACTCTGAGGCGATAGTCTGATATAAAGCATTGCTGGAGGGTGAGAGCACGTCCCGTTGCGACACCCAGGGTGACTTAGAGACATGTTTAGCGGAGGAACAAAGAGCAGGAAGGAAATGCAGAAGACACACAGAGCAAAGAAAAACATTTTTAAACACGACAGCAAAACACCCCCTCCTCCAGTCTTCAGTATTATCTGAGTGAGTCAATGACTCCAACTGCTTATTGGTCACTGACTTTATTGATGGCTGGTGAATGTCTCAATGCAACTGTTAATGCTTGTTATTTTCTTTTAGAGTGAAATGTCTTCACTTTTTCCTGTCTGCATGCAAGTCCAGTATACCTTGGAGGTTTTCAAAAGGTTTATTAGCCGAGACCAGCAGCTCTAATACATTGCTCTGTCTGTCGGCAGGCCATGTGCTCGGTCCACGAAAATTCCTTACTCTTTGGCAGTGGCAGTTTTCTTCCCAGGAGGCTGAAATATGGCAAGGAGGTCAAGAGAGTGTGTGTGTGTGTCTGTGTGAAACATGTGTGTGTGTGTGTGTGTGTGTGTAAAGGTGT
>JAQLOL010000012.1:27774091-27799767 GCA_029783665.1 Naso thynnoides | reverse complement strand
AATATTTTCCAGCATAATCTAAAATGATGTTGGAGGAAAAAACGGTGTGGCAAAGGAGCAGAGGATGTTAGTGATTGTCCTATATTGCTCATGCTCTCATGGATTACTTAATTATCAGCCCGTGCCGACGTTCTGCTCTGTTAATGGTAGGCAATATGGCCTTTACCTCACTTAAGGAATAAATTGTATTGCTCTATCTCTCTCCATCTTGTAACGAACACACCCTCCCACACACATATAAACATCTCTTCCCTCCTCTCTTCACTGCTCATATAGATCATTTAAGCTGGAATGGGATAGTTACTGAAGCAAAATCTCGATGAGATCCAGTGCTATTTCACAATAACAATTTCTTTAATTGGGCATCTCAGCCTATTTTCCCAGCAACCTGTTTTATTCATCATTGCAAAAATCCAGGATGAAATCCTCATTGACACACGCTGGGTTTATGATTTTGAATCATGAGGAGTGTAACTTCTTAAAGAAATTGCTTTTGGCGCAGTGGGAAGCGTTGTTGTGAGCAGAGGTTTGGAAGATAAAAAAAATATTAAGTTAATCATGAACTCAGTCAGTCAGAGAGTCGTGAGTTGTGGCAGGTGGCGCCTGAGACAACATCAAAAGGAAAAATATACACCTCGACGAGGAGGAAGGCAGGCCAGAGGAAACTGAAGATATCTGTGTCATCAGGAGGTCAGTGTCATTAGCCACTGCAGGGCAACAGTGCTGGACTGCAACAGAGCATCTTAAAATTACACTTCTGTGAGAGTTTTTCAGATAAATACAGTATGTCTGAGTTCTAACTGAGTGACTGATAGCAATCTTAATTAGCAATTCCTTATGTAATGGTTTGACTTTTTAGGAAATTAAAGATGTAGATAAGATAAATGGGACTCTCATGCCTGTGCAGTAAATATGAAGTTACTGCCAGCAGCAGGTTAGCTTAACCTCATATGAAGGGTTAAAAAACTGCAAATGTGGATCTACAAGCTCTACAAAAGCTTAAGTTAACACATTATATCTTGTTTTGCTTTATCAGTTGAAAAAAGTGCACAAATGACAGTTTGCTATTTTCTACACAGTTACATGCTCGGTGCTGGTAAAGCCAGGGTAATTGTTAGGCTTTCACAGGCTCAGTCACATTTGAGTAACATCAATATCAATTCTTATTTTATGTGACGATTTTTTATATGTAAAACCTTAATGTGCAAGTAATTACTGGTGTCTAATAAATGAAATGTATTTAAAATCACAACATTACTTTAACCTTAAGCTTGGAGTAGAATCAAAAGTATGAAATATCAACAACAAAAAAAGTACTTAACTCTAATAATTGTGGAAGTGTACTTACATTCCAAAGAAGCATGAACAAAATATCTTATATGATACCATCAGATAGTTTGCATTTCTGTGCCTTTAAAGCTACAATATGGGGATAAAAAATGGGGGAAATTGGATGTTAAAGAGTTAAAATGCCTTCTCAGAGAATTTGCATTATGTGTCATCTTCATAAAGTAATCAAACCATGAAATACCAAGTCACATTGTGCATGATGACAGCAGAGATGGCCACAGTGTGCAGCCACAGTTGCTGACCACACAAATGCATCTAGATCACAGGGAGGACAGTGAGGGAGTCTGACACAGATCTAAAGACTCCCATTGACCTCATCATGATTTGCACTCTCAACAGGAAGTCCCCTCTGTTTTATACTTTTACTCCAGTATACTGTGACCAGCAGTAGGTGCGCTCACACTGGCTCAGACACCTTTAAAAGCTCGGTTGCCAGGTTGGTTTGTTTTCCCCTCATGGGCCTGTTTGGAGTAAATATCCAATATTAATATCCACACGCAAATCTTTTGCCACAGGATTAATGAACATTAATTGCATTAGCATTTTCTCTGTGACAACAGAGTGGCTTCTTATCTGTGATCTTCAAACTGCAACTGGGAACTATTGATCTGGGCCATGTTGTCATTCAGATGATAATTAGGAGTGGGTGAAAGGTCAGCCTCCAATCCGTTTGAACATCTGGATGAGAGTTCCTCAAGGACAATGGGAGCCACAGGATGCCGCCACTCTGTCGAGCTCTGCATGTCTTTATGTGCCTAAGTCCATTATACAAATTGTCTAATTAATTCCCACATTCTAGCCTTGTGTCCCAGCAATCAATGGAGGCAAAACACTGGGCCTGTCTGATCAGAGTCCAGTGTAGGTGCGGTTGATGCATACAGAGCTAGAGATGAAGCACCTGCTGCAAGATTTACTTCTGACCTTTTTCTGTGAGGAAAATGACTAAACTGGACGTTTCGTCAATTTTCGGATTCTTGGAGAATCACAGTTCTAAGCTTAGCTAAGGAGAACACTACGACTCATTAGCACAAGTGTGAATGCATATTTTATCTCTTGACCTCAACTGTTTTTGAGCATCTAATCATCTCAACTAAAAGACATTTAAAATTAATCTATAAAAAAATTCTACATGAACAACACAGTGTGAGTGTGCCATAGCTTTAGAGGTGGTGCTATCGCAGGTTGGTTTTTATCCATAATTAAAACCGTATTTTAAGGACATGCAAATGAAGATATTAGTAGACCTAACATATATCCTTCTCAGTGTAGTGGGGACAGAGTTCAAAAGAATCATTTTGCAGAGAAAAAGTGGCTCAATGTATTCTTTTTCATGAGTAAATAAAGGTAATCTCCATGGGTGCATTAAATTCTGTCGCCGCTGCATTTATGTTATCGTTAATGCGATGAATAATTCCGTTTGCACACTGCGAAAGTGCTTACAGCAGAACTTTGGAAGAATCAACAGAACAAATTGTGTGAGAAATTCCTAAATGGTCTTGTTCAGCGTGTTTAAGTGTGAAAAAGATCTCTTTTCTCCTAGTGCATTTGTACCAAGCCGTACCACCGCATGCTTGACCACTTAGAACAATGGCTTGTTAATCCACAGTTCAAAGGAAACCAGAGCAGAGCAACACAACAGATGTTGCTCTGGTGCAGTTTTTCAAAAGTACTGATAAGCACTGGATATAAAGGAGAAGCGGCTGTTTAAGTCTGTAAATTATTATTGCCTGTAAATTGTAACATAAAGAGCCTGTGGTCCTGTTAGTCTGACGGTGTGAGCTGTTGTCGCTACAGGAAACAGCTTATCATGGTTTCTGTTAATGTGTTGCAATGTAAATGAACAGCTAAACTGTACTTGATCCAAATGTGCAAATGCAAAACATAAATGTAAATCAGTGTGTGTGCCTGGGGAGGATGCAGACAAACAATGCAAATATTGCCCCCTTGTGGTTAATGTGCACTCATGGGTGTGGAGGGAAGGTGGCAGCCATCTGGGACAGCAGAGCTCGTTTTCAGGACATAAAAATAAAGGTTTGAGCAGTAATGAAGGTGCTTTTTAAACGAGTCTAATATCACGAGAGAAAAATAAGGGTTTTTAGGTTTTGTGAGATCTGGTAAATGTTTAGGGAATACATGATTCTTTCCTCTTCCTGCAACCAAACCTCCAAATTGACTGCATTCTTTTCTTATGCCAGCATCTCTTTTTCTCTCTCTTCCCATCCCTCTCTGCAGTCTCTCTCTCTGTCTCTCATTAGAGCAGAGTCAATTTCAATGTCACTTAAAGTCACGGCTGTAATTTATTGGCTCCTTAATACTGACGGACAAAGGTCGTGAGCAGTGCTGTGAGGCGTTCTATTAGGTTTATCTGTGCAGGTCATTAACCTTGACCTGGTGTAAATGCACTTCAGTCCAGGAAGCTCCCCCGTCCTGCATGTGCATGTTTCCATGCCCCCAAGAAGTTCCTCCCTGCGACAGCCACTCACTCCACTGCCCCGTTAGCTCAAGTGCTTTAAACTTGCCTTAATTGTCATATGGCAGCCAACGCAGCTTTCTTAATTGATCTGACCTTTCGCAGTGCTTTCTAATTTCCAATCCTGCTTTCATTGTTCCATCTGGCACTTTTAAAACGACATCTGGTTGACTGTACTTTAGCCGGTGATCTCTGTACAGTTATTTTTAAACTTAATGTATGCCTCAACAGATGTTAGTTTTTATAGGTGAACGAGGTGCTTGAATGCACTCGCAACACTGGCCGAGTCCATAATACTTCCCCTCAACAATTCAAATATTGACAACACAAATTACAAGCCAGGTCGCCAGAAAACTCTGTGCCATTATGAGGAGTTTCTTGTTTTTGTTTCCTATTAGCCAAACATCAACTCAGCACATCGTTCTCTAATCACTGCCCATAAATAAAACATTAGCTTTCAGTTTGTGAACATATACCTTATTTTGTTGCCATACAGAGTTTAGTTTTGCAAATATGTTCAATGTCAGTGAGATGGCACAAGTATTTGTTTGGTAAATATTAAGCTGAATGTGGGCGTTGCTCCCCATGCACACTGAAAGCAGCTCAGTCTCATGCTGTGATATGGCTGATATATGGATTTTTTTCAGTGGAATTATTATCAGGATTTTTTAAATATTCCCTTTACTATAAAGGACATAGCTCCTTTTTTCTGAACTCAAATTGTCTGATTAAAAAGACTCTCTGTTATTTGTAGATCAGTTCTACCGAGGGGCATCTTCTGCTCTGCTGGTTCTGAGCTAGATTTCAATAACTCCAAGCTGCAGCCTTTCCTTCTCATACTGTATGTAATCTTCTCTTCCCCAAAACTGCAGCTTTCTGGTTTGTCCTCCCTATCTGCAAACATGGTCGACATGTTTTGGACTTCCACATTTCTCCATCTGCAAACTTCATTTTCTGCCCTCACATTTACCAGAAGATAAATTTCTTGCAGTCGGTATTTTCATGGGAAAGTGCTCTGAGATGGCTCTACCTGCAGGCTGTTAAATTAGTGCCATATAATTGACTGATTAAACGCTTATTGATTGCTAAGATCTGGATGATGGAGACAGAGGATAAAGATACTCTTGCCCTTGCATTTTACACTTCCCTCTGTTAATGGGGGAGCATAAGATACAATAAGCCAAAGAGAAACGGATCCCTGACTCAAAAAATCCTGACTGGTGCTACATTTTTGCATGATTGCTGAGAATTCATTAAGATTGTAACTTTTTCTGAGCGGACACTTTAATAAATGCTTATCAGAAAATTAAGTGTATCGTGTTTTTACAGTTTTCTGTCTATTCAATAACCAAATAGGGCATTGCTGGGTAGCCTCACCGGGTTTTAGGAGACAGGGATTGACATGCGGCAGCCTCAAGGTCAGAGTCTGCTGCTCCCTTGAAAGCCTCCAGCCACTGATAGACACGTCTTTCCTCCTGAGCCGTGCTGGAGCGAACACACCACAGAACATCTGTTCACAAACAGCCCTGATGGAGCCGTACTGACACCGAACGCACACCTGCCGCCCGCACCTCACCACTAAATTCCCTGGCTGGGGCCAGATGGCAGCCTGTGCTGTCGCTCCCTCCTCTCCTCGCCCAGGACAAATCATGAGGAAGAATAGCCTGCAGGTACCGCCCTAGGCGCGCCTGTGCCACTCACCGCTGACCACCCTCTGGTGGCTTCCAATGTTCCCCCCTGTCAAAAGACAAATTGTCCAACAGACTGTTCTTTTATGAATTCACCCCGCGGTCCATTTCTCAAAAGAGGTTAAGGAAAATCCTTGGCCTAAGCTGCTCAACTTTGAGACAGAACTCTGTTCTCTGCAAAGTTAAGAGGCTTGGATGCCGAGCAAATCAAGAGGTCTTACTCTCAGTTTCTCCACCATGGCTGATTGTTAATCCAAGTTCAACTGGCACAGACACCTCACTACCATCCTCTCTACTTCACCTCTGAATTATGGGCTCTGCTGCCATCATAAATATGAATTTAGGTGAGGAAGAAAGGAGAACATTAAAAAAATATATATATTTTTTGAAATTTACCAGACAGCAAAGCAAATGACTGGAAAATAAAATACTGACTATTTTCATCTCCTGGCAAGTGTTTATTCAGTGTCAGTTTGGAGAGGCTGAACCCAAAATTTGAAGAGGATAAACACAAATGACTGAGGTTAACCACTAACAATGCATCAATTTCTTCAACTGTGCAATAACACCCACACAGACAGACGTACAGTATCAATCACCAAGCAAACAACCAAAATCATCCCATCATCATCAAAACCAGCTGCTGATGTGCTTTACTCTGGTTATTTTCATGTGATTGTGGGTTATTTCTCTGTGTTGGGTCTCACTTTAAGAGAGGGCTCGACTATTTCAGCTCTGGAGTCATCTTTTTACAGGTGACCCGGTTAGGAATGCCACCACAGATCAGGGATAAGTGTGATTAATCTCCGCTGACATTCTTATGGCACCTTCTACACAGTTTTTCATCTTGAGGCTGCACAGGAGAGATGTGTGGGAAACAATATATCTTTAATGACAGTAAAAATCTGCCTCATGGATAACTGCTATATCTGTTCATTGAGCCTCAGTGCTATTTTTGGGGTTACTTTGGGTTTGCTCTAGTTAAGGTTAATACTAACATCCTGCTGGGTATTCTCAGAGAGCTGTAGATCAAATAGATGAAATTTTCTTTCACCATTGTGTCATAGTGCAATTAGGCTTTACATGTATGTACAACAGCATGGATATTTACATTGTGCATAATGGCCATACTGGCATTTGCACTGGCAGTTTATTCTTCTTATATGCTTCCAGGAAAAAGTGGGCTCAGGTAGGTTTTAATAGGCCAGAGCGTAGGTCGGAATACCCAGCATTTGCCTGAACAAAACCTGGACAAAACATATTTCCCACCTAAAACCCTTGTGGTTTGTGAACATGAATAAAGCCTTGGTTTTGTTTGTTGAGATTACGGAGATTATGTATTGTATTGCACTAAATAACTTTCTGTCATCTAGATACTAGAAGAAGTAATTAATACAATATGTCTTTTTGTTAATTAAAATCACTGACCCTTAACATTACAACTCATTTAATTTTATATGTTTGGGTTAAAAAAGGCGTCGGGGCTACATAACAACAACTGATCTTGTCTCTCACATTGTTTGGGACTATTTCAACTGTAGACAGATGCACATTTTGTTGCTCTTATATAGCAGGACAGTGTATGTGTGATTGACTCAAAATGATTTTCCTTCATCATAGTGAAGGAAGGTACCACCCAGTAATCAGTGTGACTTGTTTTTTTGTAGGACAGTAGAGCTCTATGGCACAGAAGAATCAGATAGTTCGGGCTTTGTAAGGGCAGATGATGGTTGTTGCTATCAATTTCTGTTGATCTGGATTTTTTTTCTTGTGTGTTTGCAAAAGAAAATAATAGGAAGAAAAGAAAAATCACCTGCATTATTCTTAGAAGAACATATAAGCTTAACAGTGCTGTACTGGAGTGTCTGCTCAAAAAATCCTTGCCAGTAGACTAAACGATGGTGTAACCTCCCTGCAAAACTGTTGAATTGTGTGTGCATGTGAAATTACACTGCTGGACTGTTTTCCAACGAATGCTAGTATGTGTTCAGGCTTAAGGATGGGTTGATACTGGATGTACCTGACGACTTCGGAGAGTTTTGCCAAGTTTTATGTTGTTTTACAGTTTATTTTGTAGGTTAGCCTGTTGAAGTTGGCATTAACAGGATACTAATGAGTAGTGATGGCTAGCAAGCTAGGGAGATGTTGGACTGATGGGCCCTATCTTTACATTTTTGGGTGTTTAATTAATTAATAGGAACAGACAATTTTGGAAATAGTCTGGTAAATCAACTCAGCTGGCGATCACAAAATGACCTTTCATGGCTAAAGCACAATCCTTGTGGGTAAATGCACCTCGAACAACATGTCCACTAAAAATGCTTTATTGAAGATTTCTACAGAGACACACCCTTTGGTTTAAGATAAGATACTTTTTGTTTAACCAGGAACAGCTGTTATCACTTTCCATTAAGGCTCTATTCTCAAAACCAGTAATTTACTTCATTGTAAAACACACTTCATTTAACCAAATAAACCTCCCTAAAACTACTCAGTTCGTCTTTACTCTGTTTCAACAAACAAATACTCTGGTTTAGTCAAAATAAAACCTTAATTTACCCAGTAAAAAATATTCTGGCTCTTTATGCTTTCTTTGACCCTCTAATTTAAGGGTTTATTTTGACCAAAAGTCATTTGAAGACGACCAATTGAGCAGGAGTTTGGATGCTGGTAAAGTTTGTGGAACTTGATGATGCGCTAGTTCACCTAGCATTAGCTTTGTTGTTGTGATCAAAAACAGAAATACTGTCCCTGTTCCCCTAACGGAGCACTGCACAGTAACGTGCGTGTAGTAGGATCAAGCTATAACTTTCATAAGTATTCTAAGTTCCACCGCTTGATCATCACAAGCACTTTTTTCACACTATGTTTATATACAGAATACAGTGGACGCTTACAGATTGAATTGGGTTGAGTGCTTAAAAATATCAGCCATTATGAAGAAGTATTATGGCTTAAACCAGTGGTTGGCAAATATTTTTTCTTGGAGGAAATGTGAAAAACCCAGACTGAACCTATCTCAACATACTGTGTGATAAAACATATCCATATCTGGACCAAAGCAAACACAATATCATATCAATGCTACATTACTGGTGCAGATATATTCAATAGACAAAATATGTATGTTGGAAAACTAATATCATCTGATCATACCATCAATTATATCAGCTTTGTTGGGTTCTGGTAAAGTTTGTAGCTCCTTGACACATGAGTTTGGCTTTTACATGATCAAACACTTCCCTCTCTGTGCTCCATCCAGACCACAGCATCTTGACCCATGCAAGCTGCCCGGAAAAATCTGAACTAATATTTACACCACTTAAGAAGTTCCATAAACTTCAAACATCAAGTGGAGCGTTATTTAAAAAAAGCCCAACGAGTGCTTTTCACGAGAAGATGTGACTAAACACAGTAAGCTGTTGTATCATTGGTATGACTCACTGATTTTTGGATGTGAAACTTTCTGCTCTTTCCTGAGCAACACTTTGGGCATGTTTACAGTAAAACCTGGACCCTCGAGACACACCATGCAAAAGTGCACTTGACCGTGTGATGCGCTCTGAGAATGAGGTAAAAACCATCTTGAACTGAGCAGGCCCCCATGGCAAAAGATCTCCACCAAACTGCACTGGTGTTATTCACTGAGATTACGCTAATTAAAGCTGTGTTTCACAGTAGAGGAGGTGGATGCTGAAAAGTGGGGTCTATTTCTAGAAGCACTCACAAACTTAATGGTGCAAAGAATTTTTACCTGATGAGAGCGTTTTTACCACAGGTATGTGTCCCGACAGCCAAACAGCAATTTAGCACTCCACTACAAGTGTTTACACTGCACTTTGGCACTGTGACTTTTTAATGTATCTTGCTGTTTTTAATATTCAGTGGATATTTACATTAAGAAAGTGAATTTGAAAACTTGCAAATGGTACGCTATGCCTATGCAGTCTTAGCTGAAGCCCTGTGGGGCCACAGTGGGAGCTTGTCCCTGCAGAGCTGTGGCTGAAGCCCACTCACTGTCAGAGCGGAGCCAGTTGGCGCTGCAGGGAGGGCAAGGAAAAAGGGAGGGTGCGGGTTGGAGGGGTTGGAGGAGGGGGGCTGCTCCTCTGCCTTCAATCCCACATGATCTCACTGCTCCTGGAGAGTATATCAGGCAAAAGCAGCATGATCATTAAATGCCTATGCTGCAAATCTTTTTAATTATTCTCCTTCCTCCCCAGCCTTTTAATGAGAGGAGTATCCACAGATAATGCTGGTAATTGGACAATGGGATTCAGTCATTCAATTATTGACCACTGAATCTGCTCGAGAGTTGAGGAGTTACTCTCCTTCTCAGCTCTGGCTCTGGTAAAAACAAAGAGCGCTCTTCTGGTGGATTGTATGTCGTTTAAATCCATTTTTTTGGGCTCCATCCAAAAAGCATACTCTATTATAATTCGTTTGAACCATGAAAGGGTTAGACCTAAATACTGTGTGGCAGACCTATCCATAAAATCTTGCTAAGTAACCCTTTGGTATGCGTTACTGGCTTTCGCACTTAAACCACACATTGCCATTTTCAGTTGGAGACGTATGCGTTGAGTAATAGGTGTTTGTTTGAAATCCATTGAAATCGGAGATGAGTGTGTACTAGCCATTTAAAGTGGTAGATCTGAATCTGGCAGAACGATCCAGCTGCATTCAGAATGTCTGCTGGAAAGACATTAAATTTTCATTAAGAGAGGTAAGTGGTCATTAAAGGAATAGTTCCACATTCAGTGAAATACAGTCTTTTACTCTCTTGCTGAGAGTTGGATGAAAAGATTTATACAGCTCCCTTGATGTACAGTATGGAAGATACAACTTGGTTAGCCCAGCTTTGTATAAAGAATGGAAATGGGGTAAACAGCTTCTCTGGCTCTGCCTAAAGTTAACAAAGTTCCCCTACAAGCACCTCTCATGCTCAGTATTTTAAATATCATAGTATAAAAGTGACAGTATACTTCCCAACTCAGGCAATGAGTCTGCTTCTTCAGTTGACAAACATGAGAGAATAAAAAAGACAGACTGGTAGATAATAAAAGAAAGTAAAATAGGAACTTTGTGTTTGCGGTTAATCTTTGAATGACTTTTTTCATTAAAGGCTTATCTAAACGCATGACATGTAAATTTGTTTACTGCTTACTCGGTTTGAACACACTTTTTTGTATTTGACATACTCACAAGATTTTACCTGTTAATTAGTGACCTTTATAGGATTTGGATTTTTTTTTTAAGTTTTATTTTATTTTATTTTATTTTATTTTATTTTATTTTATTTTATTTTATTTTAATAATTTTTTAAACCTTTGAACAGAGATCTTTTTTTATTCTTTATCCTACAATAAGCTATTCAGCTGCTGGCTGCAACAACATATTTAGCTTAAACATAGAGGTATCAATCTAAGTGTATATATATGTCTCTCAAAATAATACCCAAGATGCCTTCAAGTTGTTTTTAGGAAGTGTAAGACAAGTCTCAACTCTTTCATCACAAACCTAACTGAAGTCTCAAGTCTAGTTGTAATGGCATCATCTACTGTGTGCATCCGGCACTGCATATCGATACTGAAGAAATTCAAAACAAAGTTAGTGTATTATCATCACACCTTTATCTATTAGCGTAAAATATCAGCATTGATTTTTTGGGTATAATTTTGTTTAAGAAGGCTATTGTGATCCATTATTTAAAAATGTATGACCCAAGTTTTCCTTTAAAGTTGATAACTGTTTTTTGCCTGGACATGAATACATGGGCGTAGTTTGGTTTTGACACTGGTAGGGAGGAGGACCCAACACCTGACACCAAAGGCAGACATGAGCCTGCAAATACCATTCTAGCTCTCACACTGATGCTCAAATGCAACTTGCATCCCGATGCAACACATCATGCTAATACCATTATTTTCCAACATAAATAGCCTGTGTTACGACTAAATCCAAAAAACATTTTATTACAGAGTATTTACACAGAATATGAATTTATGAACAAGTCTCTATCAAGATCGACAGGGGAGGGCACATAGAAATAGCTGTTGGCAGCTTTTTCTTGTGGCAGCATGGTGGTATAGTGGTTTGCACTATTGCCTCATGGCAAGAAGGTCCTTTGTTTGATTCCTGGCAGGATTCCTTTCTATGTAGAATGTGCATGCTCTTCCTGTGTTTGTGTGGGTTTTCTGTGGGTGCTCCGGTTTCCCCCGCCATCAAAACATGTATATAAATCTATGTCCAGTCAGCACCCTTGACCAAGGTACTGACTTAGAAGCTGGAGTTGGTCCCCGGGCGCTGTGCTGTGGCTGCCCACTGCTCCCCTGGGATGTGTTAAATGCAGGGAACACTTTTCACTGTACACTGTATATGTGACCCAGAAAGTACCTTTACCTTCCCTCGTTTGTGGTGAATTTCCATGAGATTTTATGTAAAAACATACAAATTTCTCACTCAAACAACACACGTTGTATTTACCTTGGCCTAACACTCATATTACCGAGCTGGCCTTGACACATCATAATGCAATCTAATGGCACCTCAGTTAGCTAATTTAGCTCTACTCCTGCTGCTTTCAACACGGATTTGGAGTATTTTTATATAACAGGACTTGCTACCAAGTTCGGATACATTTCACTACCTATATCTTACGCTCTATGTGATATAAAAGCTTCTGATGTCTCTCATCCTTTCAAAATATTCTTTAAGCACCAGTCCAGTAAAGTTATTCTCCTTTAGTTTTAGATTTAGCAGGCCAACTTAAATAGCAGAAGCTGAGCTGTTTATTGTCATGGTAACTGGGCAGTGGTGGCCTAAAGGTTAGAGAAGCAAACTTGTGACCACATGGTTGAAAGTTCGCCAGTCCCAGACCAGCCAGATTGGGTTATCTGGGTGGGGAGAGTGGAGGGAACTGCTTGCCCCACCTGCGTTACCACCACCGAGGGCCCTTGAGCAAGGCTCTTCACTCCAGATAATCCAGTGGAGCTGCTCAGTGGTTGCCGGTCAGACTGTTGTTGGACTGGGCAGTCTCCAGATATGTGAATGTGATTAAGGTGATCCTGAAAAAGAGCTTTCACTCTCACTGAAACTCCCCTGAATGAATAAAGGTTAACACATTTTTTAAAAAAGAAATAACTAATTCATTGGTTTGCCAGTATTATCGGACAATATTGTACCAGCGACACATATGTTCTCACATATGTGCTGATATTATATATTAGTCAATATATTGGATATTCAAATTTTCGTGCTCATAATAGGGCATCGGCTCCAAAAATCCCATACTGCTACAGTTCCACATATGAACTGGGCATTTTTTGATTACATATCAAAGACACCACACACAACCATATTAATTTTTCTGTGTCCTGTGTCGTGGCTTTTTGGGTTGAAATGTCGGATTTTTCTCTTTCATATTGAAGTCTTTTAATTTCTACTTTTAGGAGGACTCAGTACTTTAAGTGGGCCGGTATGCACCAGTACGCAGTACCCCCACTTCTAGTTTTTACCCTCTACGGTCCTTTTTACAGCATAGCAGGACCTCTCACAAGCTCCCAGTACCCTTTCCTGTACCCTCCATATCAGCGTATCTCTTGGTGATTCATTACATTAGGTTGCAATACTGACTCTTACCTCTCTTTTCTCTCACAGACTACATGGCGCTTACTTTTTTGTTCTTGCGGAAGTGGAACGTCTGATTAATGCTGCATCCATCCGGTAACACAAGCACAAAGGTGTTGTGTGTGCGCTCTGGAACAGTGGATTGCTCATTTGCTTCGTGCTCTGTCGTCCGTCAACACCCACCGGCTGTGTTTCGGAGCGAGTCACAGCAGTGTAGGATGAATGTGGAAGAGCAAAGAAATATATATATATGAAAAAGATAGCGCTGGCGTGGGAACATGAACTGGGACAGATTCTGATGGTGACACTGATCTCTGACAGTCAAATGTATATATTAAAATACAGAGGCAGAAAACTCAAAGTAGGCCTCATTTGTTAAATAAATTATGTTTTGTGAAAATCAGCATTATCTTCTAGTATCTTTTATTAACTACAAAAATTCAGAACATGGACTAATACTTGATGATTTGGTGATACTGGCCACCTAATACCAATGCCAACAGGTGAAAAAGGGAAGTACCGGCACTTATTTTTTTCCACTTAAAGCACTGGGAGAACTTAATATTTGATGAATTTATTCAGAGCTGTCTGTGTCATTCTAGTGGTATTTGTTGTTTTGTGTGGTTTTTGAATGTGCTGAATATATATACATACATTGATCATAAACAACATAAGCATATGATTTAATCTGCTACTTCAGTGTAAAAATCAACTGACTACCCAGACCTACACTAACCACATTTTATGCACCTTACCCTGATGCCATATACTAGGTTTACTGAGTCTCGTTGTGTTTCTTTTCAGCTGACATGAGATTGCAAGTAGCAAAGTTGACACTGTTTCCCAGCTAAAAAAAGGACAACTACATCCCCATTATAGATCCTTGCTTGTAATGCTCAATTGAAAAGAGGCAGTCTCTGGATAAAGGACTCCTCCAGTTTGAGTGAATTTCAAACCTGAAGGCAAAATCTACAAACCACAGCGAAAACCCCAGAGAGTGGGAGAATTCCCCCACTGATCATCCAATTTGGCTGATAGCAGTGTGTAAGGAAAAAAAAAAAACAGGGGGAGAAGAAGGGGAAAAAAATATCTCACAGGAATCTTCCATCACCCAGCTTCTTCGCGGCGGCCCACACTGATCCAGCACATTAATCATGAGCAGACAAACAGCATGTTGTTGTGTCTGTTGGTAATTGTGACTCTCAACCATACTTAGCC
This sequence comes from Naso thynnoides, assembly GCA_029783665.1. Classification (NCBI taxonomy): domain Eukaryota; kingdom Metazoa; phylum Chordata; class Actinopteri; order Acanthuriformes; family Acanthuridae; genus Naso; species Naso thynnoides. The sequence goes on along the minus strand of JAQLOL010000012.1, from coordinate 27,785,415 downwards.
TATAGCTACTCTCAACCCGAGCTGATAAACCACTCTATTACTACAGCACAATGTAGGACACGTTCCATCAATGGCAGCTTGAGAGCAAAGAGCTTCCTGCAGCAATATCACAAAAGACAGTTTATCTGTGTTCAGTAATGGAATAACACACATTCTACTGAGGAGAAGTCAAGATATTTTCTCAGTGGCATTGCTCTATTAGAAGAAACTGGGAACATAGTTTTACACGGGGAGACAGAGGTATGCTACTGCTAGTTTCCCAGTGCGGCGCTCGTGTTAACAGCCTATCCTCCCTCCCTCACTGCACATGTGAAATTCACACCTCCAGCTAGAGTCATTATCATAATTGTTACCAAATACTGTAACTCCCAAGTTTTAATTGCAATACCATTAATTTCCAATCTGAATGATTCCATTGCACAGACAATTTCATCTCTAAATTGACATCCCCCCTTAAATGATTTTATATAAACACACTGATAAAAATAATACCTCATAATATCTCAAGGGCCAAATAGAAAGAAAGACATGGGGGAGGAAAATTATTTCAATATGGTGTAGAAGCCGGCAAACTGTATCAAGAGCTAGTCACAGTGACTCCTCCAAGGCTTTAAAACAAATATGCCCTTTAACTGACGCATTATCATCATCTCCACACTGCAAATAAACTACCCCTTGCCTCATTTCTTTTCAAGATAAAAGACCAGTCGTTTGGGCATAATGGTCTGGGCCAACAAAATGAAATAATAAACCATTCATTAAATCAAGCACACAAGTGGTAACTTTTCTAATAAAAGATTCTGAAAGTTTAATTAATAGCAGTCGTTAGCGCTCGTTTAAAACTTATCGATTTAAACATAACAATATGTTAAAATAATGTATCCTGCAACAGTCATCACCCTCTCTCGGCGGGGCCACTGTTCACACCACATTGTAATCAACAGATTGTTAGACATGCATTTTCTAAGCCACTGACAAAGCCTGATGTATGGGGTCGAAGGGAGCATTCGCAATCCATCCATTGCTGCAATTTATTATCTTATTTTAATTGTATACACAAACATTGAGGTGATTTAGGTGACACGGTGGAAAGATGAAATTCGTTTATATTAAAAGGGTTGCTCACCCCTGGAGCCCACTGCCAGCAACACCTTTCAATGACTGCTTTTAACAACATGGTTATTGTTTTATTGATCAGGGTTTTATTACAGATTTGACACCCATGTTATGTGTTAATCGAACCGCATATAATTTTTTGACACATATTTTACGAGATTATGACTGCAATTAATTTAATAACTATTATTTTTTCAGTGATTTCAGTCTTAACGAGGTTTGTGGGAGAGTGCTCCATTCGTCTTGGCCGTGTTGTCACTCATGCACTCTCCGGCACGGTGGCACAGTGCATGACCTTAATGGAAGCCACGGAAATGGCCAATCGAGCTAGCGTCCGCACTCCCCAGCTCATTGCAGAGCCACCTTCTTTTGTTCTAGGAAGTGATATCACTATTAAGGAAGCCATTCATAGCCATATAATTTCTCCTTTCTACACTTAAACGCTCCAAGCTTATGGGAAAATTATACAACTCAGCCTTTGCTCAAAAGTACTTTGAGGATGTGTCATTTTTCAGGCAGTGTACGTTTAACCTGGGAGGAAAAAAATAACCATTTTCTGCAACGCGAAGAAGGATTAATATCTTTTCTTAAAACACAAATTATGCAACACTGGCTTAACACACAGTAAATCAGGAAAACATGGATGCCTGCTGACGGTCCATGGGCCGTTAAAGCAGGACAGGGGGACAGGGAACATAACAGTGTGTCAAGCTGAGATAGAGCTCACACATCTATAAAGGCAGACAGAGAACAGGGCCACTGTTGGTCAATAGCCTCCATCTGTGCCTCCTCTCTTCTCTAAGAAGTGCACATCTGCTGAACATGGCACAATTTATCTATCAGAAGAATTATTAATTAATAGTTCATCTCATCTGGTATAATTGAGGACAGATCTGGAACGCCATTAGCTGTGATAATAAAGAGAGCGATACCTCCCGCCCACCTGAGCACACGGGAAAAGCCTCCTCTACTCCGGTTCTTTGTGGCCTTGTCAGCAAATGTATTCTTTTGCACTGAGCAGTAGTTAACAACTTATAGGTTTGTCAAACCAATTTCATTCTTTTTTAAATCTTCATAGCAATTATCTTTTTGCATAATCAGTTTCAAGACCTTGGGGGTCTACTGGGTCTTGTAACGTCTTTAAAATAATTGTTCAGATAGTAATTTGAAGTTTTGTGGAAATTGCTTAATAATCAGATCCCAAAGTCAATATTTGGCTGAGGAACTAAGTTGTAGATGGAAAAGACTTAATGGGGCCCCGACAGAAAAGAGGACCAGCTAAAAATAAAATTACATCAGAAGTTAGAGCCAGCTCAACATAAAAGCATGCATATGCGTGTGCTTGGATGTTGGAGTGTGCGTATACGTGTGTGCCTGCTTTCATGCACGGGCTAGCGGGTGTCCACGTGCATTCACACTTTACCAAAGTTTATGTGAGTGTGTGTGTGTGTGTGTGTGTGTGTGTGTGTGTGTATAGGAGTACAGGTGCACATCCAGGTTTCCAGAGCCAATGTGCAGATAAAGCAGACCCATTTAAACTTGTTTTAATTTCCCATTTTAACACGCCATCAAAAGAAACACAAAGTCACAAAGATATCAGTGGGAATAAAACGATATTATCATGAAATATTAACAGCTGTTGTGGACCTAACACGGCGGTTATCTACTTTGAGCATTTGAAACATATCCAACTTAAAGGGAGGGGGCATGGATTTTATGTTTGTCCCAATTACCCTTGTAATGAGATGTATCTGAGTCTGTAGTAATGACAGTAATGAGAAAGATAAAATGACAATGTGTAAAAACAGAGCTGGCATATCAATGACTCGCCAGACAGAGCTCTCCATCTGATGTATGCAGGGACAAAGGAAGCAGAGGATCCATAATCCCAAACAGCAAGGACAAATAAAAGAAAATACAGGTCTAACACGGTGCTCCCCTTGACTCCTAAAGTATATATGAATCACTACCCTTATTATCATCCTGACACAGCAAGGAGCTTTGCTTTATGAATGCTACTTAAAGAGCATCTCATAATGTGCACTGACTAAACCCAATCATAATCTGTCTTGCCCAATAACAACAAGACAATGCTTTACAGAAAACGTCTGATGTCATATCATCATTACACTAATAGCAAAAGCCCAGGCTACTCTCAGCCCCACCCAATTAGTCATTTTAAACTGCTTATTGGTGAGAAAGCATCAATGATCAATTCAAGCATTTAGCCTGTGGAGCAGGGCTTGAGTCAGTGCCAACATTGATTATCTGAAGGAGCAAATTGGTCTGTAATAATGGGCATTTCTCATGATGTCTGTGTGAAGCTGCAAGGACTGTTCACTTAGCACAAATGCCTCACTGACATAAGGTTTTTCTTTGATTTCAGCATAAAATCAAAGCTCAGGTTTATCATTATCTAATTCAGTTACTGGTCTTTTGCCTCATACATAAAACTTAAAAATGGGAAATGACAGCTTTAACAACTTAAATCTGCAGTTGGTGTTATTTAGGAAGATTTTTTTCTAGAATAAGGCAGAAATAAAATATGATATTTAAGTATGTTTTTATCATCAGTTAGTAATCACCTGAAAACAAGAATTGTTGTGTTTTTATCACCTTGGAATAAGCCATTTATATCTACAGAGGGAGTGGGTCCTCTTCCACAGAGTCCACCTTGTTGTACCTCTATGTTTCCACAGTAGTCCAGAGTGGACAAACCAAACACTAACTCTAAAGAGGGAGGGCCTTTGTGGTCACCATAGGTTCTCCAACCTGCTTTAAAGGGGAGGGTGGGTGGAGGTCTATTCAGTCAGGTGCAATCTGCAACTGTACTGCTATAAAGCTAGAAGTCGCACATATAACAAAGTTAAAAAATCAGAAGATTTGCAACACTTTCTAAGTTTGCCACTGTTTGTTTGTTTGTTTGTGTGATGCAACAGGACATTAACCAACCTTTCAGCTATGCAAATTAAATACAGAATATTGACTGAGTAAAATGAAATAAATTGCCTGGGACCAGTACAGAAGCTCTGAAATCAGAGCAATACAGCCTAAATGTTAATAGAAAAAAATCTATTTAGCCTTTTAGTGGGTTGAATAACTTCAAGGCTTTTTACGAACACCCCATGGATCATCAGGAGGTCCCTGGTGGGACTGTTGCCTCAGGAAACTCTCACTTCCTCCACTGTGGAGAGAATCCCCAGTTGGTTTAAGTCATATGCTGTTAGACGCCAAAGAATCCAATTTACCCCATTCCCATACTTCTTTGATTTCCTTTGCTTTGTAAGGTCATTTATCTACAATCTTAATTTGGAAACTGATTTCTTCCCTTTGTGACAAGCAGCAGGAGTCCCTCCCCCCAGCTGTCATAAATGTAGGCAGGTGTCCTTAAAAATGTTGAAAAAAATTGAATATAACAGACATGTTCAATTAGAGCAAAATGATCTCGAAAACGAATTATTTTGTTCTTAATGGGTTGAGCAGAAACACTCCCCAGAGCACACAAGGTGAGCTCAGCTCTCAGGTACAGCACTTTAAGTGGATCAGAACAAACTGCTCCACAGTAAACACTGTGGAAGTTAATGAAGACCATGAATAACTACTGAAATGTGTACACACACCAAGAGTAGAGCATGTGGTCCATCAGAGAGGGATTCTTCGATTTCATACTTTATCTACAGCTCAGTTTCTCAGAGGTGATTTTTTTTTGGATTATCACCCACTCATGTGAAGTAATACTTACTAAAGGAATGTGCTATATTCTCTTTTGCACTTAAGTTTATTAGGAACATGATGTGGCATAAGATGGTAGTTTAAGCGCTTAACACAAAGAATCAAAATCTACACAAATGAAAAAGAATCAGTACCAAGAAATGACTTTTTATAGCAAACTTAGACCACTGTTCATCTAAACCAAGACATTCGACACAACAACATTCTGGTTTGCCCAGTAATTCTCAGTCAAACACAATTAGTACATTCATTTTTTTCATTATTGATATTTACTTTTGCTCTATAAAGTATGTGTGCTGTCATGAGTTTGTCTGCACTGCCAATAAAGCAAAGCATGCAAAAGAACTCTTATTAATTGATTGCTGATCAGTGAGGCTTATTTTCAAATAATGTACTTGAAAAATATTTAAATAATAATTATTCAAACATATGCTTGAACATGTTAAATAATATACAGTTGAATGAGTTAATCATGTATTTAACACTTTATGTCTTTGTTTTTCTATATGTCATATACAGTATTAGATTTGTACTTTATTCTGCACCTTTTTTATGCTTAGAAATTTAAACTTGGCCACCAGGCTAAACTGTATGTGAAAGGAGAGAGTGAATATGACATCAAGTGTCGTCTTTCCTTTGTCTTAGCCGGCCTCAAGGTGACATGGGAGTCTGCTCTCATCACCAGAGCCAACTATGACACTTATTCTCCGTGGAACTCATTAAGGGGCAAAGGGGACCTCTGCACCGGCAGCATGTTCAACAAACTAAGACATTTTACTAACCCCAGATACCAAAAAAAAGAAGGAATGAAAGAACGTTCCATTTGTTCCATGAAACACCTGCCACAGCCACACACTTGCACTAGGTAAATGTGAAGATGCTCTTCCAAGGTGATCTAAACACAAGAAGTATTTTCCACTTTCACATGTTTGGATTGTGCCCTAACGTCATATTTCATGTAAAATGTGCATGTAAATACAACCATACAGCTGATAGATATTTCAGGTAGGACATGTGGGATGTTTCTGAGGCATCACAAATTGTAAAGATGTGTCAGCACAAGTTAAATGTGTTTTGACTAATGCACCAATTTTAGCAGAACAAAAAACAGGCTATTAATACAGTTCTGTAAAACAAACATGAAAAATGTGTCTGATGTACTTGTTTGACATTCATTTCAACTCTCATTGTAACCCAAGAATTCATCTATAGGCACTTAGCAGATCATTTGCTTTAGCATGAACCTATATGCTATCAATCAACCATGAGAGGTCGCATCAAAACACATAAAAAAGTCAAAAACACTAATACATTCAAAATACCTGATGGAGATCGTGTTTGTCATCATTTTTTTTACACTGTGCACTTAGTTGTTGCAGTACTCTATGCAAACTTTATGCTGCATCATGTTAAAAAAAAAGATTTTGCAGATTTTGTCTTTTAATATAGCCTACAGTTAAAATTTAGCTTTTTTCTTCAGAGAGGAAGGTTTTCATCAAGTGGTAGCATTGTGTGGAATTCAGTAGACACATGCAGGATGCCTGCATGCAAATAAATAAATAAATAAATAAATAAATAAATAAATAAATACTGTAATCACTTGACCCTGCTTTACAACGGTTACAGTATTGCTTTCATTATGTTATTATTTTTTTGCATTGCTTTTTATCTGGATGAAACTGATTACTCAATTTTTACTCTTGTTTTAAACTGTGTTAACCCCCCAAAATAGTTCTAATACCATTTATGGCTACGCAGCTCTTTATTTTCAATCACAACACTCTGCATCACTTCCTGACTTGCATGAGCAGATTTAAAACAGAAATCTGGCAAACAGAAATCTACAGAACAAACATGCAAAGAGGTCAATATATGATAAATGAGCTCTGCTAATGCTCTTTACCTTTGTGTGATTAAAACCTAACAATCATTTCTAGTGACTGTGGTCTTAAAACTGAACATCACTAAGCATGAGGGAAATTCCCATGAAGGGGAATTAAAAATGAGAAGTTAGAGTAACAGGCAAACCCCTGAGTCACAAACAGCACACAGAGACGGCAAGACTGAAGCAGCGATGAGAAGCAAGGCTGGATGTGTATGAGTACCTGTTTACAACTGTAAATAATGGAGTGGAGTGTAAGTGCAGCGAAGGGGGTCGGAAAGCTTTCAGTTTGATGTAGTGTAATTTGCACCTGAACTTGATCTCAGGCTGTCACTTCCCTCTACATTAGGAAAAGCTCTAATGGGGTGGAGTGTCAGCCACTGTGACTTTCCTGCAGACAGGGCCACACAGCTCATTTCACAGAGAGAACCATTTCCACGAGAGCTAAATTAACCACATAACCTGCTAAACCTTTCTGAAGGCATGACTGACGTTGACCAATAAAACAAAACCTGCTGAATCAGTAAGAAACAACAAAACCCTAGGGTGGGAACAAGATGGTGTCACTTCAGGACTGGGGACCTTTAGAAGAACACAAGAGCCCACTCACATTAAAATCATAACACAAAGAACATGAAAGGAGGAGGAGGGAAAAAGAAAGCACTAGAAACTCTCTCTGGAAGTTCTCTTCAGGAGTTATTTACACTGAGTGCAGCATAGTGGGAGCTCAGCAGACAAATACTCTCACATCTTAATTTTTCAATTAGCATGGCTCTTGTTCTCTAAACATATGCAAACACAGCGGGGCGTCTATTAAAATGCAACTCTAGTGTTGAGCCTAATTAGAGTAAATTGGTTGGCTTGTATTGGGAGAAATTTGAATGCAGCTCGCTATTCATGTTTCACTGCATGTTTCGCCCCAACAAACAAACTGGCACTGGCTGCCTCATGCATATATTGAGCAAATCGCAGCCTTGAAGGAGTGAGTGAGATGTACTGTGTGCACGAGTCAGTGTGTATCTAAATGTGTGCTGCGTTGTATTTTCTTTACAATTTTGTATCTGCCAAATATTTTAATAGAGTTTGCAAAAATCACAAAATTCCTACGACATAACAAAAAATCTCTTTATAGTGTGTCCTGATTACTTGATAATGCATTTGCATAGGGAATTACAGTTTTAATGTGCTTCTTTCTTTTATTATGTGATGCTCTACATTTGCCTTTGGCTTCATTATCACTTCATAAAGAGAACTAACTCAAACTAATAAAATGATGCTGACTTTGTCCCAGTGCTGTTTTAATAGGAGCGGATCTCCGATTTTTTTGCCAACGTCAATGGAACATTGGAGAGGCTTACAGTACAGCAGGCAGCAGGCCAAATGGACCCTGTGCAATGTAAAGGATAATTTCTCCTGGATGCTCTTTGCTTTTGCCGAAGTAAACAGCTGCCTCTACAGTTAGCACGAGGAGACTATGTCGCTGCCAGCTGCATGAGAAACTAATCTGGGGAGCCGACGAGTGTGAAGACACCAAGCTTTGGTAACACTGCGTTAGACATTAACTCACATCGGCCCCATTTTTTGGCTTGAGGTAATAAGGTTTGTCATACGAAGTGCATTTTTTATTTGTGATGCAATGGACCAGATGGCAGATGAAACTCTGAGAGCTGAGGTGAAAGACAAAGGGAGAGTAAACACTGCTGAGGAGAACTCTACGTGGGCGAGAGGAGGTAAGTTAATGTGACTCAGTTCTGTGGAAAAACCTGAGTATCACTATTGAGTCACTGTTTCTTGTGTTAAGACAGAGTTTAGTGGTGTTCCTGGCAGTTTAACAACTAATATTCACTTTCACTATCTTGTGCTACTTACTTGACTTAAGAAATGAAAAAAGTTACAGTTTCAGAACAACTTTTCCAAATAATCCAGTTTTGTTACAATTAAATAGATTTGTCAGCCTCTTGCTTACATATATTCTAAAATATTGTGTTGATGTTGTCTATTCCATGTGTCTAATGTGCTGTGAATTTAAGTGTGCATTCTGATTTAATACATGAAGTGAAATTATCGTCAGATCCACTGCTCTGAGTAACTGTGGTGCCTAATGAGTGAGCGCAGCGTGGTGAAACACTGGAACAAAACCTGAAAAATGCATATTATGCCTGCAGGACTTATTTCTCTATCAGCTAATGGTCATGGGCATGGACCAGCTTTACTTCTTACTTAATTTATTAGATAACCCGGGAGCATCCTACTGCTTTTCCAACTCAAACACACACCCAGACAGGATTGATTTGAAAGTTCATTTTAACTTGTTCACATACCAATCCCTGACTTCTTCACTTCTCATTCAATCACAGTGAAATGACAGATAAAAACACAGACAATCCTAATGAGAGCTTAAAAAACCTTTGAGCTGACAAGAGGTGATTACAGTGGAGAATATATTTGAACTTTGCATTCTGTAAACAGTGTTTTCATATGCATTAAAAACAGCTCATAAAATCTTAAAAAAGGCCAATACAGCCCTGAGCAATGTCTATTTGTATCTCTCTTCATTTAGATAAGAAACAAATATAGGTTATTCAGCTTTCAAAATGTGTCCAGAGTGTGAATAAATCATGTGGCATTCAATGTTAAATAAAACAGAGAAAGGGGTTTTATGTCTTCTTTTGGTTATTTTGCATATACATGCCGCCCGGCACGTTGTGTAAACAAAAAAAAAAACTGAACAGAAAAAAAAACAACACTAAATTATAAAATAAGTCTACAAGTCAACACATAGTATTCTTATATGGATAAACCATAAAACAAATACCTCAACTACACAAAACATAGCTTAGCCCCATGAACTTTAAAGGCTGAAAACTGTTATTCTTACAATTAGCTCGCTATAATGAAACATATAAACTACCACTATCAACTGAACTCTGCTAGCGCAGAAACTGTTTGCTAATCCGTTAGCATATCAAATCGCTGTTTGCATAATGCAGAGTTACGGATAACTTTGTATACATCATTGGCCATGATGACTCAAAGAGCAAGAGAATTTCAAGCTTGACAAGTCTTCGCTTAATTCAAGTCTTCATAAACATTACTTTACAGCAACCAAACCACTGCATAAGCATAAAAAACAATTAATATATATAGCTGCAAGCAGCAATGATCCCAATTCCGAGAAGCAAAAGCACATTACTCAAAAATGGCAGTTTATGACTTAACATGACCTTCAGAAGAAATTATGGCAAAGATGAGGCTTACCTTGAACTTATGATCTCTTGCTGTTAAAAAATATAGTTAGTCTTGATTCTACAGTTTTATTGACACTGTATCACTGATTTAGCTGCTTGTCAGAGTGATGGCCTGTGGGAAGAAACTGTTCTTGTGTCTGGTTGTTGTGGCGTACAGTAATCTAAAACTGGTTGTTTTGTAGAGGGTGTGATTGTCTACAGTGATGTTTTCTGTCTGTCCTAAACACAGGGCAGGGTGGCACCAATGATTTTCTCTGCAGTCCCGTCTGGTCTTTGTGGTCTGTTCCTGTCCTGTTTGATGGCAGGTCCAAACCAAACAATGACTTGATGTGAAGAGAACAAACTGGATTACTGTAGCGTAGAACTGGATCAGCAGCTCCTAAAGCAGGCTGAACTTCCTGGATTGCTGCAGGAAGTACATCCTCTATTTGACATTTTTGATGACAGTTTTTGTCGGAGGCCTACTTTAGGTGCTGGGACAAAGTGCAACCCAGAAGCCTTGAGGTTTACCACAGGAGGCAGTGTTTTTGAGTATGGGGATAAGGAGCAGTGTGAGAGGCTTTTCTTGTACCCCTCTGACAGATGAAGCTTGGCACACTGAGCTGAGTGAGTTTAGAATGAAGGACCTCTGGGATGATGGTGTTGAACGGTGAGCTGAAGTCCACAAACACAATAATTGCATGTCACTTGAGAACTGAGGTGTCACAGATGTAGTACAATATGTGAACTGCATCATCCACTCAGCTGTTGGTTTGAAAGGCAAACTGCATGAGGTCCAGCAGGGGTTTTGTGATGTCCTTCTGATGGGAAATAAAACATTAGTCTCTCAAAGAATTTCATAACCACAGATTTGGTGACAGGCTCGTAGTTATCTAATTCTGAGAAAGAGCATTTCTTTGGAATCTGAATGACTGTGTAGCATGTGAAGTTGGAGGGAACTTCAAACAGCTCTAGTGATCTTTCTAAGATCCATATTAGATAAGGATATAGTTCGCACAGACTTTCATACAGGACAGTGATACAGTACAGGTGCTTTTTTGTTTAGTGATGTTGTGATTTTGGAATTGGGGGAAATTTTATTTGTCTGCCTAAATTGCTAAGTGTTTGTTTTTGATGTTGCCTATTCTTGTAATAACATATCACCCTGTTTTGCTGCTGTGTGTTGTGTATCTGTAGGCTTTTCAGATTTTATCTTACAATAAATGGATCTACCTCAAAACAGCTCTGCTGTTTACCTATCATATGTTATATAGACTCACAAGTCAGTCTCTAGATGCTTTGCTTAACTAGAGACTGATGACATGCCCCCAGCTTTCGTTGCTGAACTGGGTGGAGACAATTACAGA
>JAQLOL010000012.1:27754447-27765859 GCA_029783665.1 Naso thynnoides | reverse complement strand
ATACCTGGTAATCTGGTGGCACACTCTGTGAGGAGTATGGCAACCTCCTGGGCTGCCCTGAAGGGTGTGCCTATGACAAAAATTTGTGCTGCAGCATCCTGGACCTCCCCATGTACTTTTGCTCGATTTTACACGGTCAATGTGGCGGCACCAGCTCCTCTGGGTGTGGCTGTGCTTTCTGCTGCAGGATGGAGCGGGGACGGGGTGGAGTCCTCAGTTCTGCATGACTTTGATGGTATGAGTCATCCAAGGTGAAGACCATGGTGACGGTCCGAGTGAGGTCGAAATAGATCATAAGTAATGCCTATAACTATGGATCTATGAGACCGAACGATGACCGTCACCATTCTCTTGTTGTTCAGAACAGGCTGAGGAGGAGGCAATGCCACCGGATCCTTTTATAGACTGTGAGCCATGCCTCCTGAGGTCAGTCATATGACATTGTTGACATAAGGTCTCGAGGAAAGGTAGTAGGATGGCATCATTCAAGGTGAACACCGTGGTGACGGTCATCGTTTGGTCTCATAGATCCATAGTTATAGGCATAACTTACGATCGTTTCTTCTGGTGTCGGTAACATGTAAATTGTACTTTTAGATCTTAAACACCATCAAAATGAAGATAATGATTTTGATTAATGTCACAAATCGTAGACTCCAGCTTTAAGAGTGTTTCACAATAAAGTGTTTTTTGTTTTTTTTAAATAAGCTACTATGTCTGTTAAAAGTTAGAAGTGGTCAAGAAGACTTCATGAAGAGCGAATCACAAACAATCCTAAAATGACTACTATCCAAATCTAATGGATTCTGAGATTTTCAAAAAATTGGCTATCACCCTCTGGGGATTGTGAATGTGATAAAGCAAGTCAAGGATGCAGTCACCTCACAGACTAACGGAAACAACCAAATTATCACATTGCAGAGTCAAAAGCTCCCCTCCAGCTTCATTATGCTGGTGTGTAAGTGGCCACGGACACTGTACAGTGTACACCACTGAGTCATTAGTTAATGGAGCCTTGGGTGCTGAGCGTCCCCCTAATGTATATAATAAATATTTCTAGTTAGATTACATGTTATTTTTACATGGCTTTGTTGATTACTCACTTCTGATTGGTCAATCACAGCATTCTAAGGTCTGTTCTTTCTATATAGCAGACTGTTGCAATGAATAATAGACCGTTGTTCAGGACACTATTCTGGTCGGCTCCGAAGGTTCACGTCCTTTCATGTCAATCTGTGGAAAGAAGTCTGATAAATGTGGCCTATTGTAAAGTAAACAGTTTTGTCACTCCTGTCCTCCTGTCTGGTAAGTAGGGCCTATGATCTATCCAAGGCCCACTTCGGCCAACAAAGAAGCTCCATGAATACATTTGAGCTGCAAGACAAAAGTTTGTCACAAAGTCTGTGTGTCTTATCTTATCTTCACTGTGCTATGTCACAGTGTCAGGCACGTCCGCTGATTGATCTTTTATTCTTTGACAATAGACTTGTAGCCTATGTTGCTATGCAAGCAGTTCCCGTTGTAGAATTGAACAGGCTATTTTTTTAGCAGAAGAAATAAAATAATTTTTAAATGAATAAATCTTTTTTTAAATCACTATTTTGTGTTATACTAATGATTTTTTAGTAAGTAGCCTTGTAATAAGCGGGGTAATGTCCAACGAGCTGTCATTATTCAGGCTTCGTGTCAGGGTAATTCGACACCCTGTCGGGGTTCTTTTCACAATAATGACAGGTTTGCTGGACATTATCCCTTATAGATTTTCTGTGATTACATATATTGAAAGGATTATCTATGTATAAATACATTTTTGTTATTTTAAGCCAAATACATGGAATTATAGAGAGTAAACGTGCTCTACTAAAGCTAAAGACTTGAAAAAAGAATTGGCCTAATGTTTTTCTCAAGGTGCACTTTGTAGTTTTGGAAATGAAATTAGGTATTTACAATATTAATAAGGTGATAATAGCCTACAAACTTGTTTTTTTCCCCATAACTGAATAAAGAAGCCATCCTCAGAAGAGAATAACAAAGCTAAAAAGGTGGCGGGGTTTGCCAAATATAAATAAAATTATAAAACAGTATGGATGTGTTTATTCAGTTTGTTTATTCCGTTTGTTTAGTCATGAAAATAGTAACACAGTGTTTATTTAGTTCATTTATGCATAAAAATCAATGAATGAAAATTTCTCTCTTAGATCAAAATTTCTTCTCTAAAGTTCATAGTGCACTTTTAACTGCCTGTAGCCGTTGTTTGTTGCTTGAATTGAGCGTTACTGCCTTTTCATGAAAAAGCAAAGAACTCAAGTGTAATTCTCACTTGTCTGGGGTTGTGGTCAATTGTGGGAAAACTGCAGTTATTTATAGATATATACTTTCCTGTGCTTTTTTTTTGGATTTTTGCACTTATTCCCAATCAGACTTTTCCTTTAATAATGTCCTTCCTTTAATACATAAGTTGAACCAGAAGTAAAACCTGTACTTGTGATCAGTTTTGCATTTTTTAAAAATTGCATCTCTCGCAATCGGCCATGGTGCAGTCTGATTATCACAAGACTTCAGTTATAGATATGTGCTAATTGCACACATGCTGGAAAGAGACTGACAGCTGCACATATACTTCACTAGTCAGTAGTTTACAAACTTTATTTACTCTTTGTTTCCTGTTAAAATCAGTGATTTAATTTTGAATTATAAAACCTTAATTTGGAAGTGATATCATACCTCCTACAATATTTCTGTCACAAGTTCACTAACAGAGACCCCAAACAACCAATTACAGTTTCATAAAACATGACATCATCTGTAGCAACAGGGTCAACCCCACCCTGTCTCTTAGCTTTAGAGTTCTTCCATTTCCTTGGAAAAGTTGGTCTCAGCAGCTTTGGAAATAGGTTTTAAGAGGAAATGCTTAGCTTGAAACTCTTAGTGCTTTTTGGGAGTCCTCCCCATGGTAAGATAAATGTTGTGTGAACACGGCCCTGGGCTTCCACCTCCTCCATTAATTCCAGATAATGGACACCTTGTCTGGCATTATCTCTTAAAAAGAAATACAATAGAATCCAGAATATATTAAAATATATTGATAACATGATATTTGGTTATTATTATTATAATGGCCTAAGACTTGGATCCAGTCATATTTGAAAACATTTTTGCGCATATTAAGCATTTGATAATAGAGGCTCAATAGTTCTTTGAAAAGTTTTATACAAACCAGGCAGCCATAGAGATAATAACATCTTTCAATCATAATACTTTGATCAGTTGTAAGTTGCAGTTTAGTCACACAGGATCAACCAGTATTTATCAGAAAACCATCAGCAACCCCAAGAGAGGGTGTTTGAATTATGTTATTTTAGGAAACCAAGCAGATATATTTGAAAGTGTTCAAGATTCATAAAGGCAAACAGTTTACACGTTACTCACATTTGTGTTTACTCGAGGCATGCGTGTGCTGAGTATTCAATACAGAGAAGGCAGGAAAGGAAATGTAGAAATATCTTCCACAAAATCTGAGAAAGATAATCTGTTATTTTTTTATTTATGGGTGTTGTGCGTGTATGTTTACATGATATAAGTGCTGTTGCAGTGTATGAATTAGGCTATAAACTGTAACTATGTTAAATCTCCTGAAAGCAGCAAAGGAGCTCCTGCAGCACCACAGATAGTAAAAAATAAATAAATGTAGATACTGAACCTGCTGTGCAAAATTGTACGTTGCAGGTTACATCTACAGGGAACACTGCTTGTGACCAATTTTCTCATTACCTGGTGCAGCACAATTACAAAGCTGAGTGCTCTAGCTGATACTGCTCCATAAAACCTATTGGAGGTCCTTTGTGGTTTTTCGAACATAAAGTGTGTCTGCATAAACAGATGCCAGTTTTAAAGCGAAAACATCTGCACATCTTAAACTCGCTGGATCTCTTTCAAATAACCTGATGGCTTTGGGAGTAGCATGGGCTTCAGGAACTCTAATGTTTTTTAATAACATCCAAATGGCTTGTCCTTTACTGGCCAGCTTTAAATGCTGTCCCATCACGGTCGAGCGGATGTGGACAAGGTCAGGTGGTTTTCACTGCTGCACAACTCATGCATGCACTTTAATGGCTGCTCAGAGGATGGTGTTGACCCATTAGCTTTGATACGACTCCTCTAGTTTGCCGCTAATTCAAAACACTTGCGTAGAGGGTCAAAAAGAAACTGCAGTATTGAAGTGATTAAATGTGAAATGTGTTGCTGCTGTAGCAAAGTACTTCAAAATGCTGCACGCCGCTTCGCTGTTGTGTTTAGTGACATAAGACTCGCATTAACAAAGTGATCTAATCGCGTGCTGTTTCACCATGTTTACATGCATCTCTGCTCACTAATCGGATATGAGGTTTCTTTAGAGTTCAGGCCCTGATCGCTTCATTAGTGTGAAGCTGCTCTTCCTCCACAGCACACAGCACTAATACCGTCTCCCTTTAGACACAGCACTGCAGCCCAGAGTGGCCTCCCGAGGAAGCAGCGCCATTAAATATTAATGCCATGTGTTTAGAGGGTTTTTATTTCAAACAGCGGGTTTGTCAGCATCTTATGTAGTGTTCCTCAAGATGAAGTCCGTGAGGAAAATGGGGTCCCAGAGCTTTGTGTAGCATTGTGCCTTCAGAATAATTTAGGCCTGTTTTTCTAATGGTCTTTCTGTGTTAATATTGCCAACATTTTCACTGTGATTTTTGTAAGTTAATGGAGCATTTTTAAGT
Organism: Naso thynnoides; assembly: GCA_029783665.1. Classification (NCBI taxonomy): domain Eukaryota; kingdom Metazoa; phylum Chordata; class Actinopteri; order Acanthuriformes; family Acanthuridae; genus Naso; species Naso thynnoides. The sequence continues at coordinate 27,761,111 of JAQLOL010000012.1, read as the reverse complement.
GGCTGAGAGTACTGCTTTCTGTAGCTTGCAGCATGCAATGTAGCTGTCACACCGTGAGGGATGTTTGGGTGCATTTAAGTTGACGTCACTTCCAAAATATGATGCATGTGTTGCTCATAAGCGCCTTTTGTGCTACACCCATGAAGAACACTGTCAGAGCAAAAAAAAACCCAACAACATTCAGATCCACCCAATAAGAGGAGAGTAAACATTATAAAACTTAATTCCTCAGCATTATGTCAAAGCATATACCATTATTACTGGTCTACCCCACCACATCTGTAAAATGCAGCAGGACAAGTTGAATTTTATTAAAAATCTATCAAGAAATTTGTCATCTGTCCTCATTTTTTGTCATTTGTTCTATTGTCCCAGTTTACATGCAAATTTCACAATTACCCCCTCAAATGAACCTGACCTCACTCTCATATAGGGAAGTGGTGTGTGTGCGCATCATCCTCAATTAGGTCAGGGGCATTAATAGTACAGTGGAAAACGAACACTCCGCACAACATCCTCCAGGAATTGTGTCTGACACTACTGACTCTCTTGAATCTATATTTGGGCCATGCGTGTGGATGTGTGTCACCCAAGACTACTCGCCCAATCTCCGTCAGAGAAAGTAAAGTGAGTTGTGTGCCCATAGGCGCAGATTGTCAAGGCACAAAGGGAGCTCCCAGCAGGCACAGTGAAAACCAGGCCCTGGGCAGGTTTTTATGATACCTTTCAATCAGCGAATGATTCCCAGCTGAAATGACAGGTGATTTGACTCAGTCTTCAATTAATGACCTCATTTTAACAATTAAGAGCAAAGGAGGAAGGGAAAGCCCTGCGAAAAGACAGCAAGCCTTGATTGTACAAGACGCTGTGAACTCCCTGCATCTAACGTGACTGAAACCTGTCGTCCCGGCTCAAGTGACCTCTCCCTCCTTTAACCAGGTGGTGCCCTGCAGGGAAAACACACATTGATGAGGAGCTGGCACAGGGATAGCAGGGCGGAAGGAGGGTGTGGCTCGAATAAGGCAAAGAGGTGACAAGAGGGTGGCAAGGAGATGATGGAGTGCATCAAGCTGTGCATGGCCCCCCTTCCACCCTCTCTAGCCCTCACCCCCCACAGCATAGAGGAAATTAAAGAGCTGTGTAGCAGGAGGAGAAGAGGGGAGGAGGGTGGTGATTTAGAGCGTGGCACAGGGGGATGGGGACCCAGCGCATTGGAGTTAATTACTGAATAATGAGGAACAATTTATTGTGTTCTTGTTAGAGATATCAAAATGCTGTTGGATACTGCCTATAGAGTACAGCATGCCTCTCTCACTTCTTGTGCATCTGTTCAAATGTAGTGTTTAACTCAGAGTCATTAAAAAGGCCCCCGCCTTGCTTTGCCTTTCCTCATAAAGTGGGGGTGTCGCAGGACTTCTGAGCTGATGATGGGACTTATCAAATTGTATTTATAGCCTACTTCCACTTTCCTCTGTGCCCTCTGAGTTCAGGCCCCTAAAACCTAAAGTCTGCTACACACAGGGCTGACGGTTGGGGGTTGGGACTTGGCAGGGACAGGGCAGGGTTTCCATTAAAATATATCACAAATCTTTGTAAATTTAGCTAAAGAAAATTAGCATTCATGCGTTTCCACCCACTACTGTTATGCAAATATTAGGTGTATGTTCATCAAGATAAGCAGCAGGTGGCGCAACACTTTCCAATCAGGTGTCATTTAGCAGAAGAAGACGGAGCAATGTGATGACGTAATTGAAAGGCACAAGTGAACAAATGCAAACGGAAAGGAAAGAAGAAAAGGAAAAATGGACTAACAGAGTCTGTGAAGAGTTTAAAATACTGAAAATAATGTCTAAGTTTCCTCATCAGTCCACATGTACCACACATGTGTTTTTGTCTGCTGCTGCTGCCATTGCTTCTCCAGTGCAGAGGACTGCTATCGCCAGAATGATGTTTAAGTCACGTGACTTCTAATTTTCATCCTTTATTTGCTAAATCTGATTCCACTGCACTTGTTCGCATTTACCCTTTGTTGATACACCAACTTTTCCACCTCCTTCGAGCATAAAAACTGGCAATATTTCTGGATTTTTTTGAAATTTCTGTGTTTAGCTTCATAATTTTTTATGCACAAATTGAAAATGCACTTAAAAACAAGCTAATGGAAGCCCAACCAGAGACTCCGGTTGTTTTGGTGTGAACAGCAGCGTCAAAAATGCTCCAGGACTGCTACTAGTCGGAGTTTGTTTGCCCGATTCAAAAACACTGTCTTGTTGGTGAGAGAAAGCACTCTGATTGGCTGTTCAGGTAAGTAGACCAGCGCTCAAATCAAATCACAGAAACAGAGAGGGAAAGTCCCCTGAGACTGTCGCTGTAGTTTCCATGGTTACACACCTTTAGCACGACACTTCCTTATTTTTTTCCTTTGCCTCTTCACTGGTGCCATTTGGAACTTTTTATCAGACATATTATCAGTTAGAAGCAGCTATTTTACCAAGAATAGATTAAAAAAATGTCGCTTAATCAAAACAACAGTTTGTATATCTGTGGAGAGGGATTTGCCTTGGTGCAGGCGCAGCGTGTACGAGCCTGTTGGTCGCCAGCTGTTGTCTTTGCGGTGTAAACAATGCTACTTTTTGGCCCGACAGAGGCAGACCAAACACGATGAAGCAACCAATCTTTATAGCAGCTAGTTCTTTGTTGTCAGTTTGGTGTGTAGCAGCCTTAATTGTGGACTCACACTAAAAGCTTCATGAGCATCAAAGGCAGCCAGCAGTCATTTATTTTAAATGTAGGCTTGTGATGAAGGGCGTCTGCGGACTTTTTGCAGTGCAAATGAGCAGCTAAAACACCGAAGCAGCAGCAAATTTCAAATCGGGATGTGATTGCCTTCCCACAGCAGCAAGTTCCCTACAAACATCAATTCTTTCTGATCCACAATCAAAGGGAAACAAATAATTGAGGTCTCTGGTTTCCAGGAGCTGTATGATGCGTCACTGTTCATCTGCTGTGACGACAAAAGAAGATGCCTGGAAGAAGGTGTCAGAAAAATTTTGAATATCTGGTAAGTGATCAAGCCCGCTTCACAATGTAGATCCATTCAAACAAAAGGAGTATGTGCCAGTTAAGCTAAATTAATCAAAAAGTAGGCTAAACATATTGCTCCTCACAATGAGTACAGCAGTTGAATTACATAAATAATGATCACCACAACCCAATGTGATGTCTGCAGCGCTGCTTGAACATCGCCCTCCCCTGCCAGCGACTCCTAGAGGGCTGGCAGCGTGATGCCAGCAACCAAAGATTCCGCAGACAATCATGACGCTTTTGGTGTGAGACCACAGTAATGGCAGGTAAACTGACTCAAGATCGGTCTGTTTTCAAGGCTTGTCTTGATGACGTCTAAGCTCTAAATTACTAACTACGCCTTAAAATTTTGAATTTTCTCTGTTCATTTACAGTGACAGTGGCAAATTTCACATTAAAGACATGCTGAAATGCCTTTCTCCAGAGCATCAATTAAACAACCAATGAACGGGCTTGGGGGCGGGACAGAAGTTGAAGGAATCTGATTGAAGTGTTGTTGGCAAGTGTTGTTGTTACTCTTTGGCAACCGTTGCCAGGGCTTTGTTAAATTTTAACACCAAGCTTGCTTTAGTTTATGTAATATTTACAGGTTTATGTAACAGGTAAGAGCAGCTGCATGTCCACTAGATAGCAGGCCTTGTCCTTCAGCTGAATGGCATCCATTCCTACCTCTGTTACTGGAGGTTCCAGTCCAATCTGAGGGTGCTCCGTTAACTTTGCTTGGACGTTACATTTATATTGATAGGTGGATTGGCATGATTCAATTGGATGAATTCCAAAAATGGTTCAACCAATAACGGCCCGAGTCAACAATGACATCACGGACCCAGGAGATTTTGTTTTAAAAGAAAGACTGAAGTGGCAGACTTGAATTAAAAAATACAAAATAATTCATTTTTTGTTATTTTTTTGTGATATATTTTTAAATTTGATTAAAAAAGGAGCGGGATATGGTCCAAAAGAGTTGAAAGTGCATTTTTGACCTCAGCTTGACTTTAAAATATTCTGAAGCTGTAGGTTCGTCATTTAAAAAAAATGATTTAAAGCTGGAAACTGTTGATTTTGCTGGCAATGACAACTGCAATGACTGCAAATTTAATCAGCAAGTAAAGTTGCTAATTAAGCCAACATTAGCTTCATGAGTTAAAAACCGCTTTGAATGTTTCTAATTTACTTGTTTACAAAAAAATAATAATAAAAAATTAAAAACAGCGGAAAAGGGGTTTTAATATGCATTGCTGCAAGAGGGCGGAATTTAAATTTAAAACTTTACCATCTAACAGTTCAATTGATGATACCAGTAGAAAACACTGACCTACTTCATCCCTTCCCTGACTTAGTCAATTGAACTCTAGCATCAAAGACAGGTTAGCATGATAAGTTAAGCTGTAACTCTGGCAAAATTGATCAGATCCAGCTGATTTTCAACTTGGATCCTGTTCAGGTAAAGGCACATTCTCAACTTTAGTGTTGCAAGATATGTTTCAATCGTTGTCTCACTAACTTTGTCCATGCTTTTCCCTATTCCTGTGACAGTAAACTAATAAGCTAGACATGCTAACGATTGCAGTTAACATTACTGCAGACTCCTTAAATCATTTTTTGTGTGTTTTGGTTTTAAAAGAAAAAGGAGACGGATTTCTCAAAGCTCTTTAGAGCCAAGTATCGCTCTCAGCCTATTGCCGCCCCATTTAAACTGCTTTGGCATGTGGAGAAAAAATTCAAAGCTTGACAGGCTGGCTGTGTGTGTGTTTGATAGACTATGATTGGATGATAACTGTTTTGATTGTAATATATTTTTAACTTTTTTTTTTTTTTTTTTTACCATCCCACCGCTGTATATCATCTGGAAGGTAGTTCTGACTGTACAGTGTCATGTTCACAACAGTTATGAAATCCACATGCAAGGGACAGTTTTATGCTTTCATGCTGGAGGAATTTCCTGCCAATAATTCTTTCATTATCACTGTAAACATGACACTTCCTCTGCAATGTTTACCGCGTTCCATGTAAGACACCCCGAATATAAGTTCACTCATCTGGCGGGATAATGAAAAAATGAACACTGAGTGCAACTTGACTATTCTCAACCAGAAAAAGACCAACTTTCTCCTCTCTCAACAGCAAAGTGTCAGACTCGCTATCAGTCCTTCGCAGAGTGTGAAGTATCCCAACTCGCTTTGATGTGTTGAATATGAAATCTGACCATGGAACAAAGCAGCTGTCAGCAACCAACACGTGTCAAAAGCAATCCACGCCAATTATTATTGAGTTTCTGTCATGCATGCATCTGCTGTGCAGACACTGAGGTGTGTTACAGTATTGTGGTGCTAAAGGCTTAAGACAATTCCAAAAATAAACATCACAGACTTCACTTGTCTTTATCAAAACACTGCTGATGATCCTCTACAAAATATGGTCCAAGATGCACCTTTTGTCAGACGGCTTGAGAAAATTTTCAATGATTTGCTGCAACACAGTCAGTAGTGTGAGTCCCAACACTGTGCTGTGACCTTGACAATATGACTTTAACTTTGTCAAAGGTTCTCTGTATTAGCAGCAACACAATCACTGGATCACAAATCACAAACTGTAAGTTATGAGAGTTACATGCTGTGTCTCTCATGACATTGAGGGGCAAAGCGAGAAGGTGCTTGCTGAGTGTGTAGCCATGCTGTGTTGCCCAAATAGATACGTTCCATCCGAGAGTGATGCAGCCTTCGGAATGATCCCACTAGACAGATGAGTGCTACTTGAATGTTAATGAGGGCTGTTTTAGACACGCATAAATTAAATGATTAGATGTCTGCAATCATGCAAGGTCCTTAGGTGTCCCCTATTTATGGCATTTGAAATGTAGCTGCCTTTATTTACGACATGTCTCCCTGCACAGGCTTTGCCACCTGAGCAGCCCAACGCTTTCAAAAGACGAGTTTTTTAATGACCTGCAAATGAATCACTCTGGCAGAATCGTAAGAGAAGCGGAGCCCTCCCCCTTTTTGAAAACAAAAAGGGAAATTGTGCCGTCCACTGAGAAAGCGTGGAGAATGTCGGAGATGAAAGCAGTGCTACAGTTAGTGAAGGGTGCTGTAAAACATATTTGTTTCAAAGATGCTGCTTACTGAAAGGTACACTGTCGAGCCTCGGAGAACAGGAAAAGTCTCTCAGTGCAGCCACCTAACAATGAATCTTCTTCCTCCTCAGCTCATACGCTCTTCGTTGTCATTTTCTTCTTGCAACAACAGCTATTTTCATCTTCATGATTGCATTAATTACAGTATAACTCACGTCTCTTGGCTCCAGTAGTGTTTTCCCCATAGAAAACACTGTGTCAAAGCTTTAACAAAGGAAGGCAACAGTACATATACACACTTGGCACTTCATTAATCAACAGAAGAAATCAGTATTGCTTGACAGTTAGGCTCTGTAGCTTACAGTGAATATACTACTGTTCTGTATTTTCTTTTGTTCTATTCTAAAGATTTTTGATTTGATTTAGGTTGTTTTCTCATAAAAAAAAATAGAAGTAGTCATAATTATCTAGGTAGCTCAGTATGTAGCACTAAGCTTCATGATGAAC
>JAQLOL010000012.1:27735262-27752428 GCA_029783665.1 Naso thynnoides | reverse complement strand
CCCCCCCCCCCCCCCCCCCCCCCCCCCGTCTTGTAATATTACAGAAAACCTGCATATGTTTTTTTTTTTCTTCTCATGTTCCCACACAACAGAACTTGTTCTTCTTATCACCAAATGAGGCTGCTCTCTCTAACAGCTGATTTTTAAATCCCATGAATGGAAAGCATAAGAAACATCCAGATCTGGATGTTTCTTATGCTTTCCATTCATTTTGCTGTTATTTCAAGTAAAAAGAAAAAGGATGTGATTAATCGCGATTAACTCAGGAAATTTTTAGATTAATTGTGATTAAAAATTTTAATCATTTGACAGCCCTAGTCTTAACACTTACATATAGGTTTGAGGAACGTCTCTGAAATGTCCTAACAGCTATATGTGCATTTATATTCTCCAGCAGCTCTTTGTTTATTTCATTGGCTTGAAGACAAATGAATGAGCTTCAAAGTCATGCTTGACACAGCAAAGTTAAAATTAAGCAAAATGACTTGACACTACTCTCTTTTCATCAGGTAATTAGTCAAATAAAATCATCTAGGTCATTATGTTTGAAGTTCACATAGCATGACCAGCTCTTACTAGAAGATAAATGTTGACATTTTCCTTTTGCTGTTGCACAATCTTACCTCTTATGATTGCATCAGGGGGCTCAACTCAATTTATAAAGGGTAACATTTCATCCTCAAACACCTCACTGAGTGGGTATGTACAGGAGGCTATAATCCATCAATAAAAGTGTATTGATATTGTCAAATGTTAATATGTCATCCATAAACCCTTGGGTCCTCTTGTCAGCAGGACACAGCCTCCTCAGCATCGCCGTGTTGTTCGGCATCGACCCGGGTCTCCCTCTGAATGGCCGCTGCTGTAAAATGTTGCATGCCGTGACAGAGCGGAGCATTAATCAAAGTTGATTTTCAATGTGACGATGCGAGTGCCTTTATCTGCCAGAGAACTGTTTAGCACAACAGCTCTATGTACAACAGGGTCCCACTCTTCACTGTAATGGTAGCAAAAGGAGGTGATAAATAATGGATTCAAGATCACTTACACCTCATGAAGCAGGCTATGGCAAGCAGGGGGTGGGTATCACTTTTTGCTGTTCAAATTATAGATTTGGCTCTTCTGGCTGCAATTGTAAAGGAAAACAAGACCTTTCCAAGAGGTATTTGAATGAGTTTAACATGGTGAAAAACATGACAGCAAAACAACAGTTTAGACAGAAGGACTGAGGGCAAAAGAAGCCTTTGGTCTGAAATGGGTGTTTTTATGGATCCCTTTTGGCAAAGCTGTGGAGATAAACAATCACTTTTATTTACACAAACTGTCAAAACTAACCACAGTGTGCCTGAACTTCACCTTTATTCAACTTGGAAAAATATGAATGAAAAACACAGAGGCTAAATGGAATTCTATTTGTTTTTAGTAACAATTTGGTCTGTAGATACAAATGGATTGCACTTTATCAACTCAAGCATAGATTAATATTTGCACTTTATTGCCTTTTGATTTTAAAGACTAACCTGATCTTCTCTTAAAAAAATGATGGATATAATTACATTTTTAATGCATTTGAAATGCAACTGTCAACTATCAAACCACATTTAATTGAAAATGAGTATTTATTCAGAATTTCTAGGATTTTCTCCTAATGTTGAGCTGTTTGCATACTAGAATTGAAGAGATGTTATTTTATTACATATACATAAGATAGAGTTCCCTGTTATTACCTTTAGATTATAGCAAATAATGTGAAAACCTCATGTTGTAACTTTCTGTCCTTGTGTCAGTGCTTTAGCTGCCTGTATTTATACTGCCCCTCAGTGGCAAATAGGGGAAATGAACTACAAAGACATTTGGCCCCTGAGTGATCATATTCTGCAAGACCTTGCATGCACACACTGTGGCAAACTTGGACATTTTACCATAAAAAATGAGGATAAGAATCCCAGTAACTTCTAATGTGCCAATGCAGCTGGAGATAAATAGCACAGTGCAGAGGAGATGATCAGATCTCACTCCATATCTTAATGGGATCCTCTCACACGCCATTCCCATTAATGACCAATCCCCCAATTATGTAAATCAGAAAACGGTCACTAACAGTGAGAAGTTGAAGTTGCACACATAAACACCAACAGTGTCACATTGCAGAGAGTGCTAATTGGCCACTACTTTTCATATAATTGCAGCAGCTGGGGTCACGTCCTCAGCTAACCTCTCCTTTAAGTATTGTTTTTCAGCACGCAAACAGTTAATGGAGCAATTAAGATGGCGTTCACAAGCACCACTTGTGGGGACCATTCCGCAAGGAAGTGCTGGAGAGAGGCGGACTGGGATGCTGCAATCCTGTATATGGTACACAAGAGTCTCGGACCAGCGGGAATAGTGAGTCAAGGTGCAGACTGCGCAATGTTACTAACTGCTATCCCACTCTGGTGGTCATCACCAGATCAATCATCTAATATCAAGCACTTTCTGTGTATTTAGAGCATTTACTACTAATAAACAAGGTTTTTTTCTCTCCATGCAAAACTTTTATTGTTTTATTTACCTGTAAAGCACCTTAAACAGCATTTATATGACATAGTGCTATAAATTTTGGCCAGCGAAAAAGTATATAAGTATGCTCAACTTTTTTGTTATGAATACTTTTAACAATAAAAAAGATCAGTGTTGGGAAACTGTTGTAAAACAACATTTGATGTGTTAAGGCAACAATATATAACTTGACGGCAACCTGCGGCTCCGGAAATGAAACTAAACGATTCATGTTAATACCTTACACGGAGCAGAAATTTTAGTAAAACCAGGTGATATTTTATGGAAATAATGTACTCTGGTTTTCCTTCTGATGTCCTACAACTGCTCTGTCTGCCTAAATGTTGCTTTTAAAAACCTCTGTGAATCACAGAGTTGAGGCAGAGCAGTCGAAGACATCAGTTGGAAACCCAGAGGACAATTCCCCATAAAATATGACCTGATTTTACCGTAATTGCTGTTTTGTGTGACGTATATCGTGCATAGTTTAGTTTCATTTTCGAAGCTGCAGGAGATGGTAAAGTTACATATTTTTCCTTTAAATAATGCAAACAGGACAAACAACAGAAACTAATACAGTATTAGGTACTCTATATTCTATTTTTATTGGTATTTTTATTTTTATTCTATTTTTTAACTAGCGAATGTCCATTCTGTGACAAGAAGACTTCCAGCTGTTACACAAATTTTTAGTATTTGACATGATAAGGGTTTTTCCACACAACTTTCAGTGTGCCAGTCATTACATGACAACAATCTGAACCTGTACAGGCCACACAGAGGACAAAAAGCTACCAGTCATCTCATCACACTATAAAAACAGATGTTACCTCACCAAAAGTTAAATATCCAGGAACATTTAAACTAACACTGCTGTCAATGTGTCAAAAGGAGATAATGTGAATGCCACCTATTTTGGAGACTAATCCCAGGAGAGTGAAGAGGAAAAAAGAGGTCTCATCTCTTCATCTACCCCCTCTACCACAGACTTTGCCCACCCTCTATGACTAAGTTATGCCCTGTCATGTAGTTGGAGGCGTCAGATGCCAAGTAGACCACTGCAGCTTGCAGGTCTGTCACTTGAGCCAGTCTACCAGCAGGGATATCTGACAGCCAGCGCTGCACCAGAGGCCCCACACTCTCCGAGTGGATGAGAGGGGTGTCAACAATCCCCCTGAAAAGAGACACAGAGAAAGTGAGAGAGAAAGAGAGGGAAAAAAACACACAATGAAATCAGAAGGCATCACAGTTCAGAGCCAGGAGTGACAGCGTCGTTTCAGAGCCACCACTTTGGTGACAAAAATAAACCCAATTATCCTTTGAAGAAAGGGCATGGCATGGCATCTCTGATGATATTTACTGTGGGACCGCTGGCACTTAAATAGCTGGCACATCTCAGGAAGAGCCTACAGGTATGAGGGGATGGCTGGCATAATTCAGTGGTTAAGTACTCTCTCACATTCCTGCTCAGACTCCTGATTGAATGTTTAGGTGGAACTTTTAAGAAAACAGGGTGTTGCTTGTGGTTTTGAGGCTGCACTGGTATCTAAAGAAGTGTGCATTACCATTACTCAGTCACAACAAATTCATTTCTCTCCACGTTAGGCCTACTAAAGTAAAACATCACAGAGTTTACATTTAAATAAATATGTCAACATGGCCGCCTGTGCCTAATATGAGACGACTTCTGACTTTCTACACAATTGACATGACAGTGACCAAAAGCCGTAAGGCCTGAATCATTGTTCGATGTATCCTGGAGCCTTGATATGGAATTCCAACATTGGATAAATTAGCACTTCCAAGGAGCGTGTGACACCTTGGTTAACATATTCCACCTCAATTATATTTCTCTTCAGCTGCCCTGTTATCTGGAAGCTTTGCTGGCAATCAGAGGTACTGTTTTCCCTCAGCCAATTTTCTAGATAATGCAGCTTATCACCGCTGCGGCTAAAGTTGCCAATGGAATCAGGCTCCAGTCAACCTCGTGAGCGCTAATTGTGTCCCTTTTTTATGCATATTTACCGACTGTCACTTCAAAGAAATCAGCAGCCCATTGAGACACCCAGTTAGCGAGGGGAGAGAGAATTGCTTCTTTGCAAATTAAAATTAGCAAACAAGCTGCCGATAAATAAAGCTGAGCGAGGCGCGTGCGTGAGGGCTTTGTTCTGGGGCTGTGGCTGGGCCTGGCTAGCCCGTTGCCACCGGATGGATTTGCTCAGTGATGGCTGGGGCTAAGGGATGCTCCACTTAACACACACACCCACACGCATACAGCCCATCCTGTGTTCTCCTCTTTTCTTCCCCTCTGCTCAGCTTCACAGACAAATAGATACAAACAAGGCGCTATTGTTGCGCCGACACTTGGAGTGAGGTTGCAAATTTGATTCCCTAATTGAAAAGAACAATTAGAGCAAGTGTTTGGTTGATTCATCCCTCAAGACGTCATCTAATTAAGCACTGATGTATTGTTTGAGGACTTAAATTAGTGCATCGCTCTCAAATGGGGCTCTTCATATGAAAGCAAACACGCTAATCACCACTTGCTTTGGCTGCTCAATCCCTTTACAACACTCAAGGTGGACCAGTACGTTTTGGCACAAAATGGTAAGAGAAGAAGTCCGAGGATAGGCAGCACTTATGGTGAGATGCAGTTGACAAGCACTCCTCGGTCAGTCCATTCAGTACCCAGAGTCTGAGTCAGTGAGACCACCCCAGCCTTGGATGTATTGTAGGAAAGCTGCTTCTGGGGATGAGGGACTGCAGGTTGCAGAGCAGAAAGAAAATCAGTTCCTTAACACAGAGTTTTATAAAGATTAGATTTACTGCATCAAAATTCCTAATTATTAAAATAAGAAAATCTCATTTGTAATGTCTAAAGCAAAGAGATAAGCAATAGCTTCTTTGTCCCTAAAGCTTACAATTTATACATTTTATACTGTAGCCAAGCAGATGCTTGTGGTTACTACATAAAAGCTCTTCCATTAGCTGCTGGGGACTGTGGATGAAGCCATGTAAAATTAATTGCTTTTAATGTCCAGTTATGCTCTGTCCTCAGCAACAAAGACAGGGGGCCATTTGTTTGCCTTGACCATCACAGATGCTGCACACTGCATGGGATGCCGGGACAGGGGCTCATTTTCTGCTGGTTGATTAATCATCAGAAGGAAGCCTCCAAGTTACATACAACTTTAGTAGTTAACCTCATCACCCGCCGATCTGACTGCCAAATGGCTTCAGTGTGAGACCAGGATGATAAATACCAGTCAGCTGCTAAGAGGTAGGGACTGGTCCTGGGGAGAAAAGACTGGAGCCTCCCGCATACGCTGCTCAGATAAAAAGGAGAAAAATGTGCAGGATAGCAGTAAAAGTTGGAAACCACTTAAGAAATCAGATGTTAAGGGTGGGACAACAGGACTATAGTTGGGAATGTATTTGAGTGGGATTGTGTAGAGTGTGGCAAGATAGCAGAGGAAGGTAAGATTGGGTTGGGCTGGGCTGGATAAGGGGAGGCTAGGACCTTAGAGGAGCAGGCGAGGAGGAGCAGAGCCCAGGGCTTACACGCAGATTGAAGGTGAAATCCGACTTATCAGGACAGGAAACACAGCTCAAAATGCCTAACAGCACTAATCCTCGCTCAAGACCTGATGATACGGCCCCAAAATACCATTCAGAAAATGCCTTCATCCTTTAAATAAACCTGCATTGATGTTTTCACCGTCTTAAAGAGCAGTAATCCCCAGAGAAGGAAAAAGGAGGTAGAAGGAGAGCATTCTCCAAAGCCCTCTTTAACATTCACCCTGCTACTTATTGCCCATTTCAAGTGGGAGAAAACATGCTCCTTATCAGACACGCCTTTACGTTTTGAATCCTTCTGAGTTCAAATGATGCACTCTTTTCCCAGAATGGCGTGGTTCTTGTAATGTACATTACTATGCAGCTGAGATCTGCAGGTATGAGAGTCACAGAACCCTCAGTAAGGTCATCATCATGCAGCCTGAAAAACTTGAGTGTGACCACATCAGCCTGGATATTTCCTGTCTGGGAGTCTTTGAGCTGCTGGCGGTTAGTCAGAAAAAAAGGTGCTTGATGGTTTGGGCTGTGTGTGTGTGTGTGTGTGTGTGTGTGTGTGCGTAGGTGCACACATTCTATTTAGCAGATGGACAAAAAGCTGTCATTGTGCATTTTAATTGGGCATTTACGGCTGCTTTTTGGGCTTCCACTTGGCTAGAACAGGTCCCATCTGATTACACATTATGACAATATTATAACAGATGTCCAGACCAATAAAGTAAATTCCTGAAGGACTGTACGTAATGTGAGTAATTGATCATTTTTTATGCTGGCCTCTATTTACCAGCATGCTCCTGTTTTACAGATTGCCCCTGCAGTCGGGACTGGGGCCCATATGGCACAGCGGTTTACTGGCGATTTGACTGTACTGCTGATAAAGTGTTGCTGTTCCTCTGGAGGAACCTGTTGGAGGAGGAACATTACACCAGTGCAGCGAATTACAAGGCTTTTACTAGGCTCTCACTAAACTCTGAAAGTGTCTTCCGCTGTTCAAACAAGGCTGCTGGCACAGGCTGGGATTTTGCCGCTGAACAGGAACACTCCCTTCCCAAGTTGGACCTCAGGTTGCCTTCCACATCCTCCAGACAGCTCCGCAGAGAGGGGATGTTTATTATGATGCAAAACCGCCTCGGCAAGACGCAATCACAACACTTTCCTGCTATGCCTACTGTATGCAGAGGTGGATGGATCTCTATAGAACTGTTAAACTGGGGTAAAAGTTGCAAAAGAGAAAAGCTGGCTAATCCTGTTTTAAATGTGGGTTCACCTTCAGTTTATTTATGCAGGAAAACTGCAGCAGATTTTTTTCTTACTTCAACCTTGCCACAGTAATGATCGAAAGTCAGATATGAGATTTCTGTCCAATGTTAAAAACTATGTAATGTGATGTGTGTTCCTGCACACAGCTGCACAGTGCAAATGTATTTAACTTTCCCTTTCTCCCCCTTCTCCTCCTCCTTCTCTCAACTCAACTCTCCACGCCAAATGGAGAGATTAAAAGCAGACATGGAGGGGCTCCAGAGAGAAGGTGGGGAATAGAATCATCACTTACCTATTAGACCGGCCATAGAGGCTGTGTTGATAATCTTGCCGTATCCTTGCTTCAACATCACTCGACCTGCTGCCTAAGGCAAGGATTCAGGGGAAAGAGACACATTAAAGACCTTATTATGGCACAGATATGCTACCAAAAGCCTGAGCACAGATCAACACCAAAACATCAAGTTTATCCTTGGAGACAGAAAGAGTGGTTAAACAACATTTGGAGCTCTTGAGTGGATTTTACAGGTTCACACCAGGGGTGGTGGGGCATAAATACATATAAAGCTGTTTGACCACCAGTAATTAGGTCAAATTCTAACTAGTGTTGAGAAATAAATCATTGAAGAAATACATGATCAAGAATCAGTTTGGTTGTTTTGAAAGTTTCTTGATAACAAAATTATTTTATTTTGAATTAGTACACAAAGTCTTAATTAAATTTTTTACTTAATTTTAAATGGTATACATTGATTAAAATTATTTGTAAATAGAAAGGGCAGAGCTACACTGTTGTAGCTCTGTGTCTTTGCATAATCTGCTCTCCAGTGTGTGTTGAATTAAGAATGTATTTCGAAATTTGATGACTTCGAATTTTTTGATGAAAACTTTATAGGCTGAAAAATTATCCTGTTGTTGAAGCTACAGATATAATTTTAAAAAACAACTGGGACATGTATTTCCTTACTCATGATTACAACTGAAAGACTTTTCCCATACAAAGTAAATATGAGTTGTGAAAAATAAGTACATTTAATACATTTACATTCATTTTAAGTCTACCTGATTTTATCATTACTTTGTTTAAGACGGAGGCTGAGATTGAATCTGAGAAAAAATTCCAGTTCTCCAAAGATGAACAAAAGACACATTCATATCAAAGTAATCCATGCTTTCTGAAACAACAAGAGTCTGTCATTGTTTGGGGATTGCAACATCAAGCACTGGTGCAGACTTTTATATTACTAAGACGTTTTTTTTATAGAATAATATATTTTTATTTTTCTCCTTTGCCTAATATTCAAAAACACTGTCAGTCAAAAGTTTGCAAAGCGTTTGTCAAAGCAGCAGTAAAGTGTTTATATTGTTCGAGCTGAATTTTCTGCATCTAATCAGTAAGCAGTGTGTCTTTGGCTAAAATTATTTTACCCAAAGACACACTGCATACTGAATTTTTATCCTCCAGTTTAACCATAAACAAAACACAACATATATAAAACATTAAATTGAATTTCATACATGTATAATCAAAGTTTTCTTCTGAAAATTGTGCATCACAAAAATAAGTTACAGTGCAATATCGTGGAGTGATGGCCACATTTACAGACACATACTCACACACACACAGCAGGTGATACACACCTAACAGCACATGAAAGTCCCTCTCAGGCCTACTTGGTCCCACTCCTCTAAACTGGTGTCTTCACTGGCTGAGTTCATGTTGATGTCGGCATTGTTACAAGCGATGTAGATCGCTCCCAACTTGGAGATGATGCTGTCAATCATCCTCTGGACATCATCTAATTTGCTTATATTGGCTGTAATTGAAATGGAATTGACACCTGTATCAGAGGAGGTGGATTTCTGTTAGAACTGATGCATGATAAACAGTTATCAACTTCAATCCACAAACATTTTAGAGTTTTGAAATTTACAATGTGGCTTAGGATACATGAAAAATAAAAACAATGAGAGCAAACAGTTTGGCTTTTATTTAATATGTAGGACATGAAACTTTCAACCTTATAATTCTTTAAGAAGAAAACAGAGGGAGGAAAAAAATCTCACATGAAGGGGTTCAGAGGAACTTGTCCAAAGTGACACAGTATCTTACGCTGGGGTATGCTGCCATCTGCTGGTGAAACACCAAAAATTAACCACACTGACAACTGAGACAATTTGGCAGAAGTTTTCACATCCTGTCTGATAGTAATCACTTGCTGGCTGAAGATGTTTGAGTACTGATAGGGCCCATAATCAATGGCAAAAAGATCTGATGAGTCTGTCCCTGCAGACTGACGACCTTCATGAGGTCAAAGAAAGGCACTGGAGCTGTCTCATTTTGCTTCAGAGGTCTTACGATAGTTTTCTTCTTTTGGTTACTGGTTGACACCATTTTTTTTTAAGTTGTTGCTGATTTTTAGCAGGTTAAGGCTGAAGTGATGTATATTACGAGAAAATTGGCTAACTATTGTATATTAAGAAAAAAAGAAAAAAATACATGGCATGCCATTTGGAAAATTAAAATATTTAGATTGTTTATATTTATTTCTATAGAATATATTTCTCTATATAATATGATTTATAGATTTCATAGATTTATAGCTGTTGATGTAGAAAGCAAAGTTTGTGTCACGTTACACATTTTAGTTAATGTAGTTTGTGATATTTCTTTTAACTTTACAAGTACTATGAGCATTATGTTTTAAAAAAAGGAATTAATTTCCATTCTAAGAAAATTATTGCACAGTATTGTACAAAGACAGTAACTCATGAGTTTAAACTTTAAATGTAACTTCAAAAAAATAAATAAATATGACAAGTTATCAACATGATTTTTTTTGTCCTTGAAAAAATCAGGATACAACACAGAACTGAACAATTAAAGCGCATTTATGCTCTTTAAATATAAATATAAGATAATCTTTGCACAACTCTAAAAAACAAAAATACACTGAAGCCAGTAGAATAGTCTAAACTGAATACATCTTCATGTGTTGACTGACTTGTAGTATCCACACATGTGATTATTAATGAAAGATGACATTTTACAGTTAGAGCTGCAGCTTTGCTAACAGTAAAAGGAAATTAGGTTGTTTTTGGTTGTACGGGTAAATTTAAAATGCTGAATTGAGCAAGGAAATTGAGTTCCTTGTTCATTTGTCAGCAAAAGTGCACCTGGTGATGTGTTTCCTGTCATTCAGCAGACTTTTGCTGGCCCTTAGGCTGGTGATGCAGACTGTATTTAACCATTTCTGCATGCCCTCTTCCACCGATAGATTAGAGGTGGGAGACAGAGCCATCAACTCTTTCTGTGTTATTGCATACATGATAATTGAGATTGTTTGGTTTAATCTATATATTGACATATTTTAGCCACTGCTTGACCGACCATAACAGCACAGGAGTGGTTTTGGGGCTAAATCATAAGATGCCATAATTCAACCCCTGGTGAACCAATTTTGATGTAGCATTTAGAAGTTTTGGAGGATGCTGAATCAATTGGTTTGGACAGATGACTTGTAAAATAAATAAAAAAAACTACAGCTGGGTTTTAAACTGTAGGATATGTATGCACAAAATTAGCCAAAGAATGCAGAACATGCACATTCTAATTCACAGAGCATTACCATGACAGAACTTATTTATTTTAAGTATCAGAAAAAGACCTGAGCAAGTACGCAAGCAATGAGACCAGCTCAATGAGCATTTACATAAAGCTTTACAGATACAATTACAAAGAAAGAATAATTAGTAGGTCAAACTGTATCATACAAAGACTGCATGATTGTACTTTTTTAACATTTAGAAAATGAAGCTGGCTAAAATCAATCATTTAGGATTTTTTAACAATAAGTTATATCAAATTTTAAATAAAATATTTTATTGTGTGGAGGTTGGAAATTGAGGTTAATTCCAAAACTGTAGCTTTAGGGCTTTGGGAATCATTCACCAAAATGATGTATATTTACACCCTTACCCAGGAAAAGATATAAAACTCATAAGTGCTCAAGTATTAAACATTTAGAAAATAGAGACTTTAGTGTTTGTCACATGCTGTGTGATCCCAACCATCCATCCTGACCTCTATTTGAAAGAGTTTATGTTGTCTTTCTCTAATGATGTTCACTCTAGCTGTTTACCAAATGCAAACTTTTGGACAAGATTCTGGGAATTTGGCCTATGTCCTCACTGTTTTTGAGCAGAGCTGATTATGGATTTGTGGCCTAACAACACCTTTAGGGTTAAGACTCATTCAATATGTTGCTGAATGCTAACAATATAGCAGAAGTCCAAGAACAGATGTTTCTCTTTATGTTGACATCATGATGATGGCACCACCACCTCATTTTCTATCTTCTCCACATGATGGTTAAACAATTTAAAAGGTGGTGTGGCATCCAAAAGTACTGCTCTGTCTCAAGCTGGTCTCAGTTAAAAAGTATGCTGACAAAAAAGTAACTTATTCTAAAATTTGCATGATACGGCCTTAAACATGAAATATCACATCAAGCATAACCTACTGCCTATTTTCTAAGTTTTGAAGAGGGTTTATTGTTTTGCCAGCAATGTTTGTTCCCTTGGGAGGAGAGCAGCCTTATAATAACTTGTTTATTCTGCTTTGAGTCAAAACAAGGACAACGAATTTTACAGCCACTGACATTTAATCTCTTAGTACTGGTAAATGGGGGCGTACAGAGAGATTTTCGCTATGTCCTAGTTAAATGTGGTCCTGAAGACGCAGACGGAGGCCTCTGTCTAACAGAGAAACCATTTAAGAATCTGAGGCTGAAAAGACAAGGGCCCTGTTGATATCAGCTGTTGTTTTTTTATTTTTACAGCTTGGTGAGGTTTGGCCAAGTTGGAGGGTAGAGTGCTGAAATCCAAGAACAATTTGAGTTGGTTGCAGTTTTCCATTTTTACTTCTAAAAGTTAGAAATTATTGTTTTTTAAATTCTTTTTTTTAATTCAGATTTTTCTGTTTACATATTGATTTAAAATTTGATTACAAACTTTTAACACTTATTTACAGTGTAAGTTGAAGGCTGTAATATTAGCATGCATTTGTACTCGATAAAAGGATCATCAAGTGGATAAAGTGAAATTTATTTAAAATGAACAGGTACTTTAAACAACATCTACAATACTGAAATACAGTTTTCACTATTGCAAACACACAATTTCTGAAACTAGGGCTCAATTTGTCAAAACTCCACATACAAAAACCAAAATCAGATACACAAAATACTAATTCTAAATCTCCAAAAAATTACTTTTGCATCAAAACCTTACACACAGACACCAAATAAGTATATATTTCCACCTTCAACTGCACACTGCTATGCTTACTGTAATCTAACAAACTTTGAACATTCCACTTTTCTAATGACATGTGCTTAGTATAAAAACACTGTTGCTTTATGTCATTTTCATTTATGGCATACTTTAAAAATGAACACAAAATGGGGAAACAAAATTGGTTAATTCTCAATACTCAACAAAACAATTAAACAAAGAAAATACTGGACAGTAGCACACAGTACTCCTATGTGCAAAATGGCAGGATTAATATAGGCTAAATCAGTGAGAGTGGTGAAAATAACACAGAGCAGACCAAAGCAAATTTCTAAGTCAGGGAAACACTGACATAACACAGAGTGCTGCTTTAGCTGGCTGTCGCACCACCACAAAAAACTGGGCCAATATGGAAGAAAAACTTTGTATGCAGTACCTACTTTTCTGGATAAGTTGTCACAGGTTAGGCACAGCATTTTCACATATGCCATTCATTGAACAGCAAAAAATGCAGTAGTCACCAAATGTTTCTAATTTCATTGATATCAGCTGTGCTGTTTGATTAAATTCTAGGCTGAAAACAGCATTTAACAGCATTTTGTCACACAGGAAGTTCATCCATCTGTGCTGCTGCATGTTGAGGCAGTGAATATCAGTATGTCTTATCATGGGTGTAGGGGGCGCAGGGTACAAGCTGGACATGTCCCCAGCACTTCCAGTATCTGGTCAACAATCGTTCCATTAATTTTTAACACGTTGTAACACGTTTCTCTGAACTGTCTTCAAATGCAACATGACTAGGCAGTGGCCTACACACACTGTCTTGTTGTGATCACGATTAATTCAGTTGAGATGTGTTTTTCAAAACAAACCATCTAAGTTTAGTTATGCTGTTGCCTGTTGGTAATGTTAGCTAAATGATGTAAAATTGATTAGATGCCAATTTGGTTGGTTAACAAGAATACCAACATTATTGTTACCTATGTTAGATAGCTGGCTAGCTAGCTTCATGCTTGGAATAGACCCACTCCTTCTTAATTTCTGTGCAGAATTTGTGCTCACTATTGCAATGCACATATTTTTAAAATCTTTGTAGCCACAGTAGAGAGGGCAGGGAGAGGAAGGTGGACTACCAGAAGGCAACACTGACGGTCATGTAGGGTCTTCACAGGTGAAGAGAGTTTATAAATAGCTGAGAAAATATATCAATAGCATAAAAGTCACGTTGAGCTATTTTACAAGTATTATTCTTAATTCTTGTTAGGGACCAAGCAAAAAGGCAAAAGGACAAAGTGTAAAAAAAAAAAAAGAGCAAAATTTCTTTTAATGAAGTCAAAAATCAAGACAATTTACAAAATAATGGGATCCTAAATTAAGCTGAACAAAAAGTAGCAACGAAAAAAGGGCCCAAAATGAAAAGGAGGTCAACTAAACAGCAGGGAAACTAAAGCTTCAACCTAAACTAACAGACCTGACCAACAAGCAACACAAGAGGGGTTGTATACAAAAGGACTAGTCCTTTGAGGAATGAGGGGGGAGAGTGACGACAAAAAGAAACATTAAACATCTACTAACTTAAAGATATTTAACTAAACTTATTGAAAAGAAACTACATACAAGGAGGATTAACTTCAACTAAACACATGATAACAAACAGCAAAAATAAAAAAATCTAAATCAGCTGAAACCCTGTCTACCTCTTCATCTTGACATGGCTTAGCCCACTTCCTGTGGGCCATCCGTAAAAGGCCATATCTTCCTGGCTGCCAGCCTTTTGTCAGAGCATCTCAAAACAACAAGGGAAGTGTTATTACAAATTAAAGAATATGTGACAGAATTTTAACTAAGTTGTGTGCACCCAACCTAGAGAACAAACTGTCAAAATAAAGTGTATAATATGAACTGAAAAGACTATGTGTGCTCTTATTTATCTAAAAGGAAATGCATGAATGTAAACTGAGCTCAAACAAATGTGAAAAAAAGAATAAACTAATACTGAGGGACGACCGCCACAATTTCATTTAAAAATTTTGATTTGCACATATTTTTTATCTGTATTATTGCAGTAGAAGGAGTAGGGAGAAAGCACACAGGGATCAGGACAGGGACCTGGCAGAAGCACTGGCCATCAGCCTGAGGCTTCTCAGGTGAGGAGATTTTAACTGGCTACGGGAATGTCTATAGGATAAGAATGACTCTAAGATTTATTTCCACAGCTATTTCAGAACTATTCTTATTTTTACTCTACAAAATACTTTCAAATCATTGAGATGACAGAGCAAACATTAAGCATCAGAGTATAAAACTAACTGCAACACTTATCCACTAATATGCACAGTCAGTATCGACAAACAGCTAACCCAGGAAGATAAAAGAAAAAGAAAATCATGTTCAGAAACCTTAAACTTTTGCCCAGGAGCAAGCAGTAGTACACTGAAACATTTTGGATTTTTTATTAAGTTAAAGGAAAAGGTTGTGTTTAACTGAAATATCATGGGAAAATCCCATTTTACTTTTTTAACCAGCTGTTGCCAACCTCTGAGACAAATAAGTGATATCAAGTTTGCACCCAACTCAAAAAGGGCAAGGCAAATCACAAACTGGATCATAATTTAAATGTATGGTTTTTCATCTATTCTGTAATTACATGGAATCATTGAAGAAAGCAGATAGGAGAGCATCGACAAGGGATGGACATTTCTGCAGAGTCTTATGTAACTGTATTTGTGCCACGATGAGTGGCACTGAAAGTGTGTCAAAATGATTTAAAAGTAGCAAATAGTTGGACAGTGGCAGCAACAAAAATGGCCACAAAGCAAAGAAATTAAAATAAGTTCCTGCCACAGCAGCTTGTACTAGCTCGTTTCTTGGCATAGTTACACAGTGTCTTAGACACAGTGCAGTTATGCTCCAAAAATGACAAAAATAATATTACTTCATAAATTGAGGAATGTTCAAGTAACCTGTGGCGTGTACAAGACAATAGGTGACTTGCACATTCACTACGCTATTAAATATTTTATAGCATGGTGAATGTGCAAGCCACCACAGGTATGCTGCTTGCCTGCCTTGCTGACAAATATTCCAGAGTTTTATAATACATCTAATTGTGGATATGTTTTCTAACAGTTAAACACTTTTCTGTTTTTGATTATCATGTACACAGTGCTTGCTCGCAACTGTCACAAGCAGCATTGCTCGCTACTGGTTTGTCAAATGTCAAAAGTATGTCTCATTAAAGATTTGTACTGTCTATCAAACAGTGTGTTGGCATACTCCTTATTTTCATTTCCAGTGGGAAGAACACTGAAAATTTATGCTTGAATAAAAGTACAATTGCCACCATGAAAAATGCCTCAAGTAAGAAAAGAATATTTGAGATACCCACTCAAGTTAAAAGAAAAAAGTCCCTGGTCAATAAACTAAATTACAAGTTCTTTCCACTTTAGTATTAATTCATGAGTAAAGTTATCAATTTATAATTTAGAAGTAAGCCTGCCGCTGGCCCAGTGTCAGCCGGGAGCAGCTCTAGGCCCCATGATCCTGCAAAGAATAAGCGATTACAGACATGCATGGATGAATGGAATTTAGAAATATGTAATAAACAGCCAACATCCAAGCTGATCTATGAAAAAATGCCTTTCTTTTACTTCCATATTAGCACAGAAAAAGGGATTGCATCCAAAATTCAAATGCTATGCGTGAGATAACAATTAGAGCAGAAAAGATTCATGACATGCTGATAAACCCACAGCCTTGTCACACTTTGCAAAGTTGTTGAGGCTAACTTCAATGAATTAGCCAACATTTGCCTAATTTCAAATCTAGATAGTGCTGTTAGCATTCATTTAGAGCTGTTTCTGGCCTCTTGACTAAAGTCACAAAAATTTAGCATTCAGTCTTCTTTTAGCTCTACTTTAGTCTCCAGTAAATGCTGAGCGCATACCTGGGTCTTTACCTTGCTTGACATTTGACTCTTTACCACTTACGTTAACCTTGCCTGCAGCTCAGAGCTTGGTGGGTAAAATGTTTATTTGCCAAAAACAGGCTTCTGAAGCTAAAGGATACAATGCAATTAGAGTAGCAAGACTTAACCAAACAGTCATATCTAATAGTGAAGTTTGATTTAGGATTTAGGGTGCACCATTAAACAAACATCTAACCAACTAACAATTCAGAAGGCAGCTGTATGGGCAAGACCTCAATATTGTGACTCCATTAACTGATTCCTACTGTTCCTCTGGCTCCAAATAATGTCACCAGTGCAATACTGCAACTACTGTTTAATAATATTGTCTGTGTAATAATTTGGCTTCACTTTTCTATAGTGGGAGGAACTGCAGAGGTGTCATCCATCTTTATGTAAAGTCATTGATTTGCCACAGCAAGATCTGGCTGTTGATCACAGTCGATCAATCCACATTCAAGTCAAGTCAAGTCAAGTCAATTTTATTTATATAGCGCCATATCACAACAAATGTTATCTCATGACACTTTACA
>JAQLOL010000012.1:27703249-27719120 GCA_029783665.1 Naso thynnoides | reverse complement strand
GACTCTGTATATGGGGCGCCTGCTCTACTGACTGAGCCACCGGGCGCCCCGTGAACTATTTTACTAGAATTCACTACTTCTCATATATATTTTAATTAGAGACATTTCAATATGATATATATGATACAAAGCTTTAATATAAAGCTTTTATACTTAATTCTTTGTTTTTGTACTTCTAATTGTAAGTTACCTGGAAGTAGAAGAAAACACCTTCCAAAAAAAAGCAAAGACTGAGATCCTACCTCTAACTGGACTCTAGCCGATCAGAATTTCGAATAACAGAGTGACACTTGAGGTTGCCATCTGATTTCAGAGGTAGCTAGTGCCACCCCAGTCCTCCTTTTCTGTATACACCCCTGCAGCAAGAAACATATACAATACACATTTGGACATAACAAGAATCGAAGAATAAAAGCTGTAGATAAATAGCTGCTAAACAGCTAGTACAAGCGTGCAGCTTTGCTGAGCCAGAGGTGCCAAAGCAAGGGTCTCGCAGTTACAAATGTGATATGCAGACAACAGTTTTTACTATTGTAAAAGATGTTGGCCTTTGAAGCCACCATGATGCAGCATCGCAGGCTAACAATTTTTAGCATACTATCCATTTCAGGAGTTGCTGTAATGCAATGTAAAAATTGCATGCATGTACTCCGATAAATGTGTTGAAAGAGTAAACGGAGCTGAAATGGAGCCCGTATGAATTGTGCATCACTGTGGATGCAGGTAGGCTTTTATCTTGCCCAACAGCTCAGCAGGATCCTGTAGGAAAGCTTGAACGTTTTCCTTGTACATGCAGGCAGCCACGCCTGCAGCAGCAGCTGTCAGAAGCATCGGCCACATGAACGATCTCTTGGATTCGGGCTTTTCACAAGGCCTGGTCTGCATGGGTTTAGCCACTCTCTCCAACTGGGTAAGGATGGCCTGACGGGCTCCAGCCCACTTTCCTGGCCCCCGGAGACGATACTGGTACGGCGTAACGGGGCCGAAGAGTATATGCATTGCCAGCCTGGGATCAGTCAGCAGCAGCTTTGGAATGTTGGGAAAAACCCCCATCAGCTTTGCTATCTCATCCATGTAAACCATGTAGTCAACCTGGATGGTGTGTCTCTGAGAGCTGACATACCTGAAAGAGTGACCTCAGTTTAACATGTACTTAACAGAGGAGTCAAAATATAATCCCAAAGTTGAATAAATCCAGTACAGTACCTTTTGGCCATCGCAACCTCCTTGCATTTGATGTCTTTTCGCATGGCTGCTGCTGAGGGAAGTTTGATGTCGCCTGTGTGGGAGGGGACATTTTGACAAATTGGTTTTCCCTCTTAAACACAAAATACTCCTGCAAAGAAATTTAGCCTTAACAAAGGTTGCAGTTTTGCGAGAGAACCTGTATTACCTTTGAAGACTCGTGCGACCCATCTGGACTGGATCTCAGAGATGGGCATGATAGACCCCAGTGGCTGCACCAAACCAATGACAGCCAGCGTGGGGCGCTCCAGGTCAGGAGGAAACACATACTTGTACAGAGATGCTTTGTTTTTATGCACTGGGATCACTTGTGAGGCCAGGAATGGATAGGAAAACGTATAGCCCGTGGCAAACACCTGTAAGACAGCGGGCTCATCTCAGTGATGCACTACTGGCCAACAGTCTATGAAAGTGTAAGGAGGACAGAAGGATAGATAGACTGAAAAAACAACCTACCACCAAGTCAACATCCTCCACCACACTTCCATCATCAAACTCCACGCTTGAACCGTGAAATCTGCGGATGTTGGGTTTCACCTGAACTGTTCCAGACAGGATACGGTTGGGAAGCTCATCATTCACTGTGGGATGTTGGCTGAACAACCTGAGGTTTATATTTACACTGGTTAGTAGTTGCAAGATGGCTAAAGCACCACTAATGCAAGCACAGAATGAAAAACTGCTATACAGCCATAGAAATAGTGAGGGGAAAAGTTTGCCATAAAGACTTTTCTTAAAGACGAGCTGAAATGTCTTTTTCCAGAGCGTCCACTGCCGTGTTGTGACATATTCGCTATTCAAACAATTAAACAACCAATGACCAAGCTGAAGGGGTGAAACATAAGTTGGAGGAATCTGATTGGAGTGTTGTTGGCAAGTGGGCAGGATGTAGGTGGCACAGTGACAGCAAGATGAACATGGAGATGAATGCCAATGATGTTAGCCTTCATTCAGTGGTGGAGGACTATTGCTCTAAATTTATCTGTTGCTATATCTATTTATCTCTGGCTATCTGTCTCAATCTATCGCCTGATGCTGAACCCACAAAGATCCCAACTGACCCGCCCTCTATATATAGAAACCTCAAAATGGTTTACAGGTGGATTGGCGTGATATAACTATATATAATAGTCAGAATCAACAATGGCATCAGGGACCCAGCAGATTTTTTTTTACATGAAAGACAGAAGTGGCAGACTTTCATATAAAAAAAACAAAATAATTCATTTTTTGTAATTTCTTGTGATATATTTTAAAATTTGAACACAACAAGAGCAGGGATATGGTCCAAAAGGGCTGAAAAATGCATTTTTGACTTCAGCTCAACATTAAAGTGTTGTGTTTGTTTCTTTCCCCATGTTGTGGTTTACTTTAAAGTGTAAAGTGTTCTTGGGTGACTTGAAAGACACTTAAAACATATTTATTAGCATTATTATTATTATTTTTATTATTATTATTATTATTATTATTATTATTATTGATAGATTGTTTATTATTGCATTCAGTCATGATTATTTAAACTTCAGTTAACTTGAAAAAAATAGAATGCCACTGTATTATCTTGTGAACTGAATGTATTTCTCTGGCTCTTCCTGAACCCATTAGACTGTTTTAACAATAATGTGGGTGGGACCTCTCTTATGATCTTTAGGCTTATAAAAGGACGTCACATCTGTCTACCCTCAACATTGTCTCTTTACACATCAACTTAAGGCACAAGAGGAAATTGCTAGGAAATTAAATTGTCATTTTCCCGCATTTTGTGAAGGAATTGATTGCTTATTTAAGAAAAAGAAGACAAAAACACACTACTGTCTACATCAGTCGAGCTGAGGTTGAGCAGGTGTACAGTTTTAAGAATTAACATCACAGAGAACCTTTCAAGAACATCAGCATCTCCACCCCTGGAAAAAAAGCACAGACACAGCTTTATTTCTCAAGGAAACTTAAAAAAAAATATAATAAAAAAATCACTGTGCCAAGTTCCTGTGAACTTGTACAGAGGAGTGATAGAAATCAGTGTGACCATAAAAAAACCACACAGACCTCAGATGACGCACTGTATTTGTAATATTCTATATTTGTGTGAGCAAAGGGGTCTCATTTATAAATGTGGCGTACAAACAAAACAGGGCCTGAAAGTGGCGCTTCTTGCTTCCCATGCAAAATTTGTGATCTATAAGAAACAAACTTGACAGGAGAATGTGCGCAGCTGTAAGTAAACTTTGACCCGTGGGTACACGCATTCTGGAGACAAGGAGGTGACGACATGGACAAAAATCTCAGTAAATAAAACATGTTCACATATCAAACTGAGGAAGGGTATCAGTGATTGTCTGCTACACATGCGTAATGCCAATGGATTTACAACTTTCCCTGTCCTGTTGTGCCTGTGATTCTTGGACAAAACCAGTGATCGGCTGCTCATTTCCATGCATTAATATCCATAAGGTGCTTTGCATTGACAGTGATTGGTTGAATGTGGGTATGGAGAGAATTTGTGGCTGATCCACCTGTGCACTTTCAGTTTATTTGGGATTTCAAAAATGAAATTGTGCCCTGACATGCCAGGTTTTATAAATCTGAATTTTTTTTGGCGTAGGCTATGACCATTTCCTCATTTGTACATATGCAAACATTTAGTGTGGATTTTACACACATTTTTATAAATGTGGCCCCTGGTATTTTTACAGCTTTCTTTTCTCTTTTCACTTAAATGAGAAATTGTTCATGTCAGTGGGTTTATTAAGTTAAATGAAAACAGCTGATCATATTTGGGAGTAATATGGGAAAAAAAAACAGTTATTTTATGTTCAGTCCTCTTCAGATTAGCAGAGTATGCCATGGTTGAGTGTACAATGTCTTGGGTCAAAAACAAATTACTAGCATAACATCTGCTTTGCAAGGATGACACGTGGGAACTTTTAGCTCTTTGTCCATATAGTAAATAACAACTTATTTTAGCACCACAAGTTCCTGTCAAGTTCCTAGTACAGGGACAATCTGCATCTCTGTTTTACTGTTTTATCAGCAGCGTGTCCCTGCCTTAAATTGTGCCCCTAATTATTCCTGTTTTTAACAGCAATTAAAAGCAGCTTTTTACATGTCGAGAAAGACCAGCAACAGAGCCTCACAGCTGACGTCTCAATCAAATTATGCTTGTTTTGCCAATAGAAGGTGCTACTCATTCTAGCAGCTTCATATCATTCTTCATCTTCTAACAAGTACTTATTTTGTGGTAGTTTTAGAGAAAGCTGCTGTAGAAAACTCAGTCAGAAACTAGCAAGTGTTGAGTTAATCCTGTTACATCAGCAAAAACATCTTTTTTCAAGCCAGGTAGAGATGAAAGAGAAGGAGTGTTGGAAGAATGAATAGAAAGAAGAATGAAGGTACAGAAAGACATGCTAGGAAAAATAAAAGATTACAATGGAATGCTTTTGAGATAAAATTCAAAAATGAGGCAAGCAAAGGGAATCTGTTAGGCAGTTTTTTTCTCACAGTGTAGTGTTTATTAAAGATCAAGGAGCAAGAAGAAGAGAATGAGAAGGAAAAAAAGGAGTGGAACGTAACTAAGTGCATTTACTCAGTATTGCCGGCAAATTCAAATTGAGCTGAAGCTTAAAAAATGTCTTTTTGACCCTTACTTCACATCCCATATGCCATTTTTTGAAACATATGGCCCCTCAAACAAATAAGTAAATAAATTCAAAAGAGTATAAAAACTGAAAAAAGAAATTGGAATCTTTTATCAAAATTCCTTTTTCTTCCTGTAAAAACAAGATATGAGTATATATAACTTGAGTGTTTTCTTTTTGGCTGGTCCCGGAAGGGACCTGCCCAACACATGACTGTGTCCATGATTGACTGAGTGACTGAGTGAGCAGAGTTTGAGTGATCAGAGTGTGTTCAGGTCTTTTCATAGCTCCTCGGGTGTCTACGCCTCCCAGCCACAACACTGCAGTTAACACAAGCGAAGTTGAGAAGCAGGAGTTTAAGGAAGCAGGTTTGTTCCTAAACGCCACTCTTCTTCTCTTTCCCTCCTGATGTCATGTCTGTCAGAGGAACGCTGATTTTGGAACAGCGGTATTGTGTTTACTGATCAAATTAGGTCTGTTTATATTTCAGAGGAGACGATCTGTGCGGATCAGTTTTAGATAGTCACAAGCACAGCATGCTAGCTCTGCAGCTAACAGCTCGACTAGCTTAAAAAAGAGGCTGTCTGTATGTTTCTGCCATTCAACTGTTTAGCTCAGCTTTCATGAATCTAAAATCTCACACACTCTGTGTACTGCTGCTGACTGAGACAACCGGCCCTTCCTCTAGCAGCAGCAAGATGACAGAGGAGATCTGATACTGAGCCGTTCCTTCTAAACTTCACTCAGAATTGTTAGAATATGATTACATTTATCAACATTTTAGATTTGTTTCCAATGAGATATTATTGATTTTATTCAGAAACATTTGGAAATGCACTTAGAAGTACTTGAGCACTGTGTGGTATTATTTAGCCTCATCTATGAATTTTTTTTTTTTTTTAAGTAACAGGCC
The DNA here is from genome assembly GCA_029783665.1 of Naso thynnoides. NCBI lineage: Eukaryota > Metazoa > Chordata > Actinopteri > Acanthuriformes > Acanthuridae > Naso > Naso thynnoides. The sequence goes on along the minus strand of JAQLOL010000012.1, from coordinate 27,713,327 downwards.
CACAGAAGTCTTCATCCTTCTAACTGCACCTCATAATGCAAATGCCCTATTGTTCCCAGAAGCAAAACTATATTATTCACTCTATTATACCTTAATTGACTTACTAAGACTACTGCATAACAACTACTAATATCCAAACGTGTTCATGTTACACATTACCTCTAACTAACACTAAATCACATTGGCCAAAAGGAAAAATGCATTCACTAAACAGGTCCAGCCATATACTAACCTAGTCTTGGTATGTCACTTTGTACTTAGCCTGCATTTCACTACATTTCAGAGAAAAATATTCTACTTTTTACTGTATTTATCTAAAGGCTTTAAATAATAAATTAAGAATTTTGCATACAAATGAATGTTTTGTTATAAATTAAACTACCCAATACTTAATAATAGTACAGCTTAAATGATTAGGGGATCAATAATAAGTTGATAGACACAAAAACACAAAAACACAACAACCATTTTGATTTAAAATGTGATTTATTTTATGCAAAACTTAAATGGTTCCATCTTCACAAATGGTAAATTTATAATTGTCATTTATTTTCAGTCATTTCGAGGTTTGGACAGAACAAACACTGTAGGCCAAATGTGTCACTTTAGGCTCTGTTTATCAGGACTTGCTGATTTTTTTAGAATTTTTACAAACCCAAAAGAAAAATTTATTGATGTAAAAAAATATACATATAATCCATACTAAGAAAAATAATTAGTTGCAGTCCTTGTACATTAAACTATGATTAATATTCTAAGAATATAATTTGTAATAACAGTCACAGGAGCCATTTTTCTACATTGAGGACTTTTACTTTTAACACTTCAAGCAACTGTCCTGATTATACACCTTCTTAATTATTTTCAGTGCAGAAGTTATACTTGTAGTGGTAGCTTGTAACAGAGTATTTTTCTAACTGTAAAATAACCAAATATATAAAGGAATGGAATACTGTTGTTATTGTGGAAATTACATGGGTTTATTAAAGAGTGAAGCAAGGAAAGATTGGAAGACACAAAAAGCTTAAGAGAGTAAGATGAGTGCCATAAGGGGAGTGATGGGAATTACAAAGAAATGTCAGAGAAAAGATTGTATGTTGACAATTTTCCCTACTGAGTTTTTCCATATAGTTTATCAAAGCATCACTGACTTGTTACGTTAACTATAATTTTCTGACATGGTTTACAAAGATAGTTAAAATAGTTAATGCTCATTTTCTCCATTCGGCCTGCACCATGGTCTATTGCAGTACAACAAATATCACAGTCAAAATATATGAAACTACGGAAGCTCTGAGGGGCAAATAAAAAAATATGTTTTCATCTCGTACATATGACATACACATATGAAAGATTGGGGAAAAAAAATCACTTCCCCCGCAGAGCTTCTTTATGATATGGAAATTGTCTCTGTCTCTGTCTTGTTTTTTTTGTTTGTTTGTTTTTTTTTTAATTTAAAAGATAATAACACTCTGATATATTGACTGGAACAAAGGAAGTTTGGAAGTTTTCATTTTTTCCTTAAAGACACTTCTCCAAAGTGTTAAACTTTATGTAGCAAGCAAAAATTTAAAAGTTAAACCTGCTTTTTGTTATGTTTTGTTTTGTTTTTCAATGTGGCTCACAAATGCAAGATCTTACAGAAACCCCTTATTTTGAAGCAAGATATGATTTTAAAGAAATAAAGTTCTATGGTCATCAGAGCTAATGTGTATTTGAAATGAATAAAATGAGCTGTATACACCCAATGACTTCTTAAAGGGTTGCAAAAATGGATAAAAGAGACCCTCCATATCATCTGTGTTTGTTTAAAATATTTATTTTGTTGGTACTGGCTTATTTGTCACAAGTCTCACAGAAACATTGTAAGTTGTTGATTTTGTTCAGCGAATACAAAAATTGCAGCTTTTGGGCTACAATTGATAGTCATAAAATCAATGTCATGCCAAATTCTTTTCCAATTTGGGCTTTTATTTAACAACTGAGCATATAGTCACAGTGCTGTCAATCATAAACATACTCAAAGGAACCCACATGAAAAGTTTTGCCCAAAAAATAACTAAGACATTGATTATTAACACAATTTCAGTTTACATTTTGTAACTGTTAATGATGATGATCAATTTAGCAGCACAAAACACTTCAGGGTGAGATTGTTCATGTTTTTTGTCAGTTTTTTTTTTAGCTGCACTGAGGCACATTTTTATCCACTGTGTTGGCATGGCAACAAAGTAATAAAATGAATTGAATTAAATGATTTTAATCTGCTGCTGAGAGCAAAGCATATAAAGTAGAAAAAAGTTTTAAGACCTGCATTGAAAGCTGATTTTCATGCCTTTTTATCATGTTGAACATTTATCAAGGGAATGAGCACGCTTATCAGGACCCTCACGTGTGATGAAGCACTATCAGTTGTGCAGATATCTATTGCAAACATCTGCCGTTACATCTCGTGTAATGCTGCTGGAACAAAGAGCAACACAACTTTGTCTAGATGATTGGAAATTCACTAGGAGCCACAGAGGTGAATACAAATACAGGGGTAGTGCCCCTGGCTGGGCAGAGCCTAGTATGATAAAACAGAGAAGGCTTTCTTTGTAAACTCATAGTAGCGTGTCTTTGTCTCCCTTCCACAGTGTGGCCTTTTCCTTTAGCCAACCTTTGGGTTGAGAAAGATCTATTAACAAGGGATGTATTTCATTTATCCCTACAGCAAGCCAACCTTTAACTTTATTTATAGACTCTTTGTGAGGCAGAGGTTTATTACCTTCTCAAGGAGAGCACATGGGTCCATGTTTTAGACTCATGCCTTGAGGACCAGTAACATTTCGAGAGAAAGTCGTCACTCCTTGACCCCTGAAAAGAAACAGATCCATTCATATCTCACAACCAGCTCCACCCTTTTTCTTACTTCCTTGGCAACCAGTTATACTTTGGGGCATTTTGTTGAAAAAGGATGCTAAACATTTACTGTGTCCTAAAATGTCATGGAATGGTTAAAGTGGAACCAAGACTTTTCAAATCAGATCCAGACAGACAGATAGATAGATAGATAGATAGATAGATAGATAGATAGATAGATAGATAGATAGATAGATAGATAGATAGATAGATAAAATATAACCCAAGATAAAGTGATCCTGCAAATGAAAGAATTACCCCCTGGTTGGGACTAACTACAATGAATGACAGATATATTAAATGGCTAATAAAAAGGCCAGATGTGGTACAATCCACAGCAGTTAACAAGCAAAAAATGGCTTGTGTGCAGTGTGCACACAGTGTTAGACCATCAGAATTATTACAGTTCTCATAACAAAAAACATACAATCAATTCCATAGCAGGATAATTGAGAAACGGTTCTTTTTAGTTGACAGCTTCTTGCCAGCCAGATTCTCTGGTTGAATTGAGCTGATCTGATCAGTTGACATCCAGCAATTGGTTTTTAGTTTGTGTAAGCTGGAGCAATGCTTACACAATATAAGTATAAGCAAATCTATAACCAATCAATAAATATAGCTATCAGAATAATAAACAAAGTAACATTGCTGCATGCAGAGAAATATGAAATAAATCACTGTTAATATGCGTTAATTTAGACATCATGCCAATGAATGAGGCTGTTTACAGCAAAATATAGTTTAATAGATAGTAACTAGAGCAAATCTGCTCTGGACGAAATTACAGCGAAAGTTTACAAGACAAGTATTTTCTCCAACCTTTTTCCACTTTTCTAAATTTGTAAAAAGCAAATAAATTTGTAAAGAGCAGATACTGTGAGCATTATATAACTAACAGTTTCCCTGTCTTTCATAGTTCTGCTACAGCCTAGCCACTCTCATTTGTGATACCCCCTCAGGCAAAAAATCCAAGGCTTTTACTTAGAGAACACTGTTTCACAAAATTGCAGAATACTAATTCCCTGGTGAAAAGGTGAAAATCATTGTAAATGTTTTTCTTTCAAACCTGAACAATAATAGGACAACATAAACATGCAGCTTTTAGGTTTCAAACAGACGAACATTCAGACAGCTTCACTGGCACTGTTCCTCATCTGCTCCAAGAGCTGTGTGTAGATGAAGGGCGTTTTCACACCTATAGTTTGTTTGCTCTGCTCTGAATCAGTTGATGAGCTGGTGGACTCGGTGTGTTTCCCACTTTCTTGGTTTGATTTCACCCATGCAAAATGTTGAGCGAACCAAAATCTATCAACGAAAAGCCACGTGAAAGCTGTGGCCCGTTCATTGGTCACGAATCACAAGGGGTTTTCAGGCGGAGAGAAAGGATAGTTTGTTTTCTTCCAGGATATGTCACGATATTCATACCACCCTTAAACTGCCCATAGTGAGAGAGTGTACAGGAGAGCGAGAGCTGAGCGACCATGTACTTGCTGTGTGTGAGCAGCAACACATTTCTCCATTTACTTCTCAGTTTTGAATAGCATTTCCTTAGCTTTGCAAAGCTTGTTTATTTACCTGTTTGTCAGTCTTAATGCATAGCGCTGCAGGTGAAGGGAGCTGGTTTAGTCCAACAATGCACAATGCTCGCTGCGCTTGGGGTCGAGGTTGGATATCGTGCATACCACAAACGAACTGCACCAAAGTTTGTTTGTAAGCGGACCGAGACCATCTTGTCAAGGAGGTCTGGGTCTGGTTGTTTTAAATCCGCAAGTTTGATTGCTGTGTTCATACCAAACCAAATGAACCGTACTAACGAGGAATCCGCACCAGAGCCAGTTTTAACCGGACCAAACAGCTCTGGTGTGAATACGCCCTAAGAGCCAGTGTCTACATAAGGGTTTTTCTGAGCAACAGCATCTTTTTTTAAAGTTGTTCTCAATGAGGACAGAACATCTGCAGCAGCAGGCTGCCGCATGGAGAAAAAGCGCAGCGCCCAGCATCTTTTTTTCCGAGTGCTCTGCCTCGCTTTTTGTGTGGCCGCTCTGAGTGCTTCTAGCGCTACAAAGTTTAAAATTTATCAACTTTTCAGAAAAGCACTGGTGACATGATCGAAACTCTTTTCAATGAGCAGTAGATCATTGTGTTGTTTCTTTGTTTAAACGAGTTGGGTCAGTCAGTCAGGACTCGAAGATGGTGGCAAAGCAATCTCACAGCAAAATGTACTACAACTACATTGGTGGAGAAGCTGGTGTCGGCCGTCTCCGTGTACCTGCAGCTATACGATATCTCCAGCAAAAACTATCATAACAGTGAGAGGAGAGCCTGTTTGTGTGTTTGTGTTTGTTCATATCATGCACCCTCACCCTCCCTAATCCATTTCTGTTCACTACAGCTGTGATAATGGGTCCATATCATTATCAAGCTTATCATCCATACATCGTATGAGGGAAAGGATCCTCCATTTGATGATAAAATAGGATTTCAAACAGAAAACAGAGTAAAAGCAACAGGACAGTGTTGATCATACCAGGCACAGGCAGTGTTTTTGCTCTCAGCACACTTTTTTTTTTCGTAGCACAAAAGCCCTTCTGCCCCACTGTTGAGTGCTCCACCAGCACTTTTTTGCCGAAAAACCCCACCATGTTGACGCTGACCCTAAAGCAGCAGCTGCATGGAACACAGGTTCTGTAGAAGACAGCACCACCACACATAACATGCTACAATTCTAATATAAAATGAAGAAACCTCTGGCAACGAGTGTCTTCTTTAGAACTGCAGGGGCAAATGTTTTGGCCAGACCAGTGACTAGCAAGAGTGGTTTAGGTGGATGGCGTGGAAATCAAATGCTTGTTTACTGTAGTTCAGTCATGGCAGCCAATGGGTTTGGTTTACCAGGCTAACAACCACTTCTTGTTATTAAAAACTATGTAATATTAAATAAAAGTAATGTTATGACCAGACAAATAACCTTGAAAACCCACGAAAAGAACTTTTTTTTTTTTGTTATTACACACATAGGGAAGAATAGGAGCTTTCCACAATACATAGTGAGTCAGAATCCCAATCAAAACACAATATAACAGCATTTATGTGATTACTGAACGTTATCCTGGCCAACAACATACGTCATACAGTCAATGTCAATGCTGATTGGTTGTGCCAATAGCTTCACACTTAACCCAATACCACACCTACTAGGATTCAAATTCTGGAAAGAACCCCTAATGAAGCGTGGTGAGATCCATATCATGAAGTGAATTTATTTGCAATGTAAGCTATGGGTCTGACTTACCAGGCTAATTGCCTGTGCCTGTTTTGTGCAAAAACACTTTAGAAATAATGTTGACTTACTTCTTCTTTAGCTCACGGAGTCAATGAACGAAAACACTGACAGCCCCACTCTGTCATTCCAACCCGTATTGTGGTCAAAGGTGAGATTGCATCCGTACTGTTTACTGTTGTGGGAGCCACTTCACTCTGCTGGGCTGCATGTCATTGAGCTGTACAACCCTGCCATGACAGAGAAAAGGAGAGAACATCTCTCCTCGACTCTTCATGACATTAACAGTTTTGATTAATTAAAATACAAGAGAGAGGGCAAGCAGGCGGAGAGCACGGGTGGGTGACAGAGAGACAACCCCGGTAAAGCTTGAGTGACAAAAATAGTTCTATTTTTGGATTCTTTTACAGTGGTTAAAAACCTAACATTCCATACAGTGCCATAAGTGGCAATACCATGGATCAAACAGTCAGCCCGATACAAACAGGATTGTTTTAAATGGGCACTGCAACATTTTGGTACACTCTTCTGCAGCACTGTCAATAGAAGCAACAGTTGTGCAGAGCCGAAGTTGTGGGGCATAGTTATTCTGAAAACGGTGTGCATCATTTTGCTCTAGCAGTTAAATGTTTTTTTTGTTGTATGTGGGCTCCATCACATGCTGCATCAGTCCATATTTACAAATGATAGACAGCAGTGTTGCAAAGTCATGATAAAAGATTATACAAAAGTGAGCACAAGCAGCTTTGATCATCATGATTTAGAATTCTTGTTTCTGGCTAAAATGTAGTTAAACAATTTGCATGTTTAAATATATTTTCCATTCACGATTCCGCACACAAATTACATCTCAAATCGCTGTGTGTGTGAGAGAGTTTTTGAAGAGTTAAAATTTGTTTTGTGCTTACTGAAATCTTTTGTTGTCATTAAACTTCCATTAAGATATCCCTAATAGGCCATGTGGGGGGAGAATAATAATGATGTCTTAGGATCATGAGCAGGAGAGAATTGTTGTTCCTTTAAACTCCAAGGTTGGTATGTGTTGTAGAATGTACTTGGTAGAGGTGGAGCCAGATGATATGGCAGTGAGAGTGAAATAAATTTCAACATTAACACTTCCATTTAATTAGTGAATCCCAAAAGGGGTGACGCAGGGGAAAGGAATGAGAAGACTGATCCATGAGCTGGTTTCTAACACGTGACACAGAGGCTGTGATAAAAAGAGGGATTTCGAGTTAAACGACTACTTGAGTTCCACCATCACCTCCGGGAAGCAGATTTTGCTCTCTTGCCTAATGCCCTTAGTAACAATTCTCTGTAGCAAATAGCAGCCACAGCAGAGACAGACCACTTCGGAAGGAGGAGGAGCTTGGGACAAAGAGATGTCTTATTTTCTCTTTACCCTGTGGCGACAGGGTAACATTACCAAGAATGCACTGTAACATCCTCTTTGAAGAATGAGACACATTGTCCAGGCTGTGTGAGATTGGGAACATGCACTTGTTTAAGTAACCAACAATGGGGCTTAATTTAGCAGCTACATAAACACGCAGAGTCTGGTTATCATGCATGGTGAGCTGACGACAGCTGAGGGAAACAGTTAAAAGTTTTAAACAAGATATTGTGTGTTCCAACAACATGCAAGAGTAAAGGTCACATAGACCAGCACTATCATATTTATGGATGAAATGCAGAAATGAAAAATAAAATAAACTTTACATTAAGAAAACAAACTGCTGGGAATTTCTACTGGTGGATTTTGAAACTTGTGCAGGCATGTCATACTGTTTAAAAAACTTATCTTGAAGAATCTGTTGGCTTCTAGAAACTGAGAACAGAAGTTTAGGTATACTGTGAGTTTCATAAACAAAAGGCTCTCTTAGCTCGACTTCAGCTAACTTTAAACCTCAGAATAAGAAGCATTATTCAGCTTAATGTGCCTGGAGTTTTAGGAAAAGGTCAATGTAAACCATGAAGGTCTGCACGTGGAGTTCAATCTGATGATTTTTAAAAGTCAGGATTCTTCTGGGTCATCGAATATACAAATGTCTTTGATCCCAGTTTTATGAGTCAGACGACTTGTCTCTTGTCTATCTAATATTTGGAGAAAAAAATTCCTTAAAAGAATACTGCTTATTCAGAAATAAAAACCGCAAATGCAGACTACTGAAAAGCTAGCTCCACAAGACATTAAAGATGAAGCTATGCAGTTATTACCTGTCATCTCTTGTATAATATCAGTAACAGTGAACGGTGACTGTCAGCATTGATTAACTACTTTACACACTGCTACTGTTCAAAAGTGGTTGTAATTCATGTGTAATAGGGTGAAATGACTAAATACAAAAGCTGTGCTGTGAAAAGACAATAACGGTGAAACAATGAAAACAAAAGTATTCAAATCATACTATACTGATAGATTGCCATTGAAAGCATGCACACAAACTAAAGCCTTGTGTTACACATCACTCTGTCATAGCACTCCATAATATTTTTTTAGTCGACCACTCTTAAAATACATTTTCGAATAAGTTAGAAACATTGACCTATTTAAACAAGGAGTGTGTAATAAGTTTTGAATGTCTTGATCTGCCCAAACAGTGCTCACACACAACCACATAAACTGCTAGCTGCTATTCCATTTTTTTACTCAGAATGAAGGGTTCTATTATCTCTAAACTGCATTGTAGCACAAGCATTACACAAAGTGCCTTCAGCCAAACTTGCTCATTCATTTGAAGTTTATCACAGCATAGGTGTTTTTTCAAGCTCTCTGATCATTTACACCTAGTCCTTATAGGATCTCTATCCCTCCTCCTTATAATGAAGCAACACAGCAGCATGGATGACAAAAGAGGGAACTGGTAAGTATTCAAAATCGGTAATATAGAACTAGTATTGATTCTCCAAAACCAAGGCAGTTCAAACAGTTAGGCCTATATACGCAAAGTATAAAGTTCCTATGTCAGATGGCAACACAACAAACTTTTTTACCCACCACAAAACAAAGAACCTGAAATTGTCAAACAGTGAGGAATCTCATGTAAGTGCACCAGCTACAATCACGCAGCCAGAGGCTACAAGGCAAAACAAATAACTCTAAGGAAAGCATTTGAGAAAGAGACTCTGTATAACAGAACAACTAAGCACTACAAAGATGTAACTGATGCAGGGACATTTTACCTGGCCAAAGACATGATTCCCATAAACTCTTCACATTAACAACAACAACAACGACAACAAAAGGTGACAGTTTGATTGTATTTTTCAGTTACCCTTTGCAGTAGTCTAAAAATATATATATATATATAAAAACAAACCTGATAACCTGATAGGATCGGATCGTGGATTGTGATCCAGTCTGAAAAAAATCATGACATCATAATTTTTTCATATAGCCCACACTTAATTTAAACCATAGAGGTGATTGGGCCCATGTGTTAAATTAGGTAACGAGTTGTACAACAACAAACACAGGGCAACATTTCTAGTCATGTAAGATCTGGTTTCTTGCCATTGTAGATGCAATATTTACCAGCCACTTGCTACCTGTGTCTGTCGGTCATTTGTCAAGTACAGTAGCTTTTGTTTGTTTGTTTACTGTATAGATAGATAGACTGATTGACTGACTGATTGGTTGATTGATTCTGAAAGCCAAGTTAAGAGTGTTGAGAGCTAAGTTGACCCAAAGTTGTGGCCAGTAAAACAAAACAGTTGGCTTGTAATTTTGCCACTTTTTATTGTAATATATGTATATATGTAATAGACTGGTGCAGCTTGTAGCTACTGGAAACAGCAGTAATGATAAATGCAGCAATGTAGCTGCAATGTATCAGCTTTTATTGAAGAAGTGCAAAGGAGCAGACTTTAAGATGTGATCCAAAGTTAAAGTACAAG
>JAQLOL010000012.1:27673608-27689826 GCA_029783665.1 Naso thynnoides | reverse complement strand
AACTGTGCATTTTAAACTGTAAGAATATGGCCTGCAGTGTAAGTAAGTGGATGTTGAAGTGCAGGAAACTAGTCTTGTGTCTTATTGCTTTGGCATGCAGTGCACTTTAGCGCCTACCGGGGGGGAGAAGTTGGAACAAGTTTTTTGATAGTTCGGCAGTGAGGTCCTGTCTGTTTTCTGAATCTGGGTTGAGAGAATTGCGGCAAAAAACGTATGATAATTGATGATAAAATGAATTCATAATGAAATTTTAAACTCAGAAACTCAGTGAAATATATTTTCATTTCCTTAAATACTCTCTCTCTACTAAAAAAATAAAGTTTTTGTATGCAGTCCACAATCATGCAGAAAAGATGTGCTTCACTTGAATCAGTCAAATACTTGCGGAAGGCATGGTACTGATCTGCATTAAAAACTAAGCCTCTCTCTTAAAGAAAAAAATAATAATAATACAGAGACCATGAACTAGCATGTCCTGGTTTTGAATTTATTTGAACAAATATGTTGGCTGCAGTTGTCCTCAACATATTTATTTAAAAGATGAGAGTCCTAAACTGCTTCAACCTCCGTTTTGATCTTTCCTGCTTTCCATCATCACCTATCAAATAATCTCACTTTTAAGCCTCTCTTAATTTATTTGAATGTATAATTTTCTGCCTCTCTTGTCAGACAACCCACTAATCAGAAATTTTGTCTTGACTGAAACCAAAAATTTGAAGTGCAAAGTAAAGATTTTATTTATTTATTTTATGTATTATTTTGGAATGAAAGGAATTTGGGTTGCAGTTTGTGTTTGATTGGTTTGATCCCACATTTCTTTACATTCTTATTAACAGAAAAAATTAACCCCATTGTTGGCTGTTGTTCACTCAGAAAATGTTTCGGTAACTCCCCTAACACTGCAATTTGTCATTTTTATGTAGGCCTATCTGTTTGTGTATGTATCAGACAAATAGAACATAATGTAATCAGTCAACAAAGGTATGGATAGGTGTATTTTTTAAATCTAATACTTTCAGCCTGTATACTAAGCTATCAGAGGCTGAGTGCCTCCACATCCCCATCATTGTACTTCATCACAAAAAATCTTGTATCAATCTACTTTTCTTGTTTTTGGAAAAGCAGCAAGTAAGTGTGTTCCCCACTGTTCTGAGTCCCTGGACTGGAGAAGGTCATTCAAGGCTTTATATCCATCCTATTTGTTTACTGTTTCTCTTCATATTTTGTCTGTACTCCATCTCTAACTTGTTCAGAATGCTAGTTTAAAAAAAGAGAACCAACTTTCATCGAAGCCTCCCTGTCCCCCCTCTGGCTCAGAATTAAATTGAAAATCCTGCTTCTTTTTTCATCCTGTCGTTAAATTTAAGACTACTGTAAGTACTATGGTGAAAGGGCTTTGTCAAACCTGTGTTGTTTCCTGCCTTCTACTCTTTCTCAGCCTGCTTATACTCTCAAAAGTCAACTTAAAGCATTTTCTGTTTGTCTGTAGGAGTTTGTTGTCTCTGTGAGCATTTTTTTGAACAAAGGATTTTTCATTGTTGAGTTACCCTTGTCCTCTTTTGTTCCGCATCCATGAGCGCTGCAAAACACTTTAAATTGTTGTGTTTAAATACTTTATCAAATAACCTTAACTTACAGTGTTCAAGAGTCAGGTTTGACTATAATGCATTTGAATTACATCAGTAAGACAGCTCAGTTTTTTTTTTTTGCACTGCTTGTGATCAAAAGTTGGCTCTTCCTCTCTTTATCTTTAGAATAAGTATGAAATTGTTTCACAGGCCTGATAACAAAAATATTTTTTTTGTTAAATCTTATTTATCCACAGGGAAGATTTCGCCTCTGCTGGGCGGATTGTCGGGGTTCAGGGTCAAACATACTGCAGGGCCTGTTGACTGTCACACAGCTGAAATGCATGTCTGCAGATCATGGCTTGGCCTCAGGTGATAAAGTTGAAGACGGTGTGTGGCTGCTTGGCTGCTCCAAATATTTGCTTAGTGAGCATCAGTGAAACAATCAAAAACAGTTTGGGGTACAACTTTAGTAGGCGTTCAACAACACAATTCCTGTGACTTTTGTACAGAGGCTCATTTACAGTATGTGGCTACTGCTACAGCTGAAAATCTTCACCAGAGGGCACCAAAGACAACTGTGATGCTAAATTACTAACAGTTAAATTTAAATTAAATTTATTTTATTTCATTAGTGAAAGAAGTAACTGTAGTTCAGAATTTCACAATTGCTCAACACTTTCAAGAAATATTGCTCTTTCTTTTTGTGTCTGGATCCAAAACTTTATTGTACTGGCTCTTATGTTATTGTAAAAAATACAGATCAGACAGTGACTCCAGCCTGTTTTGCTTGTGATCTCTAATAATAGCCATGTCTTCATGCGACACAGCATCAACAGTTGTATGACTCAAATTTACCAATACATTTTTGTTTTCCCCCTGTAATATTTCTGTAAATACCTTTGTTTAGAGGCCTGAATGGATGAAACAACAGTATTTTGCAAGAAAGAAGAATTACAGAGCAGTCTCAGACACAAAATGGTGGGTCTGAAGCTCTCTTCTCTACAGTTATAGCCCACATTCCACAAGCCATCAACTTCACAAAGTGTTACTCTAAGAGCTTGCAAGTAGCCTTCATACCCTGGTTGAAAAAAGAGTGAAGGCATTCACGTTGATGTTGTTGTATGTTGATTACTGGAGGAGCTTACATCAGAAAAACTTGGTAAAATGTATCTTATGTGTTCATTAAATGTATTTTACTATTTGAAGAATATCAGAAAAGACCACAGTAAATTTATTAAATAAACAAACTGAAACAGAGATACAAAAAATTAACATAAAAGAACATTTAACAAACAGAGAAGTTAAAAAATGGAAGGGAAAAAAATAAACATAAAAACATTTATAACAAAAATTATTAAATTATTTTACAACTAGCAAAAAAATAAACCAAATTTGTGAAGAAGGCTGAGAAAAGTTTGAGTACATCTAATCTCATTTTATCAAATCTGTGAGTTTCATTTTTTACAAGTAATGTCCTTACTCAGCCTTCTATCCCCCAGCTGCTCTCTGATTATCTGAAAACTTGCCACACTAATAGTTTCAATTGTCTCATAGTGTGACCACATTATGTTTTGTGGCTTGCAGTCAAATGAAAACTCAAAGTCATGAGACTTGATTTCCCAGAAACTACACATCTAAGGACACACATCCCGTGCAGTCCGTCCTTTAGTACTCACTGAAGATAATGTAATTATTAGGCAACATGAGGAATCAGGCCGCTTAAGGACACAGGCTGAAGGTCCTCTCAGCACATATTCAAAGCAAAATGACCCGGGACAACACACACATCTACATTCATGAATGCTCATTCTTGGAACACCAGATCCAGGAAGTTTTTCATTTTCAAATTAAAGAAATTAAGATAATTCATTTCAAGTTATTAGAACTATAACATTCAAGGTAACAGCCATTTTATTCAGACAGTCTGGGCATAAACATATCAACAGAAAAAAAAGGTGGGATGATATTTAGTTGTAATGCATACATGATCATTTAGATTTCATAATCAACATTTTTATTTCTAAAGTTACATTCAGTTATAATATATTCTTATTACCACATAAATACATTATACCTTTGATCAAGATGAATACTGGAAACCATTTTATTGTTTACAGGAAAAGCCACCCCAAACACCTCCAGGCAAGACCTTTAGGGATTTTCCTGTGGTTTTTAGATGTTTGGAGTCAGCTTCCTTTTAAGAAGTTTGTGACAGAGCATTACATCTGATAATGTGTCCCGATGATAATGTTTTCACTGCAAATTAAATCTTTTGAAGTTCTTTCACGGTCATAAACTTTATTGATTGTGACATATCAAATCTTGTTGTATTTTCATGGACATTATTACATCGGTATGATTCGTCACATTCATTTTTTTCAGGGACTGTGGCAACTCTAAATCCAGGCTGACATGTGGTGCTACTTCTGGTTAAAGAAGGAATCATAAAGTGTAATACTCTGTTCAAATGCACTTGATTTTAAGTCAGCAATGGTTAAAAAAAGAGAGAGAGAGAGAGATCTATTTGCCAAAACAAGTGATGCACCACCACATATGAAATGTCTGACTTTTTTAAGTGTTTTTGTGACCATCATCTTATATTTTTATTCTATTAATTCACTTTCATAGCTTTGTTATATATGGAATGCTTTATTTATTCTGTTTGAGATATGTGGTTCATAAAAAGCTTTGCATAGTACAATAGGAGCAGCTGTCCTGTCATATGCAGCTTTATGTCCAGGTTTTTTTCACCGGTCAAAGCAAAGTATTTTAAAAAGTCAGAATTTGTTTGTTTTTTAGCCTCTCTGAAACCAAAACCACAAGAGAAAATAATTGATTTAATTGTGTGTCTTTCTGCTTTAACATAGCCTAAACTGCAAATGTTAGCATACCCAGCTAATTGCTCGCTAACTATCTAGCTGGCTATATTAGGCTATTTCCAAGTTATAGCTGTGGTTATAGCTAGCTTTTTACAGTTGATAAAAACAAAAAACTAGGACATCATCCCACCACAAAATTTGTTTGCTAAAAATGAGAATCTTGCTTTTGTCTACTTTTGTGCGAAATCAAAGACCAACTGTTTTGAAAAATGCTGTTTCATATGCTAAAGCTAATGCTAACTGTGAATTGCTTTGCTATCAACCAGAAAACTTTTATGCATTTTTTAACCTATTTGCTTTTATTTTATTTTATTTTCTCACTTCTCATGGGTAGTGGGTTGCTTCAAGAATGTTTTATGTGCTGCTCACTGTTTTCCAGGAAGAAGTCATAATTTGGGAGAGGGGTTACACACTGAAGAACTAGTGAAGTCTTTTCACCATGACCTGGAAAATACTAAAGACACGTTGAAATGACCAAGTTATCAAGAAGAATGACGACTGGTGACATGAGGACGACAGCACAACAGCTGACCTGCTTTGAGGTCTGATGAAGGGATGAGGTCTGATGGGGGTGCTGTGCTCAGTTATTGTTGATGCTATTCATTGTCATCCATCCTTTTTGTTTATCTCTATAGCCATTCATAAATGCATTAAGGTGTCCAAGCATGGAAGTTACTAAGAGTTAATGTCTGTCAAAGCACAAAAGGAAATGACATTACCAGTCCATCAAGGTCAAGGCAGAATGCAAGGGGGGCAGAGTTAATCAGTCTTGAAGGGGGTGGGTGCAATCTGTAGCTAAAGACTCAGAAGGCAGGATGCACATTGAGTGGGGGACAGTGTGTCAGTCATGGGCCGCTCTCAAGAGGGCAGACCTCTCCATGTTAACATCTGTTCCACGAGCACAACATAATCCCCTTGTACTTAAAATTCATCGTTTCCTCCCTCTGCACAAACAAAGCTTCCATTACTTAGCCTTCACTGTTAACATTCTTTGGGCTTCACATCTTCGGTTCAGTGTTAATCTTCATTTTTTTAAAAACAAAAGAAACAAAAAGAAACATGGCTGTTGTGTTTTCTTATCATGTTAATTTAAAATAAAGGAAATCATACAAGCATCTTAACATAATAAGTCAATAAGAGTTGTCTTGAATGTTTTTTTTTTAATTTGTCTGCACTTTTTATGTTTTGTTTGCATTTTTAAAATAAATTCTTAGCAAACTCTACACATACTTTATTCTTGAAAAATCACCAAATAATACAGTGCTGTCTTTGTATTTTCATAATGACAATACAATTTATGGGAAGTGTCATCAGAACAATAGCTAGTGAGCTAATCTCAATGGAAGCTGTGGCCAAGCAGAGATTTGGTGTGCATATGGTTGGGTGGAGTGGGGGCACTTGGTGCACACATGGCACCGGGGTGAGCCTAATCACGGCCGCGCAGAAATCCTCGCAAATGGGGAGGGGGATGGGGGGTGTCCCTGGGGTGACTCATTTAAACATCGAAGAAAGCGTTTTGCTCCAGTAACACACTCAGTCTTGTCATATGAACTCATCTTTTTTCATTCTTTTTTGTTCTCTCCTCCGTGTGTTTGCACAGCTGAGACAGCCAAGGAAACGTCACCTTGTAGCTGCCCTGACATTTGGTTCAACTGGTTTATAATAAACTGAACAGTCTCATCCCTCCCATTTCCTTGTCGCTGCAGTTTTTGTGGATTACTGAGCTTTTCCATTGTTCAGCCTGCCATAAAACCACAACAGTGTGGCACTCCTTTCCTTCCCCTTACAGTGCAGTCACTGGAAAATGTACAGTATGAGCAAAATGTTACATGTTCAAGCAGCTCAATAATCTATCACTTTTTTATTAATTTAAGTATTTTTATCCTAACTATTTTCGCTGTTATTGTAACTGATAATGACATTTACTCACTTTTACCCTAGCTTCCACTCTGCTGAAACGTGAAAGAGAGCTAAACCTTTTGTGTTTCAACCAGAAATGTAAAGGGGGGCAAGCTCATATAAAAAGACTGCATTGACAGTGCAAATTAATTTAGAGAACTTGATAATAAAGCATACATAAAAGGAACATGCCAACATGGTAGTGGCTGTATTTTCAAACAAAACACCTAACCTGTAACCACACCAACTCACTGATAGATAGTGCAGGAGGAGCAATAGGTGAAATACCAAGTTAAAGATTTTCATGCCAACATTCACATCTGTCTGCAAGACTTCAAAAGAAACAGTGGTTTACATGGGGGTGGACAAAAACTCTGCGCGCTAAAGTGCCCTTCTTGCATATCTTTGCAGACACGGCACTTAAAAAGGTGACAAACATTGCTGCAAAAACACAAAGTGAACTTGCTTAATTGAACAATATTGTGTGGAGGTCCACACAGAGTACATTTTGAGAGACAGGCCATTAAAATTCAGTCCCCGGGCTGGGCCGCCTTTGGCCCCCGGGCCGCACTTTGGACATGCCGACCTCTGCCCCACCGGTGCGCAGTAGGTGCCCTTTTAATTTTCACCCCTGCCCTTCTGAACGTCTGTGCATGCCACTGAAACGGAATCTCTAAGTTTACTTCCTGGGTTCTCTCTGTCTCAACTGCAATGACCATCACGAGTCGCAACTGGCTCACGAGCCAAAATGCTAAATTACCAGATTGAGGGATTGCTGGCTATTTGTCCAGGCTTATAGGCAACCATTTTATGCACTGTATTTCTCAAATGCATGTTTTTGCATAATTGAATTTAATTTTCATGTTTGAAAAATGGATTCTCTCCTAACCACTTCAGTAAAATACGTATTGAACTGAACTGGTTTCATTGTGCATCTGAAGACTGAGCTGCTAAATGGTTCACATGTTTACAAGCTAGTTGCTAACTGTGACTGTCTGCTGTTTAGTCGCTTTAAAACTTTAAATGCGATGTACAATAGTACATGCAGGAGACAGTTTTCTGTGTGTTTGTTAGCTGGAAAACCCCTTTTTATGTTACACATGGTACACACCGCAATTTAATCAATTACAGATATGGTAGTATTGTGCAGCTTTAATAGGCTTTCTTGCCGTATTGTATGGTTAATATTGAGTCATATCGCAACCATAAACTCATTCCCAAACATATATTTGGATACATTCAAACCTACCCATCCGATAACTTGACAATGAAAAAAATAAGAATATTTATCAACCTGCAAACACCTGACCCCACACAAGGCCTTAGGGCACTAATGCTACCCAAAAAGCAGCTCAATATTGAACACTGCAGCCACTTACACAAAGTTTCTTTCCTACATAGAGCTGTGACAATTAATCAAATTATCGAACTATAGAAAATTAATTGCCAACTATTTTGATAATTGATTGTTTCAGTCATTTTGTAAATAAAATAGCAAAAAGAACTGCTGATTTAGCCTCTTAGAGTGATGATTTGTTACTTCTCTGCGTCTTTTATGATAATAAATGAGGAGTTTTGTGTTTTGGGCTGCTGTTTGGACAAAAGAAGCAATTTGAAAACGTCACGTTGGGCTCTGGGAAATAAGGATGAGAATTTTAGCACATTTTTTGACATTTCATTAAATAAGTTTAATCGATTAATGTAAAAATAGTCGGCAGAACCGACTATTAATCGATAAGGAAAATAATCCTTAGGGCCCTAGTCCTATGGAGAGCACATTATCTGACAAAACAACAGGAGGCGGAGAAAGAGGTGGAGAAAACCGAGGCCTCCATGAAGTTAGCATAAAATAGCATCTTTTACTAATTAGCCTTTCTAGAGAGGGCAGAATTACCTTATTAATTAAATCAAAGACTAATGCACTAAATATAAGGCTACAGGTCTACTATAAATGCAACTGTAGGCCTATTGAGTTTTTTTCCGGATCCATTTAGCTTTACCAAAACTTATTATTATTAGGCCTTTTTTTTTTTTTTACCCTTGTCAGAGTGTTAAGTGTAATTCTAAAATGCCCTTAATTAGCCCTGTCAGTAGCTTGTTTACGCAGCAGAGAGCGCTGCTCCACTGGCCAACAGCGGTGCGGGGAGGCAGCGGCAGAGGGAAATTCATCTGTCCCATCCAGAGTGTGTGGAAGGTGGCGGAGCGGAGGAGGAGGCGGGGAGTGTGTGTGGATAGATGGGACTGAGTGAGCGGCGTGTGCGAGACAACGTTATGCCGACCAGGCAGCAGCTTCCCTCTCAGGACTTTTAAGTCCGATCTCTGATTAACTCCGCGGAAACCCACTTATCATCCGTTCTTATACATTTCTCTTTCTGGGAGTCTCGGGCTTGGGGGAGAGAAGTGGATCTGTTTGACTGACCGGTGCCGGCTGAGACGCTGCGCGCACAAACAATAAGTGCGAGCGATCAGATCACAACAAAAGACACAAGGTGAGAGACGTTCAAACTGCTCACCCAAATGACAATATTTAGCTTATCTCGTATTTATTTTAACCGTAAAACAGAGTCCGGTTGTGTTATCACCTGTGACAGCTTTTCTGGCAGCCACGCCGTTCATGTTATTATCTTGCATTTTAATTAGTTTGCTCTCATTTCGTAGGCTACTTTAAACGTATTTTTTCGTCATTTGTATTCTTCTAGACCTATGCTATATTCTATGTACTATTTTTGAGGAGACAGGTGTCTGTACACCCTATAGGAGGATCCAAAACAGTGCTCATTTGTTCTGTGTGAGTATTAAATGGATCCACGCCTCCTGGGGACTGACATAGGCTACTCATGTCTTTTACTTGACTTCTGCTGACTGAATGTTAGCCGGGTGCTGAACTGTTGACATGTCAACATGAATGATTTGCTGGTCAGAAACTTGCACTGTGGTTGTTTATGGTTATTTGGACAATTTAAACAAATAGGCAGGAGATCAAGGACACAGTTCTTCCTGTGATGCAGCTTTACTGAAAGGATGTGAGAAAAATATTACTGCACTCTTGTTTTTAAGTAAGATTAATGTCGAACCCTTTCTTTCTGGCTCGGTGGTCAGCTGGTCTGCTCTCCTCTGTGTGAATATCCTGTTTCCTGGACTAAACAAACAATAGAGAGGCAGGCATGGCAGGCATATGCGTCCTGTATGGGTCTTGTGTCACTTCGGACCGTGAAAAACAGTTTGTCTTGCAAGAGTCACCTTAAAAACAAAGTGAATACTTAATACAGAGCTGCAAAAAAAACAATTATTATACCTAACAAGTGTCATTCATTTGTTGTGACACACAACAGGTCTGGCATGAGGAAACTCAGTGACATGAGGCATGTGAGTGTTACTGAACAAAGGCAGAGGACTGGTTTGTGTGGTTGACTTTATTGAATTTGTGCCTCATGAGTGCAACATGTGCTGTCTCTCTTTCTCTCTCATGCACATACACAAACTGCAAAGGCAGCGCTGCTTTGTGTTGACTTCAGTCTAGGATGTTCAGCTGCTTTTAATGGGGTCAGCAGACCAATTCAATAAAGCTATTAGCTGTCGCAGAATATTCCAACATCACTGCTCGGCACAGATTTGAGTAACTTGCCAGTCATGATCCATTACCAAGCTTATCCACACAAGGTGTCCGGTCAGCCTGGGCAGTGTGACCTGAGCTGATGATGTGTTCCCACCTCTACTCAAAACCCCTGTTTTGTGTTCATCAGCATTTTTTCTTTTTCTTTCCCACACGTCTTTATTATAGTAACTCTCTTCACAGCAATTTGAATACGAGCATTTGTCAGTTAAGCAATTCGATACTGTTGACATGCAGGTTCGTACAATTCAACACTTGAGGTCGAAAACATGTTCCTGCCAGACTGGTTCTGACAACAGGAATTATGTCAGTCTAGGTTTGTGGGTAAGAGCCTGAGTTTTCATATATATGGTAGCTATATGTGAAATCAACACATATTAAAATCTTTATAGCTTTTACATTTGGTGCCTGGTAGATATTTCCCAGGTGAAGAGACCGTTTTAAGCATTTTGTTGAGAATAGAAGCCGAAAAGGAAAAGACATTTGAAGATATTACTCATTATTTACAAAAAATCTTTAAGGGTACCTCACAATTTAGCATTGAAGGGACACATCAAAAAAAGAGTCATCAAAATCAAAGTATAAGAGGCCTGGTAATCTTGACTCGTAGCTCCAAAGTTAAGCTCCAGAAAACCACTACATCCTACAGTTTGGCCCTAATGAATCATCTGGGTAAGACTTTGGAGCGCTTTCTCTAAAGGACATAAAACATTATTAATTGTTTTGATAGGTGATTAAACTGAACCCGATCTGTAAAATTGGAGGAGTGCCTCTTTAAAGCGAAAGTGTAACTTTTGCTAAACAACAACCACTGCTAAATACTAATCTCCACTGTCTTGGCATGAATGTAGTATTAAACTGAAATGCTAAGCTACTGTAACATTAATACAAGTGGAAAGAGTCAGAAAGTCAGCTAATTGAGTAGCTAACTCAGCAAACCTAAAATTTGATAACATTAAACACAACAAGCTGCCAGTCATAATGGGACAAGGAAGGCTGAAGAAGCAAAATCATTACCTTTATTTTATGAAAAAAAAAATCAAAGCAAAGAACTTACCCTTTTATTCTTTGATTGACAAATAACACACATTGGATAAACAAGTGCTAAGCTTTTGTCAGAACTGGATAAACATGGATGTTATGGACTGGCAATTTATTATATGTAAACAGGCTTACTGTTTGAGGCCTGATTCAGGGTCAGGCACTGTGCTGTTTTCTAGTTAATGTGTTTGTGGGTCAACAGTAATCTATAGGCTTAGCAGAGGAAATCAATTCAGATTCCCAGTCCAGAGGGGACATTTGAATCAAGAGCACAGGCCTTGCTTGTTGATTCTATCCAGTTAAAGAATAAATAAAAAAAATTTAAAAAAAAGATTTAGTCTACAGAGTTTTATCACAAATCTCTCAATGCTCCCATGCTTGCTGTAAATGTCCTGATTGCCTCTGATTCTTTCTGTAACATAATCCCTGCAAACAAGGCTCACACCGAAAGTTGTGTCAACAGGAATCTGTTCCTCATTGGCTGTGAACCAACTAAGCACTGCACAGACACTACATCTCTTTTCCTTGTTTCATGTCTGCTTTGTCCTGTCAGACAGGACATCCTGAGTCAAACAAAGAGTCTGGCCCTCAGTTTCTTGTGCAAAACAGACATTGTGAAACAGCCCACGTTCATTGTGTGTTTCCCAATTTACGATTTCTTGTATAGAGAAATACCACGTGCAGTGAGTTTTCTAAGACAAAAATACTGTTGTCTTTTGTCTGATTTTGAGGGATTCGGTCCTTTTATGTGTCTGTAATGAATAATTATGTTCAGGGTTGGTTTTTTGTGTGTTTATTTCCCTTGGAATACAACATAAACTTCAAGCGTCAGCCCTGCAGACTCGCCCTCAGCTGGTTGGTTATTCCTCTGGGAGCTGCTTTCCATATCATTTAGATGAAAGAGACTGCATTATAACAAGCTACAATCTGTTTAAGGACAGACACTTGCTAGTTTATTGATAAATTTTCCAGAAAACACTGTTCTGAGACCCACTTTCTTATGAATTATTTAAAGAGTGGACACAAGGAGGGATTTACAGGTCACTCATGTGTATCAGTGGCTATTGACCCGGGCACTTCCAAGCAAAAGCTCCTTGTCCCAAGGGAATGTTAGTGGGAGATAAATCACAATTCCAACAGTGCATGGTTTATGCCATTACAACAACCTATACCAATTAGTTGAAGCATTAGGTTAGTAATACATCATCACTTACAGGCAGTGAAGACAGCAGTTTTGGTGAAGAAGATGGTCAGAGAGCAATTAGCTAGCTTTATTTTTATGCTCTGCTTTTCTGTCACAATCATTAGTTGTGATTTCTGGCCAAGACATTACTATGTTGGCGACAGCTTTGATAGTTGCATGACATGATTCTGTACTTGTCACAAAAAGATTGCAAAGCCAACAAGTAATCTCACTTGTTGTCCAGCTACTTTTATGTCCATACTAATAAAAACCATCGAGTCTTACATTTTTTTCCCCAAAGATTTTGGGTGACAACTATACACTAAAATGATATATCAAACAGAGGATCCCAAAGTCGTAGTTTCTGTCGGACATTAATAATCCCATGTTCCATTTAAGTCTGTGTAATCTTCATACAGAGCCAAAGCTCCAGGAAAATAAATAAATAAATACAAAAAAATCCATATTTCTGTCGTTACAGAGCAGCTCAATTCTCACACCATTCTCACACAACTGAGACTGTTGCAGGTCAAAGGTCATGTTTTTTGTAATTCATTGCCCGTCAGGGTTTGTGTGCAATGCGCCTTCCTGCCACAACATGTGGTTAATGTTGTGAAGTGGTCACAGTGTGGTTCGATGTACGCATCACAACCACTTGTCAGGTTTAGTAAAAGATTTTTATACTCTTTCTTTCACTGGGACTCAAACTGTGGCCTCCTAGCTTAAGGTCAGTGTGGGAAACGACCACTCTATCCCAGCCTGCACCACGCTTCAGATTTTTCACTCTTTCTACATTTACAGGTGACGCCTTTGCTATGATTGATCCAATGATGCCATGGATGGGTTTATACTAGAGTTAGATTAAGACCCAATCTGTTGTAATATGAAGAGGAAATAAAAAGTGAAGTCAGGCAGTCGTGACCAAGCTGTCCAGACAACTTTCTCGCAAGCACGCCATTATAGCCTGTTACAGCTAAACTAATTCTCAAGTAGGAATTAGTCTGGTACCTCTCAATTCACCATTCATTTCCAAAGGACAGTACCGATGGACGCCAGAGCTGTTTACCCCGTCTCTCCCCTCGCACTCCAGGCAAGCCGCCAACATGTTTAAGGGGACTGTCAGGTGAGCCAAAACCCCTCGTTATTGAAAACTACGGAATATTAACTGAAAAAAATTTTCTGACAAGATGGAGAACAACTTTGGAGACCTGGCAAATACAGTTTTTTTGTGACTACTACACAGAGGGAAGAATAGGAGCCTTTAGTAAGAGTCTGTCATCTGATCTGTGCAGTGTCGACCTGAGACTCAGCAGCCAACACAGCACAACACGTTAAAAAACATTGGACATGAGCTCTAAAACTGACATTAATAGCTAATATCACAAAAAAAAAAAAACAACATCTATGTGATTATTTATCAGGTTGTGGAAAACTCACATTGATAGCTGCACCACTTGTCTGTCTGTAGGCTATCAACGATTCGTATCAGCTACCACGTACACACTCTGTAGCTGCCGTCTTTGGCCCTTTCAATGAGTCATCCCATAAAGCCCCACCCCATATGAGATAAAGGGCTGTGATTGGCTGGTCAGGTTTTTGGATGGGTAGAAACGGCCTTAAATAGGATGGTTCCCAGACGGTTTTCACGAAGCGAATTAATTCGCCAAGTGAATGGGTCTGGTTTACCAGGCTACGCCCACTACAGCCACATTTACAGAAATGAGAGAGTATTTAGGCTTTGAACTTCTTTCTGAAGGTCTTGTAATGTCCCTTTCTGTGTACAAGTGTATGCATGTGCAATTTTATCCCCAATTCTAGAAGCAGTCATGTACTGCTACTTGCTGTAACAACAGGCTTTTGGTATATGAGGATATGTGGAATGGTTGTTGTATCTTATTTTAAGGAGCACATTCTGTATTTCCTGGTTTATCTAACACTCGATATTCAAAAAAATTAAAGCATTGTTTTCTGCTGCATAGGTGGGCAGGTGAGATGTAGATCTGGGGAACACCTGCCTCCTGGTGGGTTTATCCACAACCCCAGGCGGGAGGCAGCCGTGAACCCAACACATCTATGCAGCTTTACACTCCAGAGTAGAATATCCCTCTTTTTGTTTGTGTTCTCCTCCTCCTCCTCATGTGTCTCTCAGACTGGGATGTAATTGCTGTGAGGCAGAGAAAATGAAAATAAGAACAAAGCAAAGCCCTTTACCACTGGTTTCTCTATCTGTGCTGCTGTTGGCTTGCCTATGAGATTTTGGAAAGAGGAAGAGGAGGGGGTGTTCTTCCATGTAATTATGCTGCTTTACGCCTCTTTCCATCTATCCATCCATCCCTCTCTCGTGTTCACCCTCCATTTCTTCCCATTTTCCTCTTAATACACACTACACACAACACACCGGGAGAAATGCGAGGTGATGATGTTGAGGGGATGTTTGAAAACCTGAATGATAATGACCACAATGAGACTCCCTACACAGTGAGTGTGTGGGGTAAGGGAGGAGGGGGTGGACGGAAAGGGCCTGAGCTGTGATTATTACCCTCTCAGGCACAAATAGAGAGGTACATGGTGTTGAGTCTGGAAAAAAATCAACCGTGTTCACACAGCAGAAGTACCCCGCAGCCTCAGATCCACTGTGATCGATAGTGCAACGCTTAAAACCCCATGTGAGTGTTTCACACATTTATTGCCAGAAGACATGGAGGCATGGTAAAGAGAACCGCTGGAGACTTCTGTGAATATGGGATGCTCTGAGTCTCACCACCCCCCACAAAGTAATTTCCTGTTGATTTGATGTGCTGGTTTCCTTTTTTTAATTTGAAACCTTGCCTGAATGAGTTAATTTTGTTTGGGCTTTATTGTCAGTGTAGGTATCATTAAGGTGCGATGTGATAGGCAATAGAAAAGTAGGTTGTATAGGTGCTCACCCACTAAGGCTTAACATTCATCATTAATGAAGGGTTATGTGAGCCTCTCCTTTTGCTGGGTTAGCACTGGAAAGCAACACCCACACCTGAACCGATACTCACACACAAAAACACACACAAACAAAGTTGATCCCAGATGCTGCTTACCCTTCAGCTCATATCCCCTGCAGTTGGGAAAGAGAGAAATCATCCAGCTGCAGTCACCTTCACCACTGCAGCTTGGGATGAGGAGGGGGCGGAGAGGCAAGGAGGGGAGGGAAGTCATTATCACCTGCCCTGTGGACCGAAACTGAGCACCCTGCTGGTCCACTCAGACAGGCCGCTCGGAGCTCTGTGACAGGGACAGTGGGTCGTGGAGAAAGACTGTGTTAGCAGTAACATGGAGGACAGATGTGGGTGTGTGGAGATACAATGGTGAGGGAACCATGTCAAAGATTTAGTAGAACAAAACATCTTTGATCTAGAGGTCATTCCAAGGTTGCAGGGTGTTGGCTTGGCTGCTTTCTTTTTAAAATGCATTAGTTGTCCTATCTGAGTTTTTTGTGTGTGTATACCCTTTTTAACATCTGCACTGTAGTGTATAACAGCTGCAGACATGTCTCATACAGCTGGATCGGTAACAGGCGCATGCTTATTCAAGACAATTACTGAGGGTGTCCATCAGCAACATTAACCCCTGTAGTGATAGTTGGTCATTGGGTAGTAATTACTTTAGTTTAGTTTATAAGAATCCCATTAGCTACGGCATAGCTTCAGCTATTCTTTCAGGGAATGCGACAAATTAGGTATGTCAGGACAGTGTAAAGTGATTCTGTCAACCGGACTCAGATAGAAAAGCTGATATGGAGATTGTAATTGGCAGTTGTAACAGCTGTCAGTAGATCTGGGTTCAGCAAGCCCTTTCTTCCGCGCAGACACAGCACTAAAACAAAGTGAGATACAGTAGATGTGCCTGTGCCAGAGCGTCTCCACTTCCTCCATCTGTACAAAAAGCTAAGAAAGCTTAAATATATCCTGAGTACTGGCATTGCAATCTTGCTCTCGTGACATAACTGGCGCCAGAGTGTGAGTCTAAGTTTGGAAGTCCAACTTTCCAATTTCAGTC
>JAQLOL010000012.1:27646487-27658550 GCA_029783665.1 Naso thynnoides | reverse complement strand
TATATATATCAACTTTGATTAAATTTTTATTTTTTTTTCTAATTTTATTATGTAATAATGCACAGGGTTCACAGAATGATGAAATATGACTTGAAAAATGACAATTACTCACCCACTAAGAAACTTCTTTTGAGCTCCAAATTTTAATGTAACCATATAGGTTTATCAGATTTTTCTGATCAAATGAAACAAAAACAAAACAAACCAAATCCTGATAAAACTGGTGCCAGCCAGGTCTCTGTCACGCACAGCTGTAAGCCATTGTTTCATTCTTCGATATCACCACTGGGGGTCGCCAAAGCGGGGAATTTTAAAGATTGATATAGTGGCTTTTATTATGTGGATTTACTCTATAGAAATGGACCTGTTCAACCAAACCAAAAGTAAGTTATTGGTGTAGTATTCAGCAAAAAAACTATCAAATGTCCTCCTCATGCTTATTTCTTAAACTGAGACTTTATAACTTCTGACAAAAGACAAAACACAAATGAAAGTTTGTTGGTGAAAATTCTCAGTCATTCAGGTTGTGCTATATTAAAGGGCTATATGGAGGCAGCTGGTCTTGCTTGAATGTTTTTAGGATGTTTCATTTGTCATCCAAGAGGCTTCTACATTTCGAACTGACTGATGGGAAGTCACGATCTTTAAACCCTGTGTGAGCGTTAATTTTACCGAGTCATTGAAGTCACATGTGAGCTCTGAGTTTCAGAGTCGTCAGGATCGCATGCAAGTCTTTGACCCACTTGGCTGTCATGTGGGTCGGTAGGGTTTCATGGGGCCAGGTGTGAAGCGTTTTGGGGAGGGAACTCAGGACTGCATTGTAAGTGGCTGATAAGTGGTTTTGTTGGCCAACTCCTCTGTTAAACAATGGTTGTTCCAGTCAGACGTAGATGGCTTGTTCTGTGCCTCTTTCAAACTATTGCTCTTCTCTGGCCAAAATGTGTACATTGCTGTCTTTGAAGCATTGTTCCTTCTCCCTCAGATGTGAGTGGACTTTTGGGCTTTGACCTGAGGAGTTAGCTCTGCTGTGCTGTGCCATGCATTTGTGGAGGGGGTTTTTTGTTTCCCCAATGTACAAATCTGCGCATTCCTGGCTGCCTTGAACCGTATAAATTACATTACTCTGCTTTTCCTTGGGTGTTTTGTCCTGAGGAAGAACAAGCTTGTGTCTCAGTGTGTAACTGACTGAACCGAGTTGTATTCATAAGCAACAAATCATACCCTTCGTCAGTTCAGTACTCTCAGTTTTTTGTTTTTGTTGCAAAGTTGCACAGCTGTTCTGTTATGACCACTTGCTCATGGTGGCTGATGTTGGCAAATTTTAGACAATTTGATATAACCCCAATTCAAAACAGTCTGAATGCTGCGTGAGACCTGAATACATAAAACAGAATTCGATCATTCTTTTTTACACTTGACAATTAAAAACGGTGCAGAGTTTTACCTTATCAACTCTATTCATTTTTTTAAATGTATATTTGTTCTGAATTTGATCCAGCATTAGGTAAATAGGTTAATCAACAGGTCATGGTATCACGATTGGGTATGAAAAAGAGACTTTGTGAAACAGTTTTTGTTAAAAACAGTTTACAGTTTCGTTTTCAAATAATCGCAGTTGTCTTTTTTTTCTTTTTTTTTTAAACATTTCATATGGATCCCAAACTTGTTTTTGAATAAGAATTATAGCTTGTTGTAAATTTGTTAACTGTGTAGACTGATGGTCACATCAATCTCCCAATTTACAATATAGAATATTTCTTGAAAAGTAAAATATCGCACTATCCCTTTAACGTAAGAATGTTTTGGTACTGAATTCAACTTGACCTACAAAAGTAATGAGTGAATGGCTCTTGCAAATATAAAAGTCACAAAGGGGATTCCTCCTGATGCACTGCACAGCTCGTGGTAACAATTACATGAGATTTAAACTATGTGAACACTGGAAAATAAATTAGTTAATGTCCTACATCATTCATGATAATTACTGCTGGAGTGTAGGACTGGCAATAATTTTCTGTAGGAATGTATCAATATCATGATATGAGACAAGTTATCACTTAGATTTGGATATAATTATATTGTGCAGTGGCATAAGACTTTGCTTCTGATTATAAAGGCTGCATTACAGTAAAGTGATGCCCGCTATGTAAGTTGTAGTGTGTTATATCCACATTACTGATGAATTATCAAAGATCTCATTGTGTTATTATTTTGTGAAAGCACCACTAGTCATTCTGCTATAACCCACAACTTGTTACAGTAGCCTACTGATATGGTAATAAAATTGCAATTTACCAATTCCAATCCAATCCAATAGATTACAACATGTCATCTTAATTTGTAAGAGAGATTTCAAAATATTTTAAAATATCAGAATCTAAGACTGAATGTTGGCAATATCCTAACTCACTGAGTTATGGACTGATTTATATTCATCACCACACAACAATATTTCTACCTCATGCTGCACTGAAACACAGTTCTGCTGACTACAGAGTGAATCTCAAGCCATTCATCTTAAACAATGCAGGGGGAATTTAATTAAACTATGCAGCAGCACCAGCACTTCATTGTGTGCTGGTTTTGTTTTACAGTAGAGGAAAATGTGGGATATTGACATTTCAGGGATTTTCATTAGACCAGTGTTGTTGCAGAGGAAATATGTATGTGTGTGTGCGTGTGTGTGTGTGTGTCAGGAGTCTTTATTGCCACAAGAAAATCAGATTCTTTATTATTCATGGTGCGCTTTGGCTGACTATGGCTAAAATATCACTGATAACTTATCTTTAACTAACAATGTAGAGGCTCTTTTGATGAGTTTGATTTTTTTGGAGTTTGGGTCCCATATGGACGATTGACTAGTGGCTCCTCTTACCCGTTCTTTCAGGACAAAGACAAACATGACTTTGAAGTGAGTCACTGTTAGGAGAGAAAGAGAAGCAGCCATTTTATTTCTGGAACAAAACAGCGAAGAGGCACAGGTGGAGACGGAGTGCTTTGGAAGTGACTGTGTTGTCCGTCTTCTTTCAGATGACCGAGGGTCGTCTGTGTCAGGTTCACCTCCTCGATGGCAGGAAGCTGGAGCTGCTGGTTCAGGTAGTGCATGCTTTCTTTTCTTTTTTATGATCTGTGTCATTAAAGAAGTCTTAATCTTATTTCTGATGGCCTCTATTTTGCTTTTATTTCTGGTCAAATGGATCTTGCCGGTTTAATTAGTCAGATTTTCAGTCATGTGTTATGAATGTCAAGGGTACACTTATTTACACCTTCTGCAATATTTTGTTGGGTTTCTAACACTGACATGACTTTTGAGTTAGTGCACACATGATCTCATCTGAACTCCTGTGTTTTGATCTAAATCTTTCAGCCCAAGCTGTTGTCCCGTGAGCTGTTGGATTTAGTGGCCTCACATTTTATCCTGAAGGAGAAAGAATACTTTGGATTATGCTTTACTGACGACACGTAAGTACATTTCCTGATATAATACACATGAAAAGGGAAAAAGTGCTGTAGTCCAGTAGTGTGTGTGTGTGGGTGTGTGTGGTTTGTGTGTCTTTTGTTTTATTAAATATTATTTTAATTAAAGATTAAAGGACTGGTTGATTTAATGCCGATCTTTTTTATAGCCTTAGAGGAAAGGGAGGGAAAAAAAGAAAAACTATGAATTGCAGTTCTGCAACATGTTGGGATTTTTTTCTCTGTCTTGCTCAGTGGCCAGAATAACTGGCTCCAGCTGGATCGTAAAGTCCTTGATCATGATTTCTCCAAGACTTCAGGGCCTTTGGAACTGAAGTTCCTTGTGAGGTGAGTGTCCTCACTGCAAAGGCTTGCCAAACATGGAGTATTGATGCTTTTTTATTATATATGTCTAAATACTCTGACGATTAAAAGTCTAATTGTTTTACACATAAGACTGAGTTGTCAGTAATGGAGGCCTAATTTAAAGTAAGCTGGTGTTTTGAAAACCTCTCTGCCTGCATGACATTTCCTGACCAGCAGGTGACAGTAATGGAACACAGTTAAAGTCCTTGGAGGCCTGAATGTGATGAAGCCTGTGAATAATGTTTAAGCATTGGCAAAATGCATTGACATTCCATTTCAGATGAACTTTGTTAATCCAGAAAACTCTTTACAGGTTTTATATTGAAAAAATCACCTTCTTGAAAGAAAACACAACAGTGGAGCTGTTCTTCCTGAATGCAAAATCTTTAGTGTTTAATGTAAGTATTTTAAGCTTGTATTTTATAAAAAGCTTGTCTCTTATTTATACACATATTCTTGTAGCCTAATCAAATTCAGCATGATCTACAGTTTTGATTAATGCACACAAATTGCAGGGAGTTGATGTTCAGATGATCAGTTAGTGTTTAACAAGACTAACCAAAGCAACGTTTTGCTAATTATTTTAGCATCATCACAATGATATTTCCTTAGACTTAGACTACAGTTATTAATGTTCATGACTCCTTGCTCTGTCCTTTTCGCTCTAGGCTGGATTCTTGTCGTTGTAGCCTCATTTTTGATTCATAGCGCACTATTTATCGAGGAAACACATATCTCTTCAGCCTCTGAAGCAATATGCAATAGCAACATTTGCATTTTAAGAAATCCTCAAAATCACACGTTATTCAGATCTCAATCAGTTATTCAAAATGTTGATTTCATAGGTTTCTAGAAACCGTAGGCGCAAAGTTACTGACTCACCCTATGCAAGTTATAGAATCAGGACTATGTCATTGTTTAATGCGATTTTGGGAGATTTCATTCAAACATAGGCTATTACACAACAGTCGTAGTTTAGCAGTAATTTAAGGTTCAGCTGGATAGTTTTATGATGACGAGTTTAAAATGACTGTAGGCTGTAGCTTTTTAAATCATAATAAAGTAGTGGAGACGTTAGGCTTACTTCAGTTAGTGTAAGAGTGGAAGCACAAACAAGTGAACTCAAGTGTTTCCTGTAAACAATTTCATTACAAAGGTCATTTAAAGGTAGCTGCTACACGAGATTTGGGAGTAGCGGAGCTGAACAAGGAGCCCGTGAATGCAGCACGTGGTCAAACGTTGCAGTGCAGTTTTTTTCGGGTGAGAGCAGACTGGTCACCATGGGAGACAGAGACAGTTGAACCTGCTTTCGGACCGTACCATTTTACGGAGGGACGGTAGCGTTAGAAAGGACCTTCTCATACAGCTTTCTTTTCATTCAGCGGTGTGTGTTTGTCGGCGATAGGAAAAGTCACAATAACTACGTGCTAAAAAACAGTATTGACCCGCATATACTTTACAAATAGTTCCGAACACAGTATTGTCTTAAAGGCAGTGGTTCAGTCGGTAACGCTGGGACCGAGGTACGGGACGAAGATTTTCTCAGGACAAGTGTGTCGGACAGGCTGCACTTTGTGTCTGCATGAGTGTTTTTCATAGCCTGTTTTTACACTTTTTCACATCAGGAGACCATCGAAGTGGAGAGTGAAAATATATTCAAGTTAGCTGCATTCGCATTGCAGGTAAGAAATAACGTTAGTAACGTATTGGCAGGCGTTCTAGACAGAAATTTTGTCACCCCAACTGTGAGTGAAGACGCTCACAGTTGGGCACACATTTGAAAACAGTAACGCTACGTTAACATTAGTCCCTTGGGGAGCTTTTACCAATAAACGGACTCAATGTGCATTATTAACGTTATATTAAGGACCAGCTGAGGTAGCTTATTCTGAGTTTTCAGACAATTTCAAATGTAACGTTAGTCAAAAGTTGTTGGTGTTTGTATTTTGTCTATTAGTAATTATGAGGTAACGTAGCTAACGTTAACATTATGTTTACGTTACTTAACTTTGTCGGAAAATTAATGTTTCTTTTTCATTTGATCCTTTTACCAACGTTAACGTTAACTGTACTTCTTTCCCTTCAGGAGGCCAAAGGAGATTATATCAGGTAAGAAATTATCAAAATATTGATGGCATGAAAGTTCTTAACGGTTATGAGATAAATGTGACGTTAGTCTAACGTTAGGAGGGTGTAACAGACCTTAATTTTGCATTTAAAATGTGTTTAGAGTGAGCACAATAGGCTTGACAATGTTAACATTAGGAAGAAAAAGAATTGCCATTTAATAGACAAGAAGTTACACCTAAGTTACCGATGCAGTTTGCATGTAACATTGCGAAAATTAGAAATTAGCTGTGAGGTCACACTCTTACTCTGCAGTTAAATTAAAACTCTGTGCTTTACTGTAATAGATAAGCAGGGTTTGGCTTGTCATGTTGTTTGGTCAGTGCTCAGTCTATGAATGATGGCTGTATAAGGGAGCTAATGTTCAACTTGACTGGCTCAGTTTTTATTTCATGCTGGACTTCCCTCAGTTAATAATTCCCTTAATTGTTTTCTTGTGACATTGAACTGAACCTCTGCTGGCTTGCTGCCACCCACATGCTCTGTTGCATTTAAAATAAGAATACTGTTTGGTGTCTTAAGAAGGCAGATGCAATGTGTTTATACTTTCAGAAACACTTTGCACAGGCAGTTCTCTTCTGACACATTGTAATCTTATCACCTTTTTTAAAAGAGTTACATGTCACAAACGAGGCCTGTGTAACGATTGTTCAAAGACCTGGACATGGTGTACATGATTTGGTTGATGACTCTGGTAGGAAAACCTCCATAATCTGTTCACTAGTGGAGGAGATAATGTTTTCATAGTGGGCTGTGGTCTCTAAAGTTTGACCTGCTGATAAGGCATGTTGTTTTTTGCCAGCCTGAGGAGTGAAGGGCATTGGCTGTGGTTAGTGAGCACAGGTTGAAGCTGCACAGTCTGTGTGTGTTGTCCCTGTGCTTTGCCTCTAAAGGCCTCTCTGTCCATTATGTGGACACAAAGATTTGTGCTCTGTAAGGAACTGCGCGTGTATGGTTTGAATGATGATGCATGCATTGCTGAAAATGCAGTTTGACCCCTTGTCAAACCATTACCTTTGTTCTCTTGAGAAAAGAAAAAAAAAAACTTGGCTCCATCTGGTTGTGCTCATTAACCATCCCATTATTTCTAGGCATGATTGACTTGATAAATGTTTATTATTATTTATTGCGGTTTTAGCACAGATTCATGCCTCTGTGTTTTCTTTTAAAACATCTTAAGCCCTTGTGTGCCTTGTGCAGCCTGAACTTTCAGCTCATGTGGGTGTTGGGACGGGCTGTACTTTGTCCAGACTCTGAAAGCACAATAAAAGACAACCTGCCAACAAATCTTGTACATCAGCAAGAATGGGAGTGTGTCCAAGTCAAACTCTCCTTTTCTTTATTTCAACAGCCATTGCTTTTAACCGTTCTCTTTGATTGTAGTGATGCTTTGAACCACTTAGAGCATTTCTTTTGTGTCATTTGACAATAGTTAATTGAATATAATCACTCCTTATGGAGAAATTGGCGAAATAAAGATGTTTTTTTTAACCTTCTCTTACTCGCCCCCTCTATTTAACACTATTGATGCATGCCCTGCTGTCCTGTGGCAGTATTTCTCATTATCTGAACTTTGAGAGAACAGGCCTGCTAAATCCAGTCATAAAGCATATAATATAAATGTGTCTCCTCCACACCATATCACAAAAGAGCCCTGGAGCTGTGAGATTAGCCAAGGAGAAGTTAGGGAGACCTCCTCCTTCAGCCGGCTGCCTTAAGAGGGATGAGCCAGACCCACTGTCCAATGGTAGACAAGTTGGCGTCAGGAGGATTCACTGTAGTCATATTATTGTGTTGGTGTGGGCCAACCCCCTGCTGTGCATTGAATTAATGCACCAAGGTTTCACATTGTACTTGTATCAGAATTCCCATTGCTGTGTCTGCGTTGCATTGCATCTTGCTCTTACCTTACTGATTTACACATTAGTGCTTTTGCTTTCATCACCTGCAGGTATAAATCACAGCTGAATGCAGCAAGTTTAAACTCTTCTATGGGGATCTTTAAACATCTAATATGTAACATTTGCCCATTAAAATGTTTAAAAACAACTAGCCTATGTCTTAGTTATTTATTTACTTGAGTTGTTTTTGTACATAATTCAAAATGCTAAAATGCTGCCAACAATTTTCAAATTTTATTTGAGTGCGTTTCATTTCCTTGTCTGTGAGTAGCTTCCAGTAAGGAAGTCAACAAACGTGACTAAATGTAACATGAATAAAACTGTAATACATTTTTCCTGTGTACATTCCCGCCTAAGTCAGTCAGATGGATTTTAATCTGAAGACTATTGCTGCTCAACAATGAAATATACAAATCCCATGATCCAACACTACGTTGTGATGTCATCCAACATTTTTTTTTTGTCTTCATTGTTGTGATTTAAGACCACTAGTGAAAAGACAAAGAAATTATTTCAATTTTAATTTAAACAGACGTGAATTTACCTATTGGGAATAGAGTGCAAATCTTTAACCAAACGAAACTTTTATTAAATAAAAGTTTGATTAAACAGAGATGACTCCACCAATTTAAGATTAATAAAATGCCAGCTTAACTTTCACCAAACTTCACTTAATGAAAATAAAAGCCTTGATCTGAGATAGAGCCATAGGTGACCGTATTTACCCCAGTTAAAGGGAAAGTTGATGATCATAATTTTCATTTTTCAACATCATCCAAACAGTTAATTCGACATTTGATTTTAAATCGATTTATTGCCCAGTCTTAGTAGTGAGTGAGCTACAGCAGTTGTCTGTGTCGTAATGTATTAGGTGCTACTAAGTTTAAATCATCTTTAATTAATACAGTTTCAGTTATGCTCTAATTGCACCCGCAATCTTACACCCAGACAGCTTTAGTCCTCAGCTCTGTTTGCAGGTGTAGCCTGTAGTGGTTCATTCACAGCAACAAGCTCTCTCATTGTACTCCCTCCACAGTCACCACGTCTCAGCCCTGTGGAATAGCTGACACATGTGTATTATCTCTCCCACACTGGGAAGGCTGCGCGGGGCTGGGCTGCACCGGGTGTAGGAATTGCCCCCACACTGCAGGCTGCAGGGAGATAACCGACGTAGTAATGAATTCCAGATTGCTGACAGGGCAGCACGGCTGCAGACCAGATCACCCCGACAACACCAGGCCCCAGCTCCCCATAAAATGTACGCCATCAAACACGCAGCAAAGTGCCGTGGCAGCAAAACTCAGTCAACCTAGGAGAGGTAGCTGCAGGGAAGAGTGATTCAAGTACCTCTGCCCTTGCAGAGGCTCGCACTTGTTGTTTTTTTCTTTTCTTTTTGTTTCATAAGCTGGTGCCCATAGTTGGATCATGATGCTTCTGTTTTATTATGACAATTGCTATTAAATTCAATTATTCCATAAGATTTGTATATAAGTCAACTTCAGGTCAAATGACCTTGGCCTGAAATCATCCAATACTTTTTACTGTTATTGCTGATACAATATTTGAGGATGTTCTAATACTTTCTGTTAATTATGGCCCACCTGACAGATTTCAGTTGTGTCTCAGAGGCTTCGGCCTGTTTTGTAACAGTGCTGGGTCTCGCATAATGCTTTTCAACAGACGGAGAGGCTGCCAAGTGCGTGTGAAAGGCTTTTGTTCAGCTCTTCAGTGGACTGGCCCGCCAAGCAAGAGCCCTTTTTTACCAGCAGAAAACTGTAGACCCAGGGCTCCCTCCTACGTGATGTTGGACTGACTCGCAGTTGGCTATCATTGACCTTGACAATGCCAAACGCCACCATTTGTCAGTTTGCTTTTTTTTCTATAATATTTCAAGTCACTGCCTAATATTTTTGGCAGAGTTTGTGTGAACAGCCAACTGTACCTGTATGCTCTGCTACAGCGTAATTGTGATCATTTGGCGTACCAGTGAGGGTGAAATATAAAGTAGTTTACCTACAGTTCATAGTGTAACTGGAGTGCATTACTATTAAGCAACTGCATGAAATGGCTTTGATATTTTTGAAAGATTTCTCCCCAGGCTCCTTTAACAGCTCCCCGTGACTTAAAGCCCCTTCATGTGCTTTTATAAATTTAATCTGGCAAGACATTAGTGAAGCTTTGGTCTTGGCAAGCATTACTGCTCTTTACAGATAAGAAAGATAAAAACAATCCCGACGCTGCACCTTTACTCAAGGTTTGCAAACGTGAGTTATTGCCTCCATGCCTTAAGATAGAAACTCAAACCACACCGTGAAAGCACAAATATTCTCTCAGAAACATTCTCTCCACTTTTTTTTTTTTTAAGCTTTTGAGTGTTTACTTCACTTTCCTTGTGATCTATATGCTGAACTGGAGCACTCAGTCAGGTCAAAACAGGATACTATAGATGTAGAGATTCTCCTGTCTGCAGGTGTTTGTAGTAGGGCCATGGTGATATATTTCATCAGTCATCAAACAATGTAATTTTGGTACTTTGATGTGTCTCTCACTAGATAGTCTAGATGGTTTATGAATGTGTAAATTAGCTATTTTTAAAGTTTTTACTAATGGTTTTATACCTTTTTTTCAGCGCTGAGACTGCCAGATCAGACTTAAAGCAACTCCCAGTTCTGCCCACCAGAGTATTAAGGGAGCACCCATCTCTTAATTACTGGTAAGTTACTGGAGCTGTTAAAATCTCTGAAAACAAATCACAACATGCATAAGGGTCAGGGAGGGAGACTCAGTTTTAGAAGATAATAGCCCTATAGATTCTTGTGGTGTCAGCCAATACCACAGCCTTTTCTCAGCAACGAAAGCTAATGTTTCAGCTGTCAAAACGCCTCAGTGCTCAGTAACACCTGGTTGTACAAAGCAGTAATTTTATCTGAAGAGCGGGTTTTGGTTGGTAAGGTGCCTACAGACCTGCCCGGTCCTTTGCAGATGGTTTTGCCTCTGATGGGGTGACTAATTAATGCCTGGTCTGCGTTAATTACATTTGCCCATTAGCCTTGAGTGAGCACAGGGAGGTGCTAACAGCCAGTGGCTGTCAGTCTCTTCAGTCCACACTGCTGCTTTTGCTCCTCTCCTTTCCCGCACCCACACCATCCCTACTCTTCTTGCTGATCAGCCATGTGAAGCTGCTACATCCTCTGAAGTGGATGCATCATTTTAATATCAAAATTATGATTATAGTCTTACAGTGTATTGGTGAGCACATGCACACATCTGTCTCTCTCTCTGCCTCTTTCTGTCTGTTAAACTGCAGTGTGCTTGCAGTTTCACTATGCTATTAAAAAGGATGATTACAGTGGGGAAATAAATGGGACGCATTTGCAGGAAAGGTAGATGAGAGCCATCAGCGGGCCAGTGGGGCAGACTGCATTTTCTGCATGAGCAGACAGAATGTGTGTCAAAAGAAAGGACCCTCTCACAATCCCTCAGTAGCTGGAATGTGAAACACTTGATGGATTATTCATTAAATGTTTTATCTATCTATCTACGTGCAGTGAGGACAAAGTGATTGAACATCACAAGAAACTGAAGGGGCTGACCAGAGGACAAGCCATTGTACAGTAAGTGAAAAAAACAACTTGTATTTTTTTTTTTTTTATGATGAAAATTGATAGACTTATGTGTTCCTTATGCTTTCCTGCCTGTGATGCCACATTTCTCCAGCACGCAGGCCTCTTTACCTCTTTAACTCATGCCTCTGCACTGTGGTAGCTTCTGTTTAAGAGATGACAGTCACACGTCTCAAAAAAAGGATAGTTCAGTATTTTTGAAGTGGGGCTGAATAAGATACTAATGCAAAGTCAGTCAGTTACCTTCTGCAGATGTCAGTCAGTAGAGCTGCAAAGATTAATCGAATAATTGATTAATCAATCAAAAGAAATTTAATCGCCAACTTTTTTGATAATTAATTGTTTCAGTCTTTTTTTTACAATAAAATCAAAAGAATTCCTGGTTTGCCTCTTAAATGTAAAGATTTGCTGCTTCTCTGTGTCGTTTATGATCATAAATGATGAGTCTTTGTGTTTTGGATTGTTGTCTGAACAAAACAAGCAATTTGAAGATGTCACATTGGGCTCTTAGAAATTAAAGCTATGGTCTACGATCTGAAAACCAGTTTGGCTGTTGAGACAGATTTGAAAAACGCATCCTGCCCATCCTG
>JAQLOL010000012.1:27627815-27646387 GCA_029783665.1 Naso thynnoides | reverse complement strand
CTGTAGGACCGTAACAGTCATATTAACGATGTTAATAATAAGTGCCGTGCTTCCAAATCGTAGACCATAGCTTTAAGATGCACATTTTTAGTACTTTATTGACATTTCATGGAATTAATGATTCATTGATGATTCGTAAAAATAATCAGCGGAATAATCGATAATGAAAATAATTGCTAGTTGCAGCCCCAACAATCACCAGCGTCACTTTAATGAGAAGGGAGAGAAATTACTGCAGCGAACTCAGCATTGTATTTTTGCAGACAGGGTCAGCAGAAAAAACATTTTTCAGCCACATTTATAAATACTTTCTTAAAAAAATCAATATCTGCTCAATTGTACGCTAAATTCTGGATTTTTTCACCGCTTCAGTTTGCCGCCAGACAGCCATTTATTTATTTATTTATTTAAACTTAATTTTTTTTTTTCCAACTGCAGTTCCTCCTGTATATTGCTAAGGCAACTTGCTCTGACATATGTCGCACGTCGTATTACTTTGCAAATCAGCTGTTTGGCTGAGACAGTAGCAAGACCAGACTGAAATCAAACTTAACTGTCCCCAAATGGCTGTACATTTTGTGACTGCGCCTTAGTGTGATCATATCAACAGCTAACACAAAAAAGTGGCAAAAAACAGCTATCTGGTGGCAAAATAAAGAGATGAAAAAATCCTAAATTCAGCATACAATTGAACGGATATTGATTTTTTAGGGAAGCATTTATTTATGTGTTTAAAAAAAAATGTCTGGTGACAGTACACCACTGATTTCCACTGCAGCAATTTCTGCCCCCTTCTTAAAGTGACACTGGTGATCGACATCTGCGGAAGGTGATAGACTGCCCATACGTACTGTAAGTACTTCATACAACCCCACTTCAGAAACACTGAACTATCCCTTTAATTAGAGGAGCTGCTCTTAAAGTGGGCAGCCGTCCAGCATTGTCAGGATGTCGGTCCTCCACTGTGTTTTTTCCTGGTACTGTAACTCAGGGCAATTTACGCTCGGATGATTTGTGCCCTTGAACTGATCAATGGACCCTGCCTCCCTCTGTCACGGCCCTGAAACAAATCGATCCGCTTGCCACCGCAAATGACTGTGGCTTCTCAGTGACTGCAGCTTAAATCCCACTCTGTCTGTTGTACAACAGCCACTGGTTGACAGTGATGAAGTGTAAGTGGCTTGATTCCTGTTAACCTGTTCCTCTGTCTCTGAAGGTATCTGGCTCTGGTGGAGTCCCTGCCGACATATGGAGTCCATTATTACCCAGTGAAGGTAACATTGGTGCCCCAAGTCATACAGAAGCTTAACCTTTTGAACAAGCTTCTGTCAACATGCTGTCTTCATTTCTTTTTCTGCTTTTAATCTAACACATCAGTCTAACCATTACTGACTTGATTTTATGATGTTTTGCTTCAATCACGAGGCCTTTCCTTGTTAAAACTCGATCCTATAGGATCCATTGGACTCTTTGCTTGGTTTGGATAAAATAATACAAACTAGCTTAGTTCACAATTACATATTCAATGATCCTGTGCAGTCGAGAATCCATTAAACCTTTGTGGCACGATCGGTTTAGCGTAGTTTAACAGATTCCTTCAACTTTCCTATCCACATCCATTAACTTTCCCGACCAGACCATATTAAACCTTAGGTGTCTGTGGAGATCAAACAGTAACGTTAAAATGACTCAGTCAGTCTTGCAGAGATTTTAAGGCCTTTAATGTATTTGATCTCTTCTTGTGTTTCTATTGCTGTGCACCTAATGAGGTAATTGCTTTGGTAACAGGCCTTTTTTCTCTTTTTTTTTGTCAAACTCCCACCAATAAAGCTTTGTCTAATGAGTGATGGTGTGCTGTTTGTGTCTGTGCTTTTATGCAGGACAAGCAGGACATACCGTGGTGGCTGGGAGTCAGTTACAAAGGCATTGGCCAATACGATTTGCAGGATAAACTGAAACCAAGAAAGGTAAGTTGACGTCTCATACAGCTGCTCTATTTGTGTTTCATATGAAAGCTTCTTTCAAAGCAAAACGCCCCTACTTGAGAAACACTTGTGTTTGTTGTTTATTTTTGTGTTCTCCTTATCCACCACACAAATCTTAAGGACACGGGGTTTCATAAGTTGTGCTCATTGTAAAGACCTCTGGAAGTTTTGGTGCGCTCGTTAGGTAAACAAGTTTGACTTGACTTGGCTTTCTTCCAACAAGTTAAACACTTTATTTATTTTTTTAGAAGATCTACCACTCTTGGAACACTTTGCTTTTTGAAAAGACAGCTTTCCTCACTTTCATCACTGTGCCTGTTGTTAACTGGTTAATGATCCATCAACACTGTAAATAGGTGTAATTAAGACCCCGGTTCCCATGCCAGCCAGGAGGAAGAGGAAGATAGAGGGGGGGAAATATTTGGAGTATCGGTATGTGCTGTGTGAGGTCAAGGCTCAAGGTTCAACAGCAAATACAGTACAGTACTAGCAAACAGTGAGTGGATTGAGTTCTCATGACAGTAAAACAGCTCAACTTGCCAAAATTAAAGGGAGAAATACAGGAATACCCACACTCAGCAAAAAGTAGTAACCTCTCCTTTTTTATACTCAAAGCTTATGAAAGAAAACAAAAAACAAAACTTGCAGTCTTGTCTGAGAAAGAACGTTGATATACCCCCAAGTGACAGAACTGTACTTCATTTAACAATAAATGCTACTTTTAACTTAACTTAGGAAGAGCTGATTGTTTCAGAAATGATCAGACAACTTTTTAGCATTATGGTGTGTACAGGCTACTGATGTGGTCTGTAGAGAGCCCATCATGTGCCTGTTGAGAGCCATCTGTTCAAAAAGTTCTTTTTATCGTAAAAACTCTCTGCTTCTGTACTACAGTGTTTGAGTGTGTTCTTGTGTCTGTGATAACACCCTTCCCTTTATGAGAGCCATCATTACATGGTCTCACAAGTTAACCAAGCATGTCTCACCAGTTCCTTACATTAGACTTGTCATAGCTGTAGTTATAAAGCCCCATCATGTTGACATAGAAGGGTGTGCCATTACACCAAGGCATTAAGGGGTACAGCCCCAGTGTGTGTCCCCCCAACCTTACCAGTGGAAGGTGTCATTATGGTTCTCTGTGGGAAACAGCAACCCTCTGGGTTTGGCGCTCTGCCAGCTAGGTGGGTGGGTGTTGACAACGAAGAGAGGGCAAGCACTAAGGGTGTAGGAGTGCGAGGAGGGTTAAAACTATTCTCTGCCTTCTCCTGCCCCTCCACAGAAGAAAGGGGCAGTCTTAAGGGTTTCCTGTTGTGAGAAAAATGCTGGCTTTTTAAATGACCCTTTTTTTGTTGCTCTTACTGGTGTGGAGGAGTCAGTCTGCTGTCTCAGTGCCTCGAAGGAAGAGCTCTATATCTGGTGAATATTGATAGCGCTCCCTGCCTTAGTTCACAGCCCCCAATTCACCGAGCCCATCCCTACTTGCCCTCTGCCCAGCCCCTCTCAGCATGTTGCATTCATTATGGTAATCTGAGTGTGAGAGAGTGCACGTGAGTGTGCGTGCGTGTGCACATGTGTGAGTCTTGGAGGGAACACAATTGATCAAACAATACAAAACAATTATCTTTGTAGGGGGATGGGGGCTGGATTTAGAGGAAGCACTGGTGTTAGGTCAACAGTTGTGCTTTTCTATTTATTTTCTAATTTGAAGTTTGTCATTTCAGGAGCTAGAATAGTTTAGCCTTGCATTATCTTCTCTGCATGCATGCCAGTTTCATCACTCCACGTTGAATGCCCTAAAACTCCAAAGCCCACTCTCCCTGCTGTGTTTGAGAGAAGTGGCACATTTAGTAATATGAATGCCCTGTCATCTCCATTATGTTGAGATGAAGTGTACTGTTTCATGTAGATAAGAAGCATAGATTATAAATCCTTAAGTTCTGGAGGGGAGGAAAGAAGAAACAGCTTTTTATTTTTCCTTTTTTCTTTTTTGTTAGGAGGAGGATTATGCAAGATTCATTATGAGAAACAAAATTGAAGGGAAATGTGTGATGTGTTTCCAGGACATACGATGAGACTGAAGCAGATGGCGAGCCAAGACTTAATCTTTCTTCAATGAAACCAAGAGACTTTTCTGTCTCTCTGCTCACTCTGTCACTTGGGCTCTCCCAGCGGGTAATGGGACACTGTTTAAGACCACATGCTGGTTCACATATATGATGAGCCAGCAGAACCAAAATAAGTCTTCAGTTTATCATGGGTGACTGTGTAGGCCTCAGGGTTATAATGACATGATATGAAAGAACTGTGCAGTGTCTTAATGAAAAAGGAAGCTGAAAGCTGAAGAGATCCTCTTTCAGTCATTTTATTTTGATTAACTCAACTCATAATAAATCAAAACAGGTTTAAGTTCCTCTTGGTTTCTCCTTGAAAGACTTTCACGACTGTAAGCCGTGTGTCACGCTGTGGAAATGTACAGTGTTGCTAGCTAACCAGAGCTGGTATGTGAAGGGTGGGGCACATCTTTTTCTGTACAGCTGTGTGAGTCAAGGCCTTTGACACATTTTCATTCATCCATATATGATTTTGCGGATTCATGGCCCTGGGGGTCCTTTGGTTGTGGGTATGAGCTGGATCTGAACAGACTGATTCCCTCTGAAACCACAGGCATTTCTGGCCCACATCCACCTGCCTGCAATGAAACATTTGGCAAAAACAAGAGAGATGTAAATACTTAAGATATAAATATGCAAAAATTTTGTGTATTCAAATCGTGAGCGTACTGTTCAGTGGATGTGTTTCCTAGTTTTAAAATAGGTTGCTTTTTTTTTTTTTTTAATACGTAGAAGCAGCAGTGTTGGGTCACATGCTATGTCAACTTTTGTGCAGAATAATTTCTTGGACTGTTTCCTCTTTCAAAGGACTACTTGTGGTCTTGTGATTGTAGAGATTGAGGTGTGTCACATCCTCGAAGGTTTTAGGCAGTGGCTTTAGCAGTAGTTGTGGGAGTTTCATCTATGCGCTGGCACACAGCTGTGGAGTTTCTCTGTAGGAGGAATGATCCATTGAAAGTGTGTGTTTGCCTCTTTGGCCTTTGTTACATGTTGTTACATACGGCGCGAGTGATAGCAGCCAGAAGGTGTTAATTGGTGTGGGGTCCCCTTTACAATGGTATATGCTTTTTGGAGGTGTCCTGTTGACTGGTTCCCATTGTTAAAGTACCATTATCAACATTTCACTGGCAGACAGACACTGTAATTGATCAGGACTGCAGCATTGGTTA
Organism: Naso thynnoides; assembly: GCA_029783665.1. Taxonomy (NCBI): domain Eukaryota; kingdom Metazoa; phylum Chordata; class Actinopteri; order Acanthuriformes; family Acanthuridae; genus Naso; species Naso thynnoides. Next base: position 27,641,122 of record JAQLOL010000012.1, on the reverse strand, counting down.
AAACAAACACAGTGTGAATGGTCCACCATGTCCACAGTTGTAAAGATGAGAATACTTTCATTTGATACCAAATGTTTACGTTTATTGTTCTCACTGGTTAAAAGTAATACAAAAAGGAAACTTTCTGTCAAAGTGTGTGAAATGACAGATTAAATGTGTCGCTTGAAACTCTGATGTCAAAATGTCATACTTGTTGGCTTGCATTTTAAAAACAGAGTGCCTGGTATTTCTTTAGCCTGGTTAAGTGATCTGACCTGTGAGTGAGAGTTCTCTTGAGCCAAGCCTAAGCAACAAGAGCCCCTGCTATTAATGATTGGACCATAGTAACAGATTCCTGACATATTTGGCCTGATGGGGGAGATGGTTACAGTAGATGCGGCTCAACAACAGTTCTTTGTGTAGTATTTGCAATAATGTCAAACAGAGAACTTTCCAAATGGAAGTGGAGTATTCAAAGTCTGTATTGATGAGTGTGAGTGATGGGAAGTGGAGAAAAGGTGAATTATCTTCTAACAAGGACAAACCCTGCCCAGCAAATACTTGTGTACAACCTGCTCATCTGGTCTGACTTTAAAAAAAAAAAAAAAAAGTGAGGCGAAAGAGAGAGAGCAGTGCAGAACAGGACAAAGCCTTGAAGGCAGCGTGAGGTATCTCTGATGTCAAAGGAGGAGGAGTTGTTAAGGGGGTGTGGCCAGCTCAGCTGAAACTCTTGCAACACCTATCTGGCTTCAGACAGACAAGAGAGAGTATTGTTCGAGGAAGCTCTAGCCCTGTGGGAAACTCCAAGTCAAAGGATTTAATACAAACCCGAGAGAATTCAGCAGGGATTTGATAAGGAGAAAAAACATCCTTCACAGTAAGCTGTTCTTTCATTTGTCAAGCTATTACCTATTTTGCTGTTTGAAATAGTCAGTGGATTTAAATATGTTATTTTGTCCTCATGCTCCTTGAAATGTTCTCTTCAGTGTGGTGGTGTACCTGCTCCGTGTGAACTACGTTCATGAGCTCTGTCACTGCGTCTGTCACACTGTTGGAAAGGAAGCTATGCAATGTGTTGTAGTTAGTTTGCTGAGTTTTAATCAGTATAAAATAATATGTTTAAGCCAGTGGAAGTGGAAATGTGTCAGCTTGTTGTGATTTCTTACTATTGGCAAAGATAGTATGTTTGTTTGTTTGTTTTTTTAATTTGGAGTAATGTAGGTTGTTACCTTTTCAGTCAGGATCAGGCAAATGTTGGGTTATGAATGCTCTCTCATGTTAAACTTAGCCCCATACTGTTGTACTGCACCCTTTCTTTTTACCAGAATGAGAGCAGGAAAGAGTTTTTCACAGGCAAGTGGCTCCAAATCTGTTTAGTGTGCCTAGTATCAGTGGAGCAGATGTTTCATTCTGACTCAGAAAAGTCCTGCCTCCTCCACAGCAGAATGAAATGAGAAGCTGGCGTGCAGCCTGGCACGGTTTTGCACCCTGCAGTTGCAGCAGCATTATAATTGCTCCTGTGTTAGCCCAGACCTACACTTGACTGACCCCATTCACAGCTTCAGCAGTTATGTTGTTTCTGCTAATGCTGCAGGTAGATCAGGAGAAAAACTGTGCTAAAAGGCTGAAACAAAGCAGGTTGTTTTAATGCCTGCCTCCCTGTTGTGTGGTCGTTTGGTGAGAATAACCCCCCTTGTATTGGAAGTTTTTCTGAGTATATGGATACAACTGTGTGTATTAGACTTTGCATTATCAAATGACACGTCTGTTTACGTACTGTAATTCCTCATTTAATCAATAGTCCTGTGTTGCCCTGTGTATTCAGTGATGTGTAATGTGTCCTTACTCTTCCCCTCCCCTCTTTCCACCGAATTTTCTGCTTTTATCTGCAGTTGTTTCAGTGGAAGCAGTTGGAGAATTTGTATTTCCGCGAGAAGAAATTTGCTGTGGAAGTGAACGACCCACAAAGGTCAGAAAAGAAAAAGCACTTAATCTATCTTAACTGCTCTTAACAGGTCCTTTCTCTGTTTTTGAAGTGTTCCCATTTTAGCTGCTGCTCTCTTGCCTTCAGTGTCCTTATCCTACACCTTACATTCTCTGAAGGGCATCTGCAGCCAGTGGCCCATTTAGGAAAACATGTTAATAGCTGTAACCTGTATGTGAAATGAGCGTTTTCCTGCTGTTCAAGGGCCACCTTATTACTTTACAGCTGTTATAAGACCTCGGCTCCCCACACAGGTTTTAATGTGGCCCTTTCAGCCCCTAAAGCTGTTGTTAATTCCCACTGTCTGTATCGAAATGAGTTTGATGTCGCTGCTCGCTTCCTCATCACAATGTTATTACACAAACACCCACAAATTTAATTGGATAAAGGTTTGAAAATTTAATTATTTTCTAATCATTGCATAACATAATATTTATTTTAATTTAAGCCTTTAAAGCCCTCATCATCAGGGGTTTTTTCTTTAATTTTGTATGCAGTTTTTGAACAGAATTGCTACTTTCAGCACATGTAACGAGTGTTTTTCCCGTTACCTCTGCAGAAGAACAGTGACGAAGCGAACTTTCGGACAGACTGGACTGGTTATTCACACGTGGTATGCCAGCCACTCTCTGATTAAAACCATCTGGGTGATGGCCATTAGTCAGCACCAGTTCTACCTGGACAGGAAACAAAGCAAAGTGAGTGTCTGTTTTTTTTTTCTGCACTGATTCCCTTTGCTCAAATTCCTGTCCAATGAGATGAACTTAGAAAGTCAATTCAGTCCTGTATGACCTGTGTAGAGAGCTTAGCTCATGTCAAGTGTAAGAGAGGTCACACAGAGAAAGCATTCATAGTGAAGGAGCTGATGATGGGCTGACACGGAGTGTTTTTGTGTTTTCCACAAGTCAGTTTGTTAAGTGACGGCATCACATTGAAATTTTAATATGGGTGATAATGTAAACATTCAACCGAATGTGCTGACCTGTTTCATCAGGCAGTAAAATAAGCCTTTAGACAGATTAAAACAGAACTTAATCCTTAAGTTTTAAGTTCTTTCTTAAAGCGTATTGTGCAAGTGTCATGGTCTGGTGTAACAGTGTCCGTTCATCATGTGATGCACTGCCTGATCCCTGTCCTATGCCTCTGACTTGTGTTGAAAGCTTGGTGTAGTGACATCACACGCTCCCAGGTTAGAGCTAGGCTAATGTTAATAGATCTCATGCTGGTCAGCCTTTATGTTGTGAAATTCTGGTATCTTTTCTGTAAAAATAATACTACTGCTGTTATCTGTTGAACCTAAATAACAGGTGGTTTGGAGGCAAAAATTGAAAATGCTTACGAGCTTTTAACTGCTTTTGAGGGGTAGATTTTTTTATCACTCTGCTGGTGTAAAAGGAAAAATGTTATAGATGTCGTATTATTTCTTATTAACATGCCTAGTCTTGCCTTGTCTGGCTTAGAGGAAACATGTTTAACTGAATCTGCCATTTGCAATGTACGTAAAACAGGAAGTGTAAAGTCTGGTAGGGATGTATGTTTTTCATGACCGTATCATTGAAAATAACCAGGAAAAGGACCTGCGTGCTCACAACTAGGTTTCTTTTGTGAATGTTAAAAGTGGTCTGAATCATGGTCCATGTGTTTGTAGTGTGTGTGTGTGTGTGTGTGTGTGTGTGTGTGTGTGTGTGTGTGTGTGTGTGTGTACCAGGGCTGTTATACAGTGTGAATGTTGTGTGATGTGCATTTTGTGGTGGAGATGGATGAGTGTGTGTGACTGTAGCCAAATGAGGTTATTTAGCTACTGTCTCCCTCAAAGGCAGATGGTGTTTTACTGTTCATCCAGGAATAGAGCAGTGATTGATGAGAGAGCAGTGATCCTGCAGTGCCAAGCATAAATATGGAACTGCCTTGCAGTGCGCATTAAAACTGAAACCCTCAAAATTCTTCCCTCTGTACTCTTCTCCCTCTTTGTCCCTGTTATCTTCTCCTAACTATTCTTCTCTCCTCTGAAGTTAAAGATGACCACTACCAGGAGCTCAGGAGACATCGCCATGGATCTCACAGAGATTTGCGCCCCGCGGATCAGCAAACTGTCTAGCATGGAGAGCAAAGACCAGCTTATCATGGCCAGCAACGGAAGCTTAATCTCAGCCGGTAAGCAGACAGTTAATCAGCTAATGGCTTCTGTTCCACGTCAGGTTGTGAGTGATGATTTATTGCTATAATTTGTAGTTAATTGGACATGTGCTTGTTGCAGGTTCTGCGGACTCTGAAGTCAGCGAGGAACAGAAAAAAGAGAAGGTGGCTGAGTTGAAAAAGAAAGAAAAGGACCTTCAAGAAACACTGACGCAGAAACTTGAGGAACTGAAAAAGATTTGCATGAGAGAAGCTGTGAGTGTCTTGCTCATTCTGTTATTTTTCCAGTAAGGTTTAAAATGCCCACACACAGCTGACTGTTGGTTGTCGTTCTCATTTGTAGGAGCTCACAGGCCGATTGCCTAAAGACTATCCCTTGGCCACTGGTGAGAAGGCTCCTCAAGTACGACGTCGTGTTGGGACGACCTTCAAGCTGGATGACCTTTTCCCATCCGATGAGGTTAGTGTAGCTGTTGTTGTGTTTTTGTTGTGCTTTTGTTGTGTTATGTTTGTGTTATGTAATGAAGCGTATGACACTGTTGTAAAACAGTTCATACACTGTATTTACCTGGAGATCCTTTACATCATGACTGAGTCAGAAGATTAAGGGTTTAACGTGTGTTTTAGGCCGACTTTTTTCCTGAGTCAGTGTGGTTCCCATCCACAGTTGAAAAAATTAACATAAATGTGAGGATAAATGTAAATATAAATATGTCAGCACACCAAATGAATGTTTTTATATAAATTTCATATTCTTTCTTTGTAGTCTGTGTCTTTGTTCTGCCGTTGACGGCATCTGTCTTTATTTTCTGGAAAATTCCCCCACTGACTGTGTGTGTGTGTGTGTGTGTGTGTGTGTGTGTGTGTGTGTGTGTGTGTGTGTGTTTCCCTACAGGACCCACATCTGAGGAATCTGGAGAGCAGGTTTGCTCTGCAGCAGAAGATCGTGGAGGCAGCCATCAAGTTATCCAACGAGGGCGACCTTGCCAAGACAGTGAAGAAAAAGAGGAGAAACAACTGTCTGGATGCCATGAGGAAGCTGGAGGACATCGAGAAGGAGATCAACGCCTACAGGATCAAGAAAGGGAAGAAACCCACTCAGAGAGCCTCACTGATCTTAACAGGTAGATCTCACAATTAACTGCAGTGTCAACTTTACACAGGCTGATTGCATGTTAAAGCTTGAAAGGGATTTTTTATGTTTCTGTTAGGTGAAAAAATTGAAAAGTCTGTCTCTTTCTATAAAAAGTGGTATATCAGAGGTGTCTCTGATGACCATTTCCTCTCCTTTTTCCAGATGAAGTCAACCCTTCAGACCTCAGCTCTCTATCTGACAGCCTCACTTTGGATGATGGTGAGTACCCAGACATGCTTGTTCTGCATGTGCTTACACCTTCCAACCCCATTTACTGCATTTTAGAGAAATTCTAACCAAGCAGTTGTTTCTGTTTCCCAGATGATGAGCTGATTTCCCAGCGGCAGCGGTCCAGATCGGTTCAGTATTCTCCAAGACCACACCATGCAGAAACTCTGGACATCCACTACAACCAAGACAGGCGAGCCTCTGCCAATGAGCAGCATGCAGACAGCCGGTAAACAGCAAGCACTAGCACCCACCAAAGATATTATTATTTTATTTTTCCATTGTGTGTCTGACAGTTGTTATTAGTTATAGACCTGAAGCATGGAGCTAGTACAGACCTGTAGACTGGATCCAGAGCTGCATTCCTGCCAGTTACCTCCTCCCGCCTCCCCAACAATCTGCCTCTTATCAGCCCAATGCACCGGCTTAAAAATAGATGGAAAAGAACATGTCGCTGCCTGTGAGGGAGCAGACAACAATTCCTAGCTGAGAGGGGAGAGGAAAAGGGAAACAGGAAAGTGGCTCTGGAAACCTGTTTTAAACAGCAGAGCAGCTACTTCATGAGTGTTTACAAAATGATAGGGGTGATGTTGTTGCTCTTGGCCCCAGAGATTTCAACTCCTTTTAAACAGTCATAACGCCTGCTGTTGCGTGAAAGAAAGATCAATGAAGTATGTAATGGCAAGCATTCAGGTGTAGGTGATGACTAAGTGCTACATTTTAAGAATCCAAAACTTTTTTTTTCTCCTACAGTTTTGAGAGCAAGAGAGAGAAGAGAAGTTACTGCCAACAAACAAAAGCTTTGCCCTAAAGAGGCAAATTGCCCTAACACATTTTTCTTATCTGTCATTCAGATTAAATTATGGCCAAGTCCAGGAATCACTCTACTACAGTCACCGTGATGCCTTATCAAGCCACAGCAGCCCGTTTAAACCAACTTCCAGACAGCCACGTGATGCCCGCAGCATGCCCCCCACCCCCGTCCTCACCCGCAACGCCTACAGCAGCACCCAGCTCAGGTAAGTCCTCAGAGAACTACCTTTTTGTTCTCTTGATATCTGCTTCATGTACAGCTCTTTGTGTGTTATGCTCTATTTGAGTCAAAACATGACTAATCAGTGAAATTTTTTCTAACTGCAGATCAGAGGACACTTCACAGCATTTCCGCCAGCGCAGCGGTAGTTTGGAGTCCCAGTCCCAGTTCCTGCCAGTGGCTGAGCCTTCTGTTCCAGCATACCTCTTCTCCCCAGCCCGACGGAGCAACAGCACAGAGGTCCTCGATGACGGCTCCTCCTACACAAGCCAGTCCAGTGTGGAGTACAGCGTTCCTGGTCACCACACCCACAGGCGCAGAGCTCGCGGCAAGAGAAAAGACTTGTATGCCAACACAGGCAGCATGCCTAACCTGGCTCAGCCAGACACCCATGGCTACACCTACCAGCCTCGGGCCCGACCCACAACGACAGCCTACTACATCACTGGCTATCCTAGCTGCGTAGACCCAGAGTCCTACTCTAATGGAGTCTACATGTACGACAATGAGATGGAGGGACACTATTACGTCAATCCATCCTACCAACCAGCCCCAACAGCTTATCGAAGCCAGGACATGCACAGTCACTATGGTAACGACGAGATAGACGGCATGTCACAGAACCTATACGCCACGCTGCGGCCTCCCCGGAACCGGCCGCCGCCTCGCAGCAACGAGCAGGTCAGCAAGAACATCCAGAAGGCTTTGGTGGCGGAACATTTGAGAGGCTGGTACCATCGCAACGCTGCACACAAACAGGCGGCATACAGCTACGAGTATGACAGAGGATCCCAGCAGAGCCTGGGCTATCAGACCATGCCTGCAGCCTACAGCCACAACAACAGAAACACCTCCTACTCGTCAGGTGAGACCTCAGCACAGTATGTTAAAGATGCATTTCTCTACTGCGTGTAGTTAACCTTGGTTTCTATTGAAGGTGGGGTAACTTGTTCCATTTTTTTCTCCTGTGTCTTCAGCATCATCCAGTGCAAACTGGCACAGCCACATGAGTGGTGGTATGTTGGAATATGACATGCCCTTGCATGCGCCACAGGCCTACTCTTACGGTACAGCACCCTACAGCTACTCCGCCCACAACAGGTGAGAAAAAAAAACAAAAAACTTGGCTTCATCTCCTTATCCAATAAGCCCCTCCCTGATCCTCCTTATCCTCAGAGCTAAGCGCCAGTGTTTAATTACCTAGAAAGGATGGCTACAGAAAATAAGTGCTGCGCGTTGGTTTTTGTTATTCATGAAACACAATAATGTGGATTGATGGTTACTTCTTTTGTTAGGAAACCAAAGAAAACATCCATTTGCTTCACATGACAGATTATAAAATCTGTGCAGCCAGCAGTCAGTTCTCCTTCAGAGCTTAGGACTGGTTCTTCTGTCCTCCTTAACTGTTTACTGGCCACTGCTTTCTTATAGATATGGTGCCTCCCAGCTTTTTAATGGCTCCTGGCACAGCCCTGATGGCCAGAGGCGCTGTGCCTTTTTCCCTGCTAGTTCTTCCTCCTCAGCTTCCTCCTCCCTGCCCTCGTCCTCCTTTCCCTCCTCCTCCTACTCCCCTGGCTCTCGGGTCAGGCAGGTGGCCTCCAGCCCTGCACAGCCACAATCCTCCAGAGGGCACAGGCTCAGTAAGGTGTCCTTTGTGAAAGGTAGTTCATAGTAAGTAAACGGCATCGGTCGGAGCCTGTGCATTTGCTTCTCCTGGTCTGTCTGCGATGTTCCTCCATTATTTGCTTGTTGATGTTTTGAAGTGTACTTTGCATTTTAAGACGTTCGACTGATCCTTCGTTGTGATGTACGATAAAGTAACTGCATGGCTTTGAAAAAAAAAAAAAAACATGCCTGCCCTATTTCCTCTTCCAGCTAGCGTGTTGTCATCCAGTGGTCACATTTCTCTGCAGTGTGCCTTTACGGCTCAGATTTGTGTTTTGTTGGTTTGCCCTCCTCCTGGGACGCGCAGAGGCTCCCTGCCCATGTGCTGCCATTCACCCTTGACCTCTGCCCCCTTTCATGCACAGATGTCCCCCAGAGTTTGAGTGGAGAAGCTGTGATAGGAAGACATGCCCTGTGGGGCCTTTAGAGAGGTGTGGTGCTGTTACCTATGCCATTGACCAGGAATATTAACCCCCTCCCTCAATAATCAGAGTCAAAGCACAGAAGAAAGGGTGAGAGATGAGAATGTAAAGCTTCCCCTCATGTTTTAATGGTGATGGCTGGGTCTCCTTTTCAAGAAGTTGCAGGGACTAACAGAAAGCTCCAAATCACTTCATTTATCTCCTGCTGATTCTCGCTTTTTTTTCTCGGGGTGTCTTGTGGTGGTGGGAGAGCACTTGCGTGGCAGAGGGAAAAAAAATGTGACCCCTGAATATTGTTGCATTTGAAAGCTATGTGTGTGCATAATGTCTGTGTGCATCTGCTGATATGTTGGGTGTGAATGTTTGACCCTGAATTTACCCTTGTCTGACGCTTAGATTAACATTAACATACCAGAAACACATAAGGCAGCCTAATACATGAACGTTTTGTACGTTTGTTTCTTTTATTTCAGTTGCTTCTTATGACACCACAAAGCTGTAATATGACAGGAATGGTTTTGTCAGCCTAGGGTTAATTCATTCTCATTCAGTTAACCATTTACGAGCTACACACATTTTGCCATTTGACTAATGTGTTTCAATCTTGTGTTTATTTCAGGTCCCACATAGATGTCAGCCAAATGGATCCACACATTAGTAACCAAATGAACGCTAACTTGGAGCCGGAAGACCAGATTCACTGGCATGAAGACTCAAAACCAGGAACAATAGTGTAGTTGCCTGTCACTGTGCTTTTTTCTTTTTTCACCCATTCAGTCGCCATCGTGCCTTAGACTGCACTTACCTGTCTTTGTGTACATACGGATCCAAAGAATGAAGGAACTTAACTTCTGTGGAATTCAGTGTGTAAAGCAAATGAAGTCCTCTCATTTTCTCTTCTCTTGTACGCAATTGCCAAACCGTTTTTAAACCATGACACAACCCCACGGCAATGTCAACATGTCTGGATTTGGGAGTGCTTGTGGTGATGGTACTGAAACGACACCAGGACCTACTGTGGACTGTGGTATAGCTAAAGGGAATCTGGAGAGAGACCGACTTCACAAACTGAGAACTAGGACCGTCTCTGTAAAAGGATACTGAGCCGCAGTTAACACTGACAGTTACCCAGGTGCATGAGCACTGTAACTATGAAGGATTGGACAATGATTTATAAGGACTTCATCAGAATGAAGGATTGACCTCATTAAAAATGAGTCAAAAAGATTGCTACGTCCTGGAACATTGTGCTGTCACCAGATCCATTTTTATCTCAGCATTTCTTGCAGCTGCCACGGTGCTTCCTGTACTCTTGTTTGTCATCCACAAAGTATTCAATCTGTCCCACTGTCAGTACTCAAAATACAATTGAGCCAAATGCTTCTGTCACACCTTGTGAGTATTATTAGTCACCAAAGTTGAGATCACTGCCATATCTGATCAGTCCGTGCAGGAAGACAGAAAAACATTTTTCCCCATTTTTTTTTACTGGTTATTCATCCATGCTGGAAATCATGGACCTGGTGCTCCCAATTTCTCTCGAGAATGAAGCTGTATGTAAATGTTGGTATTGTAAATATACTGGTTGTCTTTTGTTAGAGCATTTTTATGTATTTGAAAAGCATGTAATATATAGGTAACAACTGTTGTTAAGCTGGTTCTTAGTAATTTGTATAACTGCATTTGTTTGAATTAAAAAAAAAACATTTGAATGAGCTGTTTGTTTTGGGTCACATTTACCTTATTACTGAATCAAAGAGAAAAATTTCATCCCTCCAAGGCAGGAAAACAGCATTAAATCCAAACCCATTAAATTAGGTAACTGAACGTCTGTTCAGCTGGTTCAATTAATGAAATGGGGTTTAAAGAAAATGCAATTGTCACCACTTACAGAGGATAATAGCTAAATAACCCAGAGTGTCATTAACATTTTATTGCTTCGCAGGCGTCACATTATCTCAGGCTGATGTTCTTTTCTGAACATAGAAACACGTTCTTTAAGTACAAATGCTTTGGAAACTGCTTTTCCAGAGAACACTGAGAGATAACAATTTGAAAGATATCTGCAGAATAACATCTCAGTGTTGTTGTTTTTCAAGCTTGCATAAATGAATGCATGGCTGCAACCAGTCACGATGAGAGCTAATTATGAATAAATGATCTGTTTTTAGAAACGCTCTCCTGCTGCACAGCTCTGTTGCCCTGCTTCACGTTCCCACTGTCTTGCTGTGTTGCCAGGCTGGTTTTCTGTGTCTTTAAGCCATAAACCAACCAAACCAGTCTTTAAAACCTGTCACGCCCATATTAGGCTCTAACCTGTTCTTCTGTCCTCTCTGTGAATGACAAGCTAGTGTTTATAGCACCAAACCCTCCCTGGGGGCATCCATGTAAGAAAAGTCTGCTCTACACATGTATTACTGAGTCCCCCCACCCACCCAACCAGATTACCCTGCAACCCTTCACCTCATTTCCCTCCCTCCCTTCCTTCCCCAGCCGGCACATATTTTCTACCGCTACAAGTGTATCCTGCCACTGGTTGCCTCCGTAGAGAGGCAGCGTTTGAGCAGCTTTACTCGCTCGCAGTGCCCCTCAGTGTTATGCTTCTTGAGCGAGCTCAGGGGAGGTCTCAGACACTTCCAGCTCCTTGGCTTTATCCGATGCAGTGAGCGAGGGGGAGTGCTTTGCATCCAGCTGTCTCCCCCTGTCTCTCTCTGGGCCTCTGCTGCTTCATGCCAGCTGCAGACAGATATCAGGCAAGGCTGTTCCAGCTGACACTTGACTATATAAACAATGAGCTCCAATGTGCATTGCCCTCATCTTAATACATTAACTATAACGAAGAGGAGGGCTTGCTCTTGAACCCCGATACTTTTTTTTTGGTACAGATCCAATGTGTCATAACACTGTATGCACATAAAGCTGTCATTACTCACTGGGCGAAACACAGTCTTGTTAGATTATTCTTTGAACAGAGAATTCCCAATTCAAAGCCGTGCTAATGAATATTTTTGCATAAACAGTGGATTAAATTACTGTTTAGCAAAGGTGTTGTCCTTGCATGACTCTGCAATTCCCCTCAACTCCACAGAGCAGTTTGGTGTCTTTCGTCTCCTTGTTTTGGTTTTACTGTCTGCAACCTTGTTTGGGTTTTGTCTTACTGCTCTCGCCTATCACCTTTTTAGCCACAGCAGGCAGCTGATGTTGGCAAAAAAACTTGAATAAACTGACTGCACACTGCCTGCCCAGCACTGCAGGACAGGCAAAAATAGCAAGTAGTGAACAGAGTATAATAAAAACCAGCTGTCAGGCTAGATATTTCGATCAGGATTTCAGTGTGAATATTGGATGTAAATTCATCAGGGGACAGCAACATTACTTCCAACTGAATGCCTGTGATGCTCTTTGTCTGCTGGATGTGTCAATAGGAAACATGTTAGTCACACTGACTTCATGAGATGATACAGTGTCTGTTATTTTTTAAAAAAAAACCCAAAACTAACTGCGTTAAATCAAAATTTATATATGCATAGGAAATAGACAGCATCTTGTGTTTCATCATTAGCAAAAAAACCTCCATAGGTTTTTGTTGGAAAAACATGTTTGATGTCAGCACTGAACCTTTGCTATTGAATCACCACTAGTATGTAACATTTTAAAATAACACCCATAGAGCAGATAAGTGTCATATCTACTACTGATCTCTAGTACAGGGCTCGGCCAAGCTCAGATTAAAGTGACCATAAATCACATTGTGCTCCCCAGGATCAGCACATTCACCTTGATCCAGGGAGGAAGACCAGTTATGACAAGAGTGAGTAGTTGGATTACTGGCTGCATGCACTTAAGTCTTGGTCAGGGGATAAAATGGATCACCTTCAGCGATGGGGGTAGTAAAAGTAGTGTGGGTGTGTGGAGAGGTTGAAGAGGATACTTCAGACTGCAAAGGTCCCGTGAGGGTCATCATGATTTTGTCACATGATCAGCTGTAGTGCAGCTCCAGCCAGCCACTGCTAAGTGACAGTCTGTTTGAGTCATGAGGCTAACTAACCAGCTTGGCTAGCAAAAAGTTAAACGCCTCAGGCGAGCTGACGGGTGCGGAGGGCAGCTGTCAATGCGTGTGTGACCCAATAACATTGTGCATTGTTTTCAGGCTGCTTCCTGTCCCACGCCTTTGTGTTGGGATAACTAAAGAGGAGGCAGATGATGAAAGTCAAAAGCCTGTACAATGGTGTTACTTAGCAGCTAGGGGAAAAAAACAACAACAACAAAAAAAAAACAAGCACACAGGTCTGTTTTTGTGTCACATACACTGATTTCTGCGGCCTCACTGAAGACTACCATAGGAAGTGATTACGGTTGTTTCAAGAATGACGAGTCGAGAGCTGATTCATGTAAAAACACCAAGAAAGGATAAGTGCTGTTTTGCACTGAGCACTTCCTCTCCAGGATTACACGTGTCAAGGAGCAAACACCAAAGACACACACCTGTTGGGTGTGCGGCAGAACATGCGTGTTGGTCGGATCCTTACAGCAGCTGCAGCAGAAAGAACAAGGGCTTCTACTGTGGCCTCGGAGACATGACTTTACTTGTGTTTATCACCACCAGTGCTTGTGTTCACTTCTTCAAGTTGCACAATATGGATTATGATGAGGCACCACGGAGAAGGACGTAAATCACTGCATTAGCACAGAGGAGGAAAGTCTTGCAGGGCGAGTCAAAGTTAA
>JAQLOL010000012.1:27586175-27617398 GCA_029783665.1 Naso thynnoides | reverse complement strand
CCTTTATTTAAAAAAACAGTTTAGTCTGGTTAAAGCTGGTTTGCCCTTTATTCCCAACAGGGAAATTGATACTGTTTGATATATAAAAAAAAAAAGAATTTGAAATAATTCCTTTGTCTTTCGTTGTTTAAAAAAAGTCGATTTAAAATTGAAATTCGAATGTGGTATGAAAAAATCGGGGATTTTATTTTTAGGCCATATCGCCCAGCCCTAGTTTTACACGAGTTCGAGCTCTTTTCTCTTTTTGCACAATGAATAAATTTTACAGAATTTTAAGGTTTTTATTTTATGCCTGCATTTGCTGGCTGACCAACACGGTTAGAGTATGTATAATAATACTGCATGTAAATTCCACTTCAGAAGAGACTTGATGAGCTCTGCAGTTAAGTGCGGGGAAAAATATACATTTCGATCTGTATCAGCTATCGGCCAAATGAGTTATAAAATACTGGCATATTGGATTTCGGCAGAAAAAATCAATTGTCGTGCATCCCTATAATCAATTAATACTTAGTCAATCAACTTTCGGGCAGGGCGCAAAATTCAATGGGAGGGGGGGGGGGCTGCTTTCAAATGAAAATAGGGGAAACACTGTCAGCCAATGCAACTTTTTCCATTGTCTCTATTTTTTTCTCCCAAATAACTGCAAAATGTTTATCGGACCTGTTCCGAACTTTTTGAGTTAATGGGAGCTTCATGTTTTATTTTTTTATTTGTCTGTGTTGTGTTTTTGTTTCCCACTGACATCTGCATGAAGCTTAAGTGATGTGACCCCTACTCCCAGTCCCCTTGTCTCTGCTCCAAATGCCCCACCCACTTCCTCATGACCTCTGGACAGAGGTGTCCAAGGTTAGTGGCTCATTCTACAATCACACTCAAGTGTGTGCTTTGACGTAACGTGACGCTCGCTGTCAGAAATGACTGAAATGTGACATTTGAGGTAACAGGTTCGTGAACGTTATTTTAATGTCTTGTTGAAAGCTTCCTACGTTTCAACTAAATTATGTTTTCCTCTTTTCTCAAATTAATTTAAAACTGATGTGAAGTCATTTTAAACGTTACATAGCAAAACACATCTGCACATTGTGCACAAATATTTGGCAGAAAGCCCCCCACATACAGCAGACTATAGTATATACATTATTACAATGAAAGCTATAAATTTGCCAGACTGATACTTGGGCAACATTGGTGTATACAATGAGATTTAAATCAAATTCATTCATACAAAAAAACTACAAATTATACAAAAATTGTGCTCGACGTGTTCAAATCTAATTAATAATTCTAAAGGAAATGAACGAGAGAAATCAGTTATAAAGGTGACGAGTTGAATGCGTTTCACAGTCTTTGTCCCACGTTGTTTGCAGTCAGCGAGGATAGACATGCTTAGTGTAAAAAGGTACGAATTGACAGTTCAGTTGGGGGTGACCACGAGCTCAACTTTCTTCACGTCACACAAGAGTGGAGTCTTTCGCAGAAATCCCTGACTTGCGCGCAAGGACGCTCCTCATCTCATTGTTGACCCCGTTCCAGGGTTTAGCCTGCGCCTGCAGTAAACCAGATTCAGTGGACAGGGTCCTGTGCATTCGGGGACAACTGCCGCCGCTGCTGTAGCCGTCTTTATCGCTGGCGTGGCCCTGGGAACCCCCAGCAGGGGAGTACTGCTGCGACTGGTACTGCTCTCGCTGTCTCGGGTTGCTGCAGTGAGGGTAGGACATGGGATGATGGAGGTACGACTGGCTGCGGTGCATCCGCGGTTTGTCCACGCCAATTTTGAGCTCGCAGGGTCGGGAGACGGGCGTGCTGCTGCTCCCGTGGTCGTTCTGGTAGAGCGTGTCAAGTTGATTGCTGCTGTAGCGTTTGGCACTGTGGGAAGCTTTCACCAGAGAGTGGATCACCACAACCAGCAGGATTAAGATCCCAGAGGAGAGCACACAAGCGCTCGCTATGCCCGTCTCCACCTCAAATATCAGAAGCATAAAGATGGACATGGCTGCCGAAGAAGAGAAACATAGATTTTAGAACTTAGAAACACTAACCAGCCAGCGAACCATCTTCATCCTTTATTGGGATCAGCTGTCATGAGCCAAATAACCTAAACTAAAAGTTGTTTTATTTACCGTAGGGCAGCACAATAATGGAAATTTAAACACGGTATGGTCTGCTGCAATTTTTAAATCACAATGGAGTGCATGATTTGTTAAAGGAGAAATGTTTGTGTGAAAGTACCGTTAAATTTAGATGCTGTGCCGCTGCAGAGTTGTCCTAGCCTGGTAAACCAGTCTCATAATTCACTTTGTGATGTGGCTCTGGCCACGCTCCGTTGGGGATTCTTTGCAGAATTTGAATCCTTGTAGGCGTGGTATCACATTAAATGTAAAACTATTGGACCAGCCGTAATCCAATCGGCAAAGACATTGGCTGTATGATACACGTTGCGTGTTCGATTGTTTAGTGAAACAGAGTGGGAGGGCGAACGTCCGACCTGTTCAATAGTAACATAAATGCTGTTATAGTGTGTTGTTATTGAGATTGTGACTCGCCATGTGTCACGGAAAGAGTCGATTAGGCGTTTTTTGTTTGAATTAAAACCACGTCATCACAGAGTAGATGCAGCTTTAGGCAGCAGCTAACCGCTAACGACAGAAGCCCCGCCCCTGAGACAGCAGCTCAAACATCGGTAACTTGCAGGCTACAGACAAGACAAGCAGCAGCTAATCTTAGTTTTTTCTTAAAGATGTTAAAAAATCATATAGATGCTGTTATATTATGTTGTGATATTGTCTTTTTTTCGTTGGTTATGCTTTTTTTTTTTTACTGTTCTTTTTTAAAGTGTTGTATCCGGGGCCGCGTGAGTCTCATGTCCGCACTGCACGGATCGGTAGAAAGACTTCTAAAGGCTCCTATTCTTCCCTACTTGTAGTAATTACAGAAAAGCAGTACATTCCGTGCCTTTGAGGTTGTTAACTGTCTGATCGGAAAATCCCTTAAATTTAATACTCCGTAGGTTTTAATGACGAGGGGTTTTTGGTAGCCTGGTAAACCAAAGCCGTCGGCTGTGATTGAACTACTGCGAACAAGAGCTTGACTTCGACGTCATCAAACTCGACCTCTCCCGTTGGTCACTGATTGCTCTGGCCAAAAACTTGTCTGCAGTTCTAAAGACAGGCCTCATCACCAGACTATTTAGTGAAAACTGAGCTAAAGAGAAGGGGGCGGAGCCAGGCTAGAGTTGTCCTGGCTTACACACCATATTCTACAGACTGAAAAAAAAAACAGCGTGTTTGGTACAGATCACACCACGCACCAGAAAAACGACAAAAGTACCATTTCCTCTAATATTACAATCATAACGCACTCGCAGTATTATTCCAAATAACAGCAAACGCAGTAGATGTTTTTCAGAATCGTGTGGCCCCATTGAAATGTCATATAAAGGAAAACTGATCTCGGCTAAGTCATCCTATTTTTATCTGCAGGAAAAGGACTGTGGACTCAGGCATGCTAAAGGAAGGAGGAGAGAAGCACAGCTCTGGGATGTGACGCGACTTCCTGAGCTGCTGTTGCTGCCTCTGCAGTCCCTTGCTCTACTACCTCTGGATTGAGACTTTTTGGTGGGGGGGGGGGCTGCTGTAAGGGTGACACCTCCTCATCACAATGGAGTGAGTGCCTCCAGTGACCCCCACCGTACAAGCCGCTCAGTGGAACAGCTCACCACAACGCTGCCAGGTTCAGCATTAAAAACACTTAAGTCATGGACGCTGCTCAAAGAATGCATTGTTCTCTCGGACTCGCGGGACGGACCAGAGAGAGAGAGCAGCCGAGCTTGTTTTGCCTCTGTTGTTGAAAACCCCACTGCATCACCAGTGTTTTGGACACTAGTTTTCAGGCTTTTGTGAGTTTGCTGTTAAAGGCTAAATACTACCCTGCATGTAAATTATTCAAGCTTATCACACATGCACAGGGAAAAACATCTGAGTTTGTGCTAGAAACCAAAACAGGTGCCCAATTCTGACCTGCAAAACGTCTTGTTAAATGTCTGCACATGCCTGACTGGGGTACATGTTCTTCAAATAAAGAAAATTTAAAAAGAATCTTGTGTTTCGCTCATTTGTCCTTACCTGCCAAATAGACAGAAACCCCCAAGCAGAACAGTCCAGCAGCCACATGTCGCACAGCTCGGCTGTCCAAAAGGAACCAGTCTGCTCTGTGGAAACAAACGTCACATATTTCATGTTATGGCTCAGACACGTTCACACTTTAATACTCTCCTGTAGTTTTCTCATCAACGCATTTATGCAAAATGCAGATTTTGTGCATCAGAATTTTGTTGTTTCACTTTATTGCACCTTTTTTGCAATCGATAAAAACTTTTGGTGGTCCCTTTTAAAAGTCCCTTACAAGTTTGTTCATCAGACCTGCAAGTCCCAACACATTTGATTAATGACCTGCTATGCTGGATTTGTTGTGTAGTTGATTATTATTCTCATTTTCTTGGAATGTCCCCTCCGTCGGTCGGGAGGTCCTGGAGTAATGCTGTTGGATTTGTAAACCGACGTGGGAAAGGGCCAGCGAAAGGCCGTGCGCTGGCTGCATAATGAGAGGAAGGCCATTGTTTACATGGGATTCTTAGGACTTGAGAGGTGGGGGGTCAACCAGCCACTCTGCAGTGTGGGCCTCTGCACTCTGACACACATCGAAGGCCCTTTATGCTTCTGAAACTATGTTTTGTTTTCGTGAAAAAACAGTAAACCAGGACCCGCTGCGGATAACAGCAAACAATTAAAGAAGATTGTGTGGGCTTAGGCGGAAACACATGCTAAACTGATTTAATGCTCTTTCTCCAATCAGCAGCAGCAGCGGTGTTGTACACTGACTGCAGGACCAGAAAATAGAAACATACAGGATGCAATGCAAAGAAAGGCAAACGCCTTGTCGTGATTACTTGTCACCAGTCTTAAAGCGTTAAAGTAAATCTGAAGTGTTATCTGTAGTGGTTGCATTTGCACCGTCTTACACTGAAAGTAGTTAAAAATTGCTTAGCTTTGTCTTATTTACACAGATGGAAAGACGTCACTTTTAACTTTTGCCTCAAAAATTTGAATAAAGTTGCATTAACATCCCTCTAGCAAACTGTCAACGACAGTTTTAAAAAAAGATTTGGCACATTTTATCACAGGATGTTGGATAATGTTGCATTATGTAACACAGGTTTCAATTAGCCTGGTAATTTATTACACTTAAGCATTTAAATTGAAACTATGCAAATTTTGTTGCAAAGTTGATACTTTGGCCAAAAATAACAATTACAGGATTAGAGTAAATGTTTTTATGTAGCGTAAACGTAAGATAAGTAAACACTGTTAAATGTAGGGCAGGAAAATCATCAGGGGTCCCACGACGATATTATCACGATACGATATTATCACGATACAATTATTACAATGCTGTGATATGTTGAGTATCGCAGAATCATATATTGTGATTTTTTTCACCCTATTACAACTATTATTAACTGTTCAATCACTTTCCCAAAGTAAAACTTTGTTGTCATCATGTATTTAATCTGATTATTAGATAAAATTTTCAGTCTATTCATCTCAGCTCAATAATTTTTAATTTTTTTTTTTATGACCTCACCAGACAGTGAGCACTTAGCACCACCTAGTGGACTGAAAATCAGCTGATTTTTATTATTCTATCACCCAAAAACTTGAATTTGTTTTTTCAACATGTATGAAGAATTTATGTTTTTTTTTTAAAAAAACACATCCATACTTGGTTTCTGAGAATTGATATGATATCGTCACACAAAATGTCGTGATATTATCGATTTTTTGCCCCACATCTAGTTAAATAATATTTAACTGTTTGCTGGCATTATCAGCTCAACCTATCTAAGCTTGAACTGAGACAAGTTGGGTTTTACTGTTTGTAGATAAAAAAGTCTCAGAGAAAAATTGTGCTTTTCTTGTAAAACGCACATAGTTTTGTTTTAAATTTTACTTCCTTGCATATTTGGTGCTGGATAATTCTCTGTTAAGCGGCCATAGGTACATTTAAGCCTTTTAAGGTGCTCCAGCCTGATCAGAACTGAGCAGAACTGTTTGTTAGAGTAACATTAGTGAGTGAGGAGGCTGGCAGTGCCATTTGTGCCAGGCGTCTTTTCTCAGCAGGTGGAAGAAGAGCAGCTTTGCATGCAGCTGACGTACCTCTCGGTGTCCTGCTCTCCTCTGCAGACCTCCGTTGAAAAGTAGCTGTGGAGGAGACAGACCACCACAGAGCTCAGATGGAGGCTGAGGGACAGAGCAGAGAGCACCGTGGAGACCGGCAGCAGGACGGCCCAGACGTGCGCGGGTATGACCGAGGAGGAGGAGGAGGAGGACGGGGGAGACTCCTTCGCCGCCGTCTGCTGGGAGTGAAGCTGGAAAATCAAAATGACCGATAAAACCGACATGATGGCCGATAAGATCCCCAGCAAAGACAGAACCAGCAGGGACCGCTGGCTGTACTTGAGCGTCATCTTCTATCCCGAATGCGCGGCGCTGGCGCAGAGAATGAACCGTCTCCCCTCGCGGCTCCGGAGCTCCCAAACTCACAAAAAGTGCGCTGGCATCGCACCGTGTGTGAAATGTTTCTCCGGTCCTTTCGGGATGAACAGTTTCTTGCCCAGCATGGGTTTCTGCTGTAGTTTGCCTGTTGTGTTGGAGCGCCCCGCTGCCCGCTCTGAGCATGTGATGTGCCTCAAATCCCCAGATTAAAACTTCACAACAACAATGGACTTTTTCTCTCGGATCCTCGGAACAATGTGTTGACGTGCTCCTGGGAGAGGCAGAGCTCGCTGGCTGAACAAAGGACATTGAACTGTGCTAACCCACTGAGTTAACATCACCTGCTACACCTCATTAAACCGCCTTTTTATTAAGTGTAAATTGCACAAAAAAATAAATAAACTTTTCTTTTTTTTTTTAAAAAAAAATGAAAATTTTGTCTTCTAGAGCCACAAAGGAAAAACTGACCTGAAATTAGGCTTTTAAAATATCTAATTGTGACAGGGCTAATAGATTAGCCTACTTATGCTGTGGTGCATCCTCATGAAGTTATTAAAGGATTACACCAGCAGGCCATTTCATCAGCCAGTCCACTGTGTAACACTACAAGTAGCCTAACAGTGTTGGGGTAGTTACTGGGGGAAAAAAGGCCTCACATTAAGTTGTTATCTTTTTAAAAAAGTAATGCATTAATTACTAACAGCTGCAAGTAATTAGTCCCACTAATTCTTCTAGTTACATTAGGGTTACTTTTGCACGAGCCTACGCTGTAACATCGCCCGAGAGGCTCCGTCACTGGGGCCCAACTGCCAGTTAACATTTTACAAGTTAGTTCCTGCCAAGTAATCTGATTGAACAAAAGGGCATTCCATGAGTGGGACTTTGAACTTTATGTATCACTCCACCTCACAGGTGTTCTAATCACGAAATAACTTTCTAACAATCTGCACCAAAAAGATGGATGTTTATCCAGAATGTTCTGAGAGGAGGATGAAGAAAAGGAAAGAAACAAGCAAGAAAGTGAAGTAGTCACTAATAATAAATAATACAATATACATACAAAATAAATACTTATCACTGTCAACTAAATGGCGTTTGTAGAGCTGTTGTATAAAAGCAACATCACACAAGAGGTTGTGCTGTTGGACTGAATATCGTCACTGGTGATTGGCACTCGGCCTGTGGCCTCTGAGTGCATCGCGCCAGTGATGATATTCAGTACAACAGCACGATCTCTCATGTGATTTAGCTTTAATATAAGGTTAAATCTCTCTCGTGCCAACATTAGCACAATACATTATTCTAATAAGGTGGACAAAGGACGCATACAAGATCTCTAATATGCTCTTTAATACAGCAAAGTTGTGGAAACAGGGTAGTTAAAGAACTTAAAGCGATATTTCACCACAAAACTTTTTTTATGTGTCAGTTAGTCGCCCTTAGATGTTTTGAATTGAAACATATATCTTTTTCCTTCCAGCGTTATTCCACAGTAAATGGATTTTTTCCACAAATGTGAGGCACTCACTTGAGCTACTTTTTCTGGCAGTCTATAGACGGGTTTCTGTGCGACGTCATCAAAAAGATGCGCGCGCAACCAGGGGGCAAAAAGCAGCAACCTTCACTGCATTTTTAGTAGAGCGGGAGATATGACCGGGAGTTGCTGTGCTGTAAATTGCACGAATCGCAAAAAGGATGGCTGTAGAATGATCAGTATCCCGAGGGGATCACATCCTTTTGCCAGAAATAGAAGAAAACTGTGGCTCCAGGCCATAAAAAGGGCAGATTGGGGCCCTGATGGTCCGAAAGGCAGCGAGAGTATGTGCAGTGCCCCCTTTTTATTTGTATAAACACTGGGCTTCTCCATGAGATAGGTGTATATGTCAGGCCATATGATTGATGGCCACTTGGACATACCTAAAACCCATTCATGTTTTGGGGTAGCATGTGGATCTGGTGAATTCTCACCGTTTCTGAGAACTAATTTGTTGACGTAATCAGCGCGGCCCAAGTTACCTAGACTTCATCTTTGTCTCACACTGTTTGCTTTCACACCTGTCTTGTGCTGAATATTTCCAGTAGCAGTCAAAATTTATTCAAATGTGGCAGGTCGTAAAGTAGCCTTGTTGTAAAAACGTCTACTCGGAGCTTAGTGACACCTGTTACCATCATGCTCCTGATACTGTCAGATAAGAGGAGGGTAGACTGACTCAACACCAAACAAAACCTGACAAGAAGATGAAATTCACAGGATATTGCAGAAAGTCATGAAGGTTTTTTGATTCCTCTCAATCTTTAACAAAATATTTATTTATATAGCAAACTTATGGAGTGCTAAGACTGTAGTATTGTAAGCTAATATTTTATACAATGTTGTATTTATATGCAAATGAAAGAGACAAAGAACAGATCCAACTCTGAAATAGCGTTTTTTTATTGAATCAACAAAAATACAATGTGAAATCTATGTTGATTACAGTGGTTGACTACAGTGTTGTGAAGCTGCCAAAGCCTTTTTACCCCCCTGGGTGTGCGTGCATGCAGTAATGTTTGTATACAAGAAACCTGTCTATAGCAAACAAATTTTTTCCCCCTCTCCTTTCTCTTCTACTTTCTGGGGCACAACTGGCATCGCCGTTACCTAGTAACAGTGACTTGTCTCCGAGCCTCTGCTGTTCCTGCTCTCTGCGCCTTACCTGGCAGTGAGCAGAGAGCAAAGCTCTTATCATGGGAAGGCTGCTTAAGATGTAACTGGGATTCATTCAAAGTGCAGCAAAAGTGGTATGTTCTGTGCTTTTAGTCATCTTTGTTTTGTTTGTCTTCCTTTTAGCTACACAATGAGAACTTTGAGGTGACCACATTGCGAGTGGATGTTCAAACAGATGGACGCCATGCAGAGGTGGAATTCACCACCGACTGGCAGAAGGATGCTGAGCGAAGAGATCTCACCATCAATTCCATGTTTTTAGGTATCGGCGTGTTTATCTTCCATTTGGTCAAATGAACTGTAAGGGGACATTTTCGCATCATAAAGTTTATAACACTTGCTAAAGTTGCTTACCTCTCTCCTTCCCAGGCCTTGATGGCACATTATATGACTATTTCAAAGGATATGAAGACCTGCAGAACCATAAAGTGCGTTTTGTTGGCAGCGCAGAACAAAGAATCAAAGAGGATTACCTGAGAATACTGCGCTATTTCAGGTAAGTTTATTAAATTTTGAACTTGGAGAAAAGCTTGATGGTGAAAATAGAGAGTGACAGAAGAAAATAGTTGTTTCTATTTATTGAACATGAAAGAGTTTTGACCTCAACCCTCCCTTTCTCGCTAGGTTCTATGGCAGAGTGTCTTTGGAGCCTGATGACCACGAGCCCGAGACACTGGCAGCAATCAGGGAAAATGGCCGTGGACTAGCATCCATATCAGGAGAACGAATATGGGTGGAAGTCAAGAAGATAGTGGTTGGAGGTCATGCTGCTCATCTGCTGGAGTTAATGTACAGTCTGGAACTGGCCCAGTACATAGGTGAGAGAAGGCAGGGAGAACACAATTCCTTTAGTAGAAATCACATTTGCAGCAATTGTGAAAATCAACATATATCAGCACATTCAGCCTTAACAATTTATCACTGAAGTTTTGACCAACAATGCTCTGAGTCAAAGATAGAGGTTCACATATGAAGAAGTCACACCTAAATATCTGTTAACCAACAAATGATTGTAGTTGTATCACTTTTTCATGGTGGAAAGTTGGTTTCAGTTCATTTTTTACATCTGAGAGAAACATTCAGTCGTTGGATCAATGTGTGTTTAAATTATTTCTCTTGAAAGGATTTGATCAGTTCTGACCCTATTATTCGATCCCATTGCTTAAACAGTAATCCAGCCATTTACTGCTTGTTAATGTTATTCACGTGATGAAACTAAGTCAGCGTTTCCCCCAGAAAACTTGTTAGGCGTGATGGCAAGCTTAGAATCTGGACCCAGGGTGCCCTTTGCATGTGCTGCCAGATTTTCCCTGTACTGACACGAAATACAATCTAAGCCATCCCGGATTTAGAAAAACTTTCTTTCTACATTAACATCAGTTAAAATCATAATTTTAAAACCAAGTTTAGTAAATTTAGCGAATTGTGCTGATAATATCTCTATGTCACTTTTTGAGAAAAAATTGAATTGAATTGAAGACTTTCACGGTATTACCACACTAACTCAGGTCCTGGGTTCAAATCCAGGTCCGCTCGTCTAACATCAAGAGGGTCCAGGGTTCACCCTGGCTGGGGTAGGACCTTTCTGTGTGGAGTTGGCATGTTCTCCCCGTGTCTGCGTGGGTTCCCTCTGGGTGCTGCGGTTTTCTCCCACCATCAAAGAAAAGAAGATTAACAGCACGCACATCAAAAATTGATAAGTGCTAGGTGCAGAGCAAAATAACCAAGACTTCAAAAATGACAAAATAGAGTCTGCACACTAGTTGATGCTCCTAAAAGCTAGCGTGCGACAGCATTAAAGCTTCTGGGAGCATCGACTAGTGTGCAGACTATTTTTTCATTATTGAATTCCTCCCACCATCAAAACATGAATGTTAGGTACATTAGGTTAGAATGGTCCAGTGTGGCGGCGTGCTCATTCGCAGCAGCTCAGGACTCTCCCTTCACTCTAACCTCGCAATTTCATTCAAAAATTCATCGAATAATGACAATAAAGCTGCTTTACCTTTATTAGTTTTACCAAAGAAAAGGTTTTGAGAAAGGGTGAAAGCAAGACAGAGTTTACCTTGGGCCTCCAACTAGGCTTGCAGTACACTGGGGGGAACCCTGTAAGCAAAACCCCACAACTCCAGTGCCTAACACAGGTTTTAATAAGACAGTCTCAAGCCTAAGCCAAGATAACTAGAATTACATAATTATGAAGTCATCTGGAGCAAAGTCATTACTGAGGTTATTCCATGTGCCTTGACTGTTTTGCTCCTCTCAGGTTATCTCAGGTAACTACAAACGACTCCTAGCAGCATACCAGTTCTTCAAGCATTCATTTAGCATAATCAAAATCAAATGGGTTGCAATCAAAACCGATGTTAACTATTTTGTTTTTGTGTTTATATCTTGCTCAGTTTCTGTAGCTGTTGTTAAGAGTCAGCTCAGCTCATCCCATGTGTCCCTGCACCTCCTCAGGTTTACCTCCAGATGGCAATGTTGAGGAGATTAATAGAGTGTGGCAGAATGCCAAAGGCCACTCTCCCAAGCCCATGACCATCCTGGCCGCTCTCTTCCACTCCCCAGAGGAGGTGGAAAAGATGGATATCCGACTGAAGGTGTCCAGAGAGGAGAAGAATCTGGCTCTGTTCCTTGTCAAACACAGAGAGGAGCTCCGCAAGAGCCAAGACGAGCCGGACAGCCTCAAGCCCTTTACCGACTTTATCATTGACGTAGGTTCCAGCCCCTTCCAGTTAATCTGTAGAAGCAATCACATGTCATTATGTTTTTCTAATAAACTAGGCAGGATTGATTCATAGTGGGACAGTTATCAGAACAAATAAGTCAGTGGTTTCAGCAGTCGGTATTCAGTGTGCATGTGCCCTGTTCTTGGCAGGCAAGGTTTTTCATCACATGTATTATTTGTCAGAGAACATAGCCAGTGAGGTCGTATGATGGCTCAGTTTGTTCATTTTGAGGTGAGGAGGACAGATATCTGTGATACAGTAAGAAATCCACCCAGTGCAGTCACTGAAGGGTTAAGTGGCTGCTAAATTAATTCCAATCATTTAGTTTATCTGAATTAATTACAAGATGATAAATCAGCATCTTTAGTTATTTCTCTTAGAAAGCAAGTTAAAAAAAAATTATTTTTGGTTTCAATTCTAAGTTTAACACTTTTCTTGGAACAGTTAGAACCTTAATCTAAATAATACAACTGGAAAAAAAGGGGTGTAAAATGATCGAGAATTGATGAGCTTTCTCCAACATTGGATTTAGCTTCAGTAAAATCCTTTTGAATCTTAACTTTTTGACTAATAGAATCAGAAGTAGACAAGGCAGGGTGAAGCTCACCAAAAAGAAAGTGACACTTCACTTCAGAACCATTGTCTCATTGTGCTTGTTATCACCGTTGATGTGGTCTGACAAAACACTTCACAAACACACTCAGGACACATTTCTTTGTTTTGTTTTTCTTCTCTGTGCCACTCAGAGTAATTTCAAGTGGGCTGGTACCAGCTGCAAAATCAGAAAGTGTTGATTTTTTAATCAGCACACAATTAGGGTTGTGAGGTTGTTTACTTTCTTGTTGCCAGCTTTCATTCAATGTTATCTGATCATACCACACCCGCGCAGTCCTGATGAAACCGTAAATAAAAAGTCCTTGAATTTTTTTTTTGATTGATTGTTTATTTAACTGTGAATATTCAGTGCTTTTTTTTTTTTTTAAAATCACACACAACTGTCTGTTTTCAGAACCGGGAGCTGGATACACAGGATAAAGTGTGTGAGCTACTGAAGTATCAAGGTGAGAGGAAGCTGCTGGCCGAGCTCCGCAGATGGTCCATCCCTCGCTTCCCTGTCAGCGGTCACGATCTGAGGAGGATGGGCGTCACGTCAGGAAAAGAGATTGGTGCCACCTTACAGAGGCTCCGCGACATCTGGAAGAAAAGTCATTATCAGATGGACAAAGATGAGCTCCTCAGTTTCATAAAGTCTTGAATGAACTGAAGTCAAGGGTGCTTGTGTGTGTCAGAGAATAGTAATCTGGACACCTGTCGCTATGATTGTGCTGCTCAGTGGTATCATTTGAGCAAAATGAGTCACAACGTTGAAGGAGGATACTACAGGAAGTGAAGAATGCAATTTCATTCTAAATTACCCCAGGGCCACTTTAATTTACCTGCTTGACTGCGTAAATTTGAGGAGTCGCACGCAAGATGTCCACATTTCAGCCACCAACATATAACAAAATGTGAACTGCATAACGGGGCTGATGAGACCATGTGTGTTTAATAAAGAGCTCTGGAGTTTTGGTTTTTTCTGTTGCTATTATTTCATTCTGTTACTAGTTAGACATGATGAAGAAGACAAAACAGAAGACAGGACTCAGGAATAGTGAGACAAAATGTTATTTCTGAGAAAAAGTTACTTTCACTGTTAAAAAGCAGAATTTGGTTTGATTGATGTGCTTTATCAATTTAACAGCAGTTGTCTTTTTTCTGTAAAGAAAATGTTCTATAAAAAGGTTGTGTACTTTTTGTTGAAAATACTGACGAGGTGATTTGTGTGTTTAAATGTATGCACTGCACAATACAAGTTTATAGTTAGTTAAAATCCCACGTCTTTGGAAATGTAATAAACCTTTTCTGTGTTGGAGTGAGGTTGCTCCTCCTCCTCCAGAGACGAGGACATATAAAAGCTCCCCGTCTCCCTTTTGACGCTTCAGCTGACGCTCTCCACTTGTTGCTTCCTAGAAATTCACCCAAAAGTCAAGGATCTTTTTTTCCACGTTAATGACCCTTTGATAAGATTGTTTAAAATCGATTTTCAGCGGGGAATAATTAGGCTGGATGAAAGTGTGCTGTTTATTGCTGCATTATAATGAAAGCATGACTTGGTTCACTGTCAACACCAGCAACATCACCTTGGAGCGCGCTCTATCCGGGGAAGAGCCGCGAAATGAGCGCCTGGCTCAGGTGGAAATAACTATTTTGTCCATCATCTTCATCACTGCGGGAATCCTTAACTCCGGAGTCTTGATGGTGCTGTGGAAGCGGAGGAAGCAGCTCTCCAGAATGCGCGTCTTTGTTTTCCACCTGTGCGTCGCCGATCTGGTGGTGGCATTCTTCCAAGTTTGTCCCCAGCTCATGTGGGACATAACTGACAGATTCGTCGGTCCAGACGTATTGTGCCGTGTTGTAAAGTACCTGCAGGTGGTTGGGATGTTTGCCTCTACTTATATGATAGTTGCGATGACGATAGACCGATATCAAGCCATCTGCAACCCTATGGTGACTTTCCAGAGGGGCCGGGCGCGCTGGAACGGCCCGGTGTGCGCCGCCTGGTGCGTTTCAGTCATTGGCAGCCTTCCCCAGGTCTTCATTTTCTCTCGTGTCGAGATCGCTCCCGGAGTTTATGACTGCTGGGCGCAGTTTATCAAGCCGTGGGGACTGAGAGCCTACGTGACCTGGACGACTCTGGTGATATTTGTCCTGCCCATTCTCACGGTGATCGTGTGCCAGGTGCGCATCTGCCGCACCGTGCACTTAAACTTCAATATGAAGACGCATCATGCTGGAGAGGAACTGGTCAGTAAGACGCTGTCCTCCAGGGCCAGCAGCGTGGCAGGAGTGTCTAAAGCGAGGGTGAAGACGGTGAAGATGACCGTGGTCATCGTGGTCGCTTACATAATCTGCTGGACGCCTTTCTTCACCGTGCAACTCTGGTCTGTCTGGGACGCTGAAGCGCCCACTCAGAGTAAGACAACAGGGTTGGAATCTCATAGCTTAGGAAAAACACGTTCTGACATAAATGTGCCATTACATTTTCAGAGAAAAGACCCAGTTCTGGATATAAATCAATACCCTTGGTAAACATTATTTTGAATTGATCCAAGTTAGAGGGATTCCAGACATGTTACCTTTTTACAAAAAAAAAGGCAGAAGTAAATAATCATCTTACCTCTTTTTTATTATTTAAAAAAACAATAAATAAAAAGATTATGCAATTTAGGGTGTCATGTCCACTTAAACTCATTGAAAGAAATTGTACAATACACAAACTCAATCCATTAAGTTCTGGCTCAATATTCCTAGGGATGAAAATCATGGCAAATTTGATAGTGGGCCTACTCCAAAATTAAAAGATATACTCATAACTAAAAATTGGTCTTCTCTAGTGAAGCTGCTCAAAATATTGGTATTAAAGCCACTTTTGACCATTTTTCTCATTTTCCTCTCCATGTTTTTAGCTGCAACCTTCACCATCTTGATGCTGCTGGCCAGTCTGAACAGCTGTGCAAACCCCTGCATCTACCTTCTGTTCAGCCGGAAGCTGCCTAAGAGATTGATGGCCATGATGTGTGTGGGTCAGCCTGACATGAAGGAGTCCATCCAGGAGGAGGCCACCATGGTCAGCTCCATGTACATCAACCCCAAAAGCCGGTCAGACTGCAGATAAAAGTACTGACTTACTCTGAGGACAGACATCTCAGCAGAACTACCTTGTATTGTGAATATGTGAATATATTAAGAATAAGAAAAGCTCGATAAACCACCGGACTCAAAATCAGTTCTATTGTGGATATTACAGTGAAACAAAGTCACTGTTTTATAACACATTTCAAATATTGAAATTGTTATAGCTTTTTCTTGTTTGTTTTTCTGAAACTAGTGATGTTTTCCTCAGATGCTGACCTGCTGATTCATTGGTCCACCACCTTGGACCACACTTGAAATATCTAGGAATTACCATGATATATTTTCACTTATGGTCCCCAGAGGATGAACTCTACTGACTCTGATGATCCCCTGACTTTAACTGTCACATTTAATTTACCAATCAAAATATTGCAACATAACTGGTTGGATTGGCACCATATTTTGTACAGACATTCATGGTTCCCAGAGGATGAAGCCTTTGACTTTGGCAATTCCCTGGCCCTCTTTGTTGCATCATCGTGAAAATAACTTTTGTGTGAGTGAAGTGAATATTTTGACAACTATTAGATGGATAACCATGATATTTGGGTCAGACAAGTGTGGTCCTTTGAGAAATAGTTAGTAGGTCATGGGTGATCCCTTAACCTCTCTGTCATCATCAGGTCAAAATACTCATTTGTGCAATACTTTGATTTATCACCAAATACATTCAACATTCCTATCAGCCTCAGTTGCGCTTTCTGTGTGGTGCTAATTTAAAAGTATTGGTTATTTAGTGCTTATACACTAAAATAAGATGGTGAACATGTTAGACGCTATAGGTGCTAAACATATGCATGTAAGCATTGCTGTTGCTTGTATGTTAGCATACTGATATTAGCATTCAGCTCAAAGCACCACCGTGACTCACAGAGCCACATTTTACTCACAGTAATCATGAAATGTCTCAAATGTTGATTGAGCTTTCCTTTGGAGCACAGTGTTGACGTTTTTCATGTTATCAGTACATATTTAGAGATAATATATTTCACAGGTAAAATATTCATAACACGTTTCATAAGACCGGGCCTATCACCAACAGTCTGTACTGTACTGATTTGAATTTTATTTGGGAGCTACAGCACAATATGCATCAGGTTTTGTGTATAACAGAAATAAAAGATTCATGAAAAATTACACACCATTTGCATGAGAATTCTACTTTTATTTCCATGCATGTAATTTTGTGAGTTTATTCAAAGATGTCTCTGTAACAGCTTGTTTGTGACATGAGTACTGTGTGCTTTATCAGTGATTCACCAATATGCAAATGTGTTTCTTTCAGTAAATATATAAGATGCAGTGTATATGTTTCAAATGTTCTTTGAACATGTGTCTTCAGTGTACAGTACTTTGCATCTGTGTGAACTGTATAATCATGTGTGATAATGACTGATGTCTAGTTGTAGGTTAAAATAATCAGCTGTCACACAACAGATGGATCCGCGTTTGTTAAATCTTATGCTTTATGCAGATATTTAGATGCAGAAAGACGCTACCTGATAAATGTTACTTGTTTACATTTTTCAAACTGTGATTGTTTCTGTCAGCCGTGAGACAGCGATGGTTTCTGGGGTCCTACCAAATAAAGTGCTGTTTCTTTTTTACTCTGTCTTGTCGAGGAAAATGTCCCTTTGGGTTTGAAGCTAAAATACCAGAGGGCAAGTATGATTTCCCATCTGGGCTCTTAGACTTTTCTTTGACCGCAGGTAATCTTAGATTTATCTATTATATCATCAGACCTCTGTCGTTCTGCAAGTCAAGCCAGTTTCATTTCTACTTACAACACAAATTATCTTGAGACATTTTATGTAGCACAAGTCCTGGCAACACTCTATTATTAACAGAGACCAAACAATTGCCAACAGTCCCAGTGCGAGCAAATATACCATCCTTTTAACAGACTGAAACCTCAAACAGATCCTGACTCAGAGGTGAAGATACATCTGCTGTGACTAGTTGGGCTGAAAGAAAGTTGAAACAACAATACAGAAAAAAAACTATACAGGTAAAATGCAATTAGTATAAATGGCACATGATTAATACTACTACTACTACTACTACTAATAATAATAATAATAATAATAATAATAATAATAATAATAATAATAAATGTCTCCTGATTGTGCATGTCCCTCATCCTTGTTGAGATGCATAAGGAAACAAGTGACCGAAAGACAGACAGAAAGACATTTTTTCACCGATAATTACTGTGCTTTGTCCAGCTCTGTCCCACTGATTTACAGGTCTCATTAGCTGCAGCATGTCATAACCCAAACTGGATGAGAAACATTAGCAGTTGTTTCACAAATGAGAGGTTAAAGCTATTGCTGTTATATTTGTAAAAATTAATCATGTGGTTCACTATGCATGGTTTGAATATAAAATTCCAATAAAACTACATTCACCAAGAAGACTCCGCCAGGAATCCTACAGAGTGCTCTGCTGACATCATCAGGGACTGTCACCAGCTGGCTGCAACTCAACTTTGACCTTCAGCACTAGTAGAGTTAACTTCAGCTATCATTGCCCCAGCTGCTAATAAGAGGGCGGTTTGTGCGTTGGGGTTTGTCAGTCGGTCAGTAAACTATTCCTGTCTGTGTCATTATCCCAGTGTACAGTGGTGAAAGTCATATTGTTTAAATCTTCCACCATAAAGCTCATAAAAGTTTCACATATTGACGGCTGTGGCTCAGGAGGTAGAGCGTTTGGTCCACTTTTAAGAAAGTTGGTGTTTTGATCTGTCAGTCTTCACAGATAATGAAGCCCATATTGCTGCCGCGGCTCTTCCATCAGGGTGTGAGTGTGTATTTGTTGAGCAGGCTGAGACCTCAGATGCCTCTTGCCAGTGGTGTGTGAATGTGTGTGTAATTTGGTGAATGTTGACTTGTGTTGTAAAGCACTTTGAGTGGTCAGAGACCAGAGGAGTGCTACATAAACGCAGTCCATTTGGTACCGAATGTGATTTGCCTGGTTACACGTTTGGAACCTCCAGTCTGTAGTATATAGTGCCGTGCACTTATACTAGTGTGATGAGGCTGCAGCAGTGTGAAGCGTATATAGCCGGAAGTCTATGTAGTAGCATAAAAAACGTGAAGGTAGACTTGGCTGTATGTTGTGTCGTGTGTCAACAATAAAGCCTGCTGTTGTTAAACCAGAGCCTGGAGTCACGGCATCCAGATGTATACCACCCGGTCATCATAAGATTATTACATGGTGTCAGAAGTCGGTCCGGTTCATCTTTATGCCGAAGCTGACGACTGTCAGAGCTACCGCTAGCCACCGCTAGCCACCGCTAGCCACCGTGCTAAAGCTAACAGATGCTACGCTACGGCGGACATCGGCGGGGGAGTTATTGTGGCTCGGCATGGATCAGTTCAGATTGCCGTCACCTCTGGTGTTGACGGGCAACTTGGGAGAGAACTGGAGACGATGGGAACAGCGCTTCCAAATCTACATGACCGCGAATGGCACAGATGGTAAGGATGAGAAGGTCCAAGTAGCCATTCTGCTGCACGCACTGGGAGAAGAGGCTCTCGACGTGTACAATACGTTTGATATCTCACAGGATGATAAAGCAACAGTAGAAGATATCCTAGATGCTTTCAGATCCTATTGTTTGCCTAAGAAAAATACAGTTTTTGAAAGATATCAGTTTTGGGCCCACCCAATGGCAGAGTCCGTCACAATAGAGAAATATGTGACTGAGCTCAGACAAAAGAGCAAAGACTGTGAATTTGGATCTCATGAAAATGACATGATTAGAGACAAGATCGTGTTCAGCATGTATGACCAACGACTCAAAGAGAGACTTTTAACAGAACCAAATCTCACATTGGAAAAAGCCATAGACACATGTCGTGCTACAGAGACTGCCAAGGCACAAATCCAGGCCATGGGTGCAGCTAACCAGGAGAGAGCTGTGCATGCTGTACACAAGCAGAGACAAAAAGACGGTCAACAGTGGAGTAAAGGACGGAAACAATCTCCTCAATATCCTCAAAGCAAGGGACAAAAGAACACATGCTGTAAATGTAGAAAATTGCACCAGCCGCAGCAGTGTCCAGCATATGGAGCAACCTGCAACAAATGTGGTAAGCTAAACCACTATGCAAAGGTGTGTAGATCAAACAAAACACAAGTGAACAAAAAGGTGCATGAGTTGGATCCTGGAATAGATACACTGTTTATGGGCATGGTAGACATTGATCAGCTGGACTCAAAAAAAGAAAAATCCTGGTATTCAAAGATCTGTGTGAACAATGTGACTGTTGAGTTCAAGTTGGACACCGGAGCACAGGCTAATGTCCTACCGCTGAAGATTTTCATGTGCATGAAAAGAAAAGTTAGGCACAACACAAGAACATGTCTACAACTCGAGCCGACAAAGACAGTGTTGGTAGCTTATGGAGGGATGAAACTAAAGCCAGAAGGCATACTCACACTCAAATGCGCCACACCCAGAGCACAAGCAAATCTGACATTCTTTGTATCCAGGCACTCTTCTGTTCCTATCTTGGGGAAGGAGGCGTGTGAAGTCCTGGGTCTGGTCAAGAGAATGGACACAGTGGGCGTGAGCAGTCCAACAAGGAAAGAGGAGCTGATTGCTCAACACTCTACAGTTTTTGAAGGACTAGGTGAGTTTGCTGGTGAATATCACATCCACACAGACCCCACTGTCACACCAGTCATTCATGGATGCAGGAAAATACCCCTGGCTGTAATTGACAGACTTAAAACTACTCTTGAAGACCTGCTACAGGCTGATGTGATAGCAAAAGTGACAGAACCAATGCCATGGGTGAACAGCTTGGTTGTAACGAAAAAGAAGGATAAAAAGAAACTACGAGTTTGTTTGGATCCCAGCAATCTAAATAAAGCCATTCTGAGACAGCATTACTCCATACCTACAGCTGATGAGGTCCTGAGCAGACTTGCTGGTAAGAAGATTTTCACTGTGCTAGACGAAAAGGATGGCTACTGGCAAATAAAGCTAGATAAGGAGTCATCTCTCCTCTGCACATTCAACACTCCATGGGGGAGGTACCGGTTCAAGCGTCTGCCGTTTGGGATCAGGTCTGCAAGCGAGGTTTTCCAGCAACGCAACTGTGAGACTTTTGGGGACATTCAAGGTGTTTATATCATAGCTGACGA
The DNA here is from genome assembly GCA_029783665.1 of Naso thynnoides. Lineage (NCBI taxonomy): Eukaryota > Metazoa > Chordata > Actinopteri > Acanthuriformes > Acanthuridae > Naso > Naso thynnoides. Next base: position 27,596,516 of record JAQLOL010000012.1, on the reverse strand, counting down.
CATGATCATCGCTGCCTCCACGGAGAAGGAGCATGACAAGATACTGCAGAAGGTGATGGCTCGAGCAAAAGAGGCCAACGTCAAATTCAACAGAGAAAAACTACAGTACAAGGTCAGCAGTGTGAACTATATGGGGCACGTGGTCACAGCAGAGGGTGTCAAAGCTGACAATTTAAAAGTCAGGGCCATTGCTGAGATGCCCCCACCCACTGACAAAGCAGGGCTACAGCGAATGCTGGGCATGACGAAATACCTAGCACAATATATCCCCAACGAGGCCACGATCACAGCACCACTGAGACAATTGTTACGAAAAGACAGTGAGTGGCAATGGCACCATGAGCATGATGAGGCAGTGAGGAGGCTCAAGAATGCTCTCATAAATGCACCTGTGCTCAGGTTCTTTGATCCGGGGAAGCAACTTGTCATACAGACTGATGCATCCAAGGACGGCTTGGGGGCGTGTCTTTTACAAGAGGGCCGCCCTATAGCATATGCCTCGAGAGCATTGACAGAGACGGAAAAGAACTATGCACAAATTGAAAAAGAACTTTTGGCCATAGTCTTCTCTGTCAGGAAGTTTCATCAGTATGTGTATGGTGTGAGAGTTGATGTTCAGTCAGATCACAAGCCGCTGGAAAACATCCTCAGAAAGCCGCTTGGAGCAGCTCCCTCCAGATTACAGCGGATGTTATTGCAGCTTCAGCGTTATGATTTAAATGTCATCTACACACCAGGTAAAGAACTCCTGATTGCAGACACACTCTCACGAGCGGTAATACAAGAACAACACACATCAGCAGATGACATCACTGATGAGAAGGTTGTTTATGTGTTGGAGCCTACAGAGGCCCTTAGCACTGAGACTCTTGAGAGACTTGAGAATGAAACACAGAAAGATGAGACACTACAGCTATTACAAGACACACACAGAAACGGCTGGCCACGACACAGGAAAGAGTTAAACGTGCGCCTGAGTAGGTACTGGCCAATCAGACACACAGTGGCAGTGAGAGAAGGAGTGATGTTTGCGGGGGACAGGATCATACTTCCAGGCACAATGAGGAAAGAAATGCTACAGAAGCTACACATAGCACATCAAGGGATGCAGCGGACCAAAGCGCTGGCCAGAAAGCACTTTTACTGGCCAGGGATGACGAGAGAAATAGAGCAAATGGTCGAAGCCTGTGGAACATGCCAACAGTTTCAGCCCAGAAACCAGAGAGAGCCGCTGATTCCCCACGACATCCCAGAGATCCCTTGGCTCAAAGTTGGTGCAGACATCTTTGAAATTAAAGGTCAGTCATTCCTGTTGATAGTTGACTATCTCTCAAAATATCCAGAGGTTCTTAACATTAAGGACAAAACAGCACACACAGTCATCAACAAGATGAAAGCAGTGTTCTCCAGATTTGGAATACCAAAAGAGATTGTGTGACCATGTTCCATTTGCAAGTCATGAAATGAGGAACTTTGCATTGTTATGGGGCATAAAAATCACTCACTCCAGTCCAGGCTATGCACAGTCTAATGGACTAGCCGAGAGAACAGTAAAGACAGTGAAACACATGTTAAAGAAGGCTCAACTGACAAACACTGACCCTCATCTTGCACTCCTCACCTTGAGAAACACTCCCGTGACAGGTTTGCAGTATTCTCCAGCACAGCTGCTCATGGGCAGAGTCCTCAGAAGCACTCTGCCAAGTTCCAGCATGATTCTGCAACCAGCTGTTCCACAGGATGCACACTCAACTCTTCAACTTCTACACAAGAAGCAACAACAGTACTACAACAGAGGAACAAAGAGACTTCCAATGTTACAGCCAGGTAGCACTGTTCACATGGAAACGACACATGGTTGGCGTCCGGCTGTTGTCACTACACAAAGAGAGGAACCACGCTCCTACGACATAGTGACATCTTCTGGACAGAAATACAGACGCAACAGGTGCCATCTGAGGAAAACACCACTCATCACCCAGATGGACTCACAATCGGACATGCTGGATGATGAGCACACCAGCACACCTGGAGCGGATACAGTAGTGAATACTGACAGTCAGCCACCCACACCTAAGCCTGACAGTCAGCCACCCACACCCAAACCTGTTCAAACCAGGAGTGGTCGAATTGTTCGGCCACCTGAGAGGTTCAAAGACTTCATTGTGACACACCAGTAAAGTATAGTGGACTGTTGTGTTAAAAAAGAAAAAGAAAAAAGAAAAAAAAAAGAAAAGAGAATAGAATGTATGATACGTTGTAATCAAAGGCATTTGAAGTGTTCTGTTCTTAGCATAGAAAAGGTAATGTGTTAATAGAAACTGAAAGATTATAATTTGTAATTCTAGTGGACAGTATGTTCATGAGTGTGTTTATAAGTAATTGTGCAAGCTGTAAGATTGCAGTGTTGTTGACACAAAGTTAAATCAGAGTTTATAGTTATAATCTGCAGAGCTGAAGTATAGCTTTCATGTTAAGAAATAGGGATGTAGTATATAGTGCCGCGCACTTATACTAGTGTGATGAGGCTGCAGCAGTGTGAAGCGTATATAGCCGGAAGTCTATGTAGTAGCATAAAAAAACGTGAAGGTAGACTTGGCTGTATGTGGTGTCGTGTGTCAACAATAAAGCCTGCTGTTGTTAAACCAGAGCCTGGAGTCACGGCGTCCAGATGTATACCACCCGGTCATCATAAGATTATTACAGCCACATTCCTCTTGATGTTTGGGAGAACACCTAGGCTGCCCATTGACCTGGCTTTCAGTTCTGTTTTGGACATCTCGGAAGTCATGAGCTACGATGACTATGTTCAGTGCTTGAAGTGGAGTCTGAAGGAAGCTACGGGGATTGCACAAGCTTCGGCTTCCAAACAGTTGAAGAGACACACTGAGCTATACAATCATAAAGTTCGAGGAGCTCCAGTTGATGTTGGAGATCGTGTTTTGTGGGCCAACATGGGTGAATGTAGTAAATGCAAGCTTGCCGACTGTTTGGAGGATGCCCTTTACCTGGTCATCAGGTTGAAAGCTGACAGCCACACCTTCAGAATTCAGCATAGCACAACTGGTGATGTGAAAACAGTTCATCGCAATCTGATACCACCATTCAATTCTTTGCCACTCCCCAACACAGTTGGGGAGCGTGAGCAAGACCTGGCTGCCTCCTCTGCTTCCTATTATTCGCATTCAGTGAGGGATGATGATGTCGTGGATGACGACATGTCGACAGATGCAGCTGAGTATGGTTTCCCATTTGCCATCTGAGAGGTCCAGCTACCAAAGTGTGGAGGCCGACAGTCAATGTCAAGATACTCAGCACACTGTACTTCTTGACCCATCTCTGGATCAGCCACAAAATGGTTGCTCTGGCCAGCTCCTTCCACTGGTTTTTGTGAAATGTCAATCTCAAGATCCTCAGCAGCCGGCCTCTGAGTTGTGTGACATGGGTTCTGATCAGAGTGACGGATCTTGTGCTGCTTTGACTAATGTTGCTGGGTCAAGTGAACATATTTCCACTCAACATGATGTGGCCGTTTCAGTTCCACCAGTGGAACCATCACACAGTCTTAGGTCTAGGACAGGGAGGTTGCTTAGGCCTTTGACTAGACTTACTGAGATAATGGACCAAAGAATAAAGGCAAATTGATTGGTTCTGTTGAGTTCAAGGGGATGTGCTGGGCATATATATAACTTTTCCATTGATTGTTTTTATGGATGTTTTGTTCTGTGACATGTTGAAGAGTGAGTGTTTTCTTGCTAGGTGATGTAGTATGGTTTTTTTTAATTATTATTAATAGTATTGTTACTGTACAATGTATGGCACATGCCCCCCCCCCCCTTTCTTTTTACTTCTGCGTGGCTGGGTTTGGGCTCACATGTAATGTCAGTAAGGGACAGGGTTTCTTATGATTATGCCTTTGGGTGTTGATTTTTGTTGAGGGTTGTGGACTCATATTGTGAATTAGACATGTAACAGGCATGTTTACCTGTGGTGGTTTGGGAGGTTTGGCCAGCCTCCTTCTCCTCTAATTCTTTCTGGAAATAGTCTCATGACCGGGCAGCATGCGACTTCACATGGTTGACTTCCCCGTTAATTTTTTTTCCTGATGTGCCTGTGCTTATTGTGATGTGTATATCTGTGCTGTTGTTTTTTTGTTTGTTTTATTGTTGTTATGTTGCTCAGAGATGTCCTTATGTTGGTTCCTGTTATGTTACTCTCCTGGTCAGTCATTTAATTTTTTTCTTTTTTTTTCTTTTCTGTGCAAGTGGAATTCAGCAGGAGGGGGTGTAACAGAGTTTAGCTGTGTATTCCACTTGGCACTCTGTAATATACTTAAGTTGTACATGTATTGTTGATTCTCACTGGTGGGTGGGGCTCTCCTGGGTATAAGGGCTGGCGGTGATGTTGACCTATTGCCAGTCTGTGAGGATTGAGCCCCAGGTAGGTTACACGAGGCACAGTGTTATGCATAAAGTGGAAAAAAGAGTATAATATAATAGCTCAACTAATACAATATTATACTGAAGAAGGTAGCGACTGTGTTCCAAATTAGTACTAGTTAGTTGTTTATTGTTTGCTGATAGCTTTAGTAGCCTATCAGCTAAGCTAACGGTTGCTAACTTTTCCCAGACGCTGTGCTGAGCTGCTGTGTATGAAAACTTGACTGACCGGTGGGTTTTTGTGTTGTTATCTGGGCAATAAAAGTTCAGTCAATTGTGAAGACAGGGTGTCAGTCCCTTATTGAAAACACAACACAGACGATGGTTACACCAGGTTGTCCCCCAAAAATTGGATATGACTTAACTGTACCTCACAAGTTTGAGGTTACATTAGCATAATTACACACAGTGTCACAGTTTTTGGATTCACTCTGTGTTAATGACTTGATTTGAAGGGGAGGATTTTGTATAAGCCCTTTGGGCGTCTTTCTTGTCCTGCACAGTTAACTTCACTGTGTAATTTTACTGTGTAATGTTTTATCAATAACTTTGTGCAAATAAGCTAAACTAAATGCAGTCTGCATTTATTGGTTTCATTTCATTTATTTATTTCAAGGGACCACACACATCCATCAACATGTCTGTGATGTGCCAGTGTTAGCCAGCCAGCAAACTGTCAACTCCAGTCCTTTGGCAGCACAAGATGTCACCAGTAGACATGAGGCAGTTTAGCTCATTCATTCACTTTCACTCACTCAGCTCATTTAGTGACTCTGCGACACCCTCACCCCACTCTGCTCCGCTGTAATTAGGTCAGTAGGCCACATCTATTTTCCATCCAATCTGCCACTACAAGTTCCCATTATATAGGTGGTTTTTATGTGCACTTTGTTACACTGCTGTACTTTCAGTCATGGGATACTGTAACCAATGTGAGAAGAGAAGGAAGGAATAAATCCAGTACCAGAATAGCTGGTAATTCCACCAAATAGCTGGAATTCCTGCTACCAGAATATCTAAACACTTAATATGTACAAGCAAATGATAGATAGCAAAACTTGTGTTTTCACATTTTCATGTTTCAGCTTGTATTTACAATATTATGTACATCCATGACAATTACATTGAAACAATAACATATCAAACATCTGCACTCAAAGAAGCTTGTTTATTTGAGGGTACTTACAAGCATGTGTTGAGGTTGTCAGCAATGCACATCATAACTGCACCATCAGCAACTGCATGAGAAATGTTCGCACCACATGTCCCGTCCTCTCCAACAATTATCTGAAAAAAGACAAATTGATAGAGGAGGTCGGGAACAGGCAGGGCTGCCAATGAGAGATCAGTCCGGAGAACAGTGCTGGAAAGATGTACATATCGCAGAATAACAGTCTGGCCAAGAACAGAGGGAGAGTGAAGCTTATATACTGGACGTAACAGATGCTGTCAGTTGAGCTTGATATAGAGAGCATGTGATTGGCTAAGGAATGAGTGAGTGATCAAAGGTTGTGTTCAGGCTGAAAACTATGACAACAGTAATGGGGTTTTTTTGCAGAAAATAGAGGAAAAGAAAAAGCTTGTTTCTGTGCAGTGGTAGAGAAGGTCAAATGCTGGAAAAGCTTGTCACACTGAACTACACAAACATTCAGTCAAGGCCCCGATTTTATCTGTGTTGAGTAAATGCAAATGCCAACTTAAAATCTCTCTTTCTCCTGCTGCTTCCTCCCATGATCCACCATAATCTGAAGATATGCTGCTGACACAATATGCAAGCCCAGGATGTCTGAGAATGAACTCGAATAACCTTTACAATTATTTACCATTACAAGTGTGAAAGATACATATACATAACATTTGACGTGCCAAGTACAAGGCACAAATTGTTAATATCGATATAATCAATTTTTGCTTTGAAAAATGATTTTAAATCAAAACAAGTCACAATAGGATGATTAGCCATTTACCTTTCCATGTAGTTGGCTTGTAGAAATACAAATTGATGCATCAATATATTGTTATACCCCTACTTGCTAGCAAATATTAGCTGTCCTCTGACAAGCACGGAAATTTAGAAGATCACTAAAAAGTCGAGGAGGCAAACCCACCCGAAGAAAAGCTGCTATAAAACTGGAGCCCTTTTGAAAGTTCAGTCTATAACACTTGTGTTGCATACTTAGGCCCTTTGTTAAATCAGACAAGCTGATATGCACTTGCAGACTACTGATTACGTTGCTGGTGTTTTACTGTGATCACTGTGGGACATCTGTAAGAATGCTCTTCAGATGGAATGATCTTCAGTTAACGTTGATATCAATTTTAAAGTACTGTGCATCAACACTTTTTGGCAGTTTCTGTTCCAGTTGTTATATACAGCAAAGAACATAACTGAACATCAGTTATATACAAAAAATAACACTGCAAGTTCTCCACAGTAGAAAATGGCATTGTGTACATAATTACTACATATAAACAATATTACTGGCATATACAAGATTTAATACATTCCTAAGTATTGCCCAGGGTTAGCAAATAATTTGCTAAACTGCATTATAACGAACAGAAATAAAATTCAGTATCTCCCAATTGTTTATATTCAACACATAACCTTACTGTCAGTGCCATCTTGGCTGATATTACACAGACACTGCATTGAATCTGCTGCACACATTGCTTGGGAAACTGCACAGCTTTCCCTTCACTTTGAATTGCTTGTGATTTGTCATTTGCAAACAAACTAAAAAAAACATGCCTATCAGACATACAGTACTTGCCTTAAAGCCACGGTTGTTGGCTGTCTATATGGACTGTTCTTGTAGTATTTAGTATCAAAAGGTTTTGTCTCCTATGTGCAGCATCAGCACACACTGCATGAACTATATCTGCTGTTGCTTGCTTTTCTGCACCGTAGGTTCTGAATCACCTCATACATACAGTTAATGCCGAGCTAGCCTGGCTAATTGACATAAACATACATTACAGATTGTACATCTAACACCTTAAACTCATATCAGCAAACTGGAAGCAAATTTACTTCTCACTGGAGGCATACAGGTTCTCACAGTCCAATCTATGCAGTCCAAACAAAGTTTAAATATAACTGCAGCTCGCTTGCAGTCCATCACGTCTCCGTAGTAACTGACAAGGGATGCAACTTGCATCAGCTAAGAAGGAATGATTGAAAGGCTATTAACCAATAAAAACACAGTGAAGGGGGGACTTAGTGAAATGACAAGCCAGTCTTTAAAGCGAGGAATATTTTCAAACAATGAAAGAACTAAGGTAAAATTAAAAGAAAGGATATGAAATCTTTTTTACACCTGTAGTTTATTCTTCTTACTTTGCCATTCACTTTCCTCATGCATGCTCATGCTAAATGTCTTTGCTGCCACTGCTGGGTTGTCAATGGAGATTGTAGTTTTGACATTTCTCCTTAGAACAGTAACACATCTACATGGTTAGCCTATCATACTGATTCTGTCTTTTAAATATGATTTCATGCACTTCTAATATCTACTCTTCACCTCTTTCTTTCCTTCTTTCTTTTGGCAGTACCATGCAGTGGTACCTAGATGTATGGTACTGCAGTACCTTTTTTTCCCCTCTGCTATCACTGTGTCTTCTCCTATATTTATGTAGATGGTAATTCCATGCAGTGGCACCTAGTTGCATGGTATTGCCCTTTATTTTTTCTCTCTCTCTCTCTCTCCCCTCCTTTTGTTCCCCTCCAGCCACGTTTTGTCTATCTATGTATATATGTATATATCAACGTATTTTGCCTGGTTTTGTTTTGCTGTGTTCTCCCTATAGTGTCTCATTTTATGGAGTGTCCGTCTGTCTTTTAATGTGAGGACTACGGATGAAAATTAGCTTTCAGCCAAATCCGGCATATTTACAACTAAATTGTTTATCAATATGCACTGTCCTCCCCAAATAAACAATAAACTAAACTAAACTTGTCCACCTTACCACTACTGCCAGATTGTTCGGCTCCATCATTCATCGTCAGCCTCATCAGTCTCAGCAGAGTCATCAGTCACCACCACCAGTGTCTGGACTCCTTAGTCTAAGTGTCAAATTTCCCAATGGCAGCAACTCAAGAAGGGTGAACACAGACACACAGAGGCAGGATGACACAGTTATACTAACAGGATGATGAACAGGCAGGCAAGTAGGGAAAGCAAATAAGCAGGAAGAGGTAACAGGAACTCAGGGAAAACACTTTTGAGCCAAAACAGAGGACTGATTTGACAAGTGATGAATGGCTGATGTAAATACTGTCTAAGGTGATGACAGAACAGGTGTGTGAGTTGGCAGGGGAGTGAATGTGAAGAACAGGTAAAGAAATGTACTGAAGAGGGGTAAAAAGTTCAGTGACATCTGAAACACAGATGAAAAACAGCAGGTCTGAGAAAGCAAAGAACATCGCCTAGGAGAGATAAAGCCGACCAACACCACAGACTGCATTATCACATGCCATCTTACTTAATTCACTTGTCTCTCCTGATTTCTCCCTCTTTGAAGTAAACTTTCAAGCACATTCAACTTCTTTCTCAGCTTTCTTCCCAGTTTTAGTCTCCACTCTAACATTATAAACTGTTACTGCAAACATCACTGTTGGCAAAAACAGACAAATATATCCCATAATCATATCATCCACTTATTCACCGAACAGTATGCATTGTTACTGTAGTGACAGTTGTTTGCAGCTCTAACAGCAGCCCAACTACAGAGTTTAAGCACATTCCAGAAAATACAATATACAGGGTAGAAAGTACAAAGTCTCACAGAACACCTATTGGGAAAAAAAAGAGCATGGTTGATTTTACATTTTTTTAGACAGTGTAATAAAATAAAATGACAGAATTAGTTGTTTGTAAAATGTCAGCAGCTTTGGATCTATTGATTTCATGCAAGCATTTGTCACATGGTGATTGCAATTCTTTAGGGGTCTTCTATAGATCACAGCTTATCAAGAACACAGTCTCACGAGTACTTAACAACACGAAACCTTTCTAATCTCACCTTGTGACTCCAATTCGCTGAAAACATCACTGACTACCTTTAGTGTTCCTGTTTTCACACATGTATAAAATCACAGCACTGGGAGGCAACAGATAGATTTTAAAATCCTTTTACTTTTTCGAAGTATTAAATGTTCTTGGACATAAATACATCTCTGGCCCATCGAGTCACTTAGAACAGTGCTTATACTCAGAAAATATAATAGTGTTTTGCATGCTAGTATTTATATGTATGTTGCAAATAAGATGTATTACCTGTAGTCCTTTGTCAAACCAGCGGTTCCCGCTGTTCCACTGGCTGCCTCCACCATGCAGCATCTGGAGAACACGCGTCCACCACCGCGTCTCATCCGTCGCCGGTGGCATCGCTCCGTCCAAACACAGTGTTAGGATGCTGCTCTGGATGGCTGACACTGATTCTTTGTTGTTCTCATCTAAACACATTAAGAACATGCATGCAGAGCAAACACTGGATTTATTAAACCAGACTGCAACAGTTTAACGAACCATTGACTGAAATTTTTGCTTCATCGGGGACAAACTTCAGATGCTATTCATAGGTTATTGAAAGACTTAAAAAAAACTTTTTTATTTTCAGTCAACACAAGTGGATAGAGCTGATCAGTCTCTGTCCTAATAATTGTTGTAGCATGGTCTGATCCATTGAAATAAAATGCATCTCCTTGGTAAAAAAGAAGGTTGTGCAAGTTTCTTGCCAGACATTTTACAGAGAAAGCTCCTATCCTGAAAGATTTAACAGAAACAAACTAGGATTTATTTGTATATTCTTACCAAAAATTAAGTTCAGTCAGACAACTCACGATTAAAATGTTTGTAGCAGCTTTATTATACATTTGAGTTTGGCGTCAAGGCTCCGG
>JAQLOL010000012.1:27549809-27561985 GCA_029783665.1 Naso thynnoides | reverse complement strand
TCTATAGGTTCATCTGGAAGGTGTGTGTTTGAACTGGCCAATCAGAGCAGAGTAAGCCTTTAGAGGCGGGGCAGGAGTTAAAACAGAGCTTCTCAGACAGAGGCAAAAATCCTGGAAAAAACAGGACTGCTGCAGTAAGTTGTACGAGAAAACAGATGAGTTTTTTGAGCATCAAAGCATGAAGACCTGCTCTAGAAGTAACCAAGAATAAAATATGAACCCTGAAAAATAGCATAATATGGCCTCTTAAGTATATGATTTGTACCCTTATTGTATAGTGTTAGCTCATTAACTACAGTAGCCAAAATACTTTACAAGTCAAACAGTATGTTCATGTTGGTCTGACAGAGAGGAGGAAAGAAATGGAACAATAAAAAAAAAGAAATTCTAGTTTGGGTTTTTGTTTGTCAGTGAATTAGTTTACACATTCACAGGGATGTAGGCCTATTTAATTTATGATAACTTAATCAAATTACACAAGGCCATTTGAAGACCTAGGTGAAAGAACTGCTTTATGAAAGCTCCACTCTTAATATGTATGGTGTTATTTTGCAAAAAAAAAAAAAAAATGTAGCAATGTTGATGGACTTTAAAAGCTGTGTGTATGGTTTGGCAGGGAAATATTTTCAGGTTTTTATTTGGGCTGAACAACCAGACATATCAGAGTTGGAAAACATTAAAGTTGTTCACCAAGGGTCAGCCAGAGAAGGAGTCAAGACTAGTGTCATGAACAGAGGCAGGAGTTACCTCTGCATTTGTTTTGTATAGTTAAGGCTAGTCTAAGGAGCCTGCCTCATTTTGTTTAATTGTTTAGTTCTGGTTCAGTTATTTAAATCTCTGATTGCCTGTTCCTGAGTTCTTTTCACCATGCTAACAACTAGCTCTAGAGGTGGCAATGTTGATAAATTGGTCCTTTAGTTGGTTTGGCTATACTTTGTTTCACACAAACAGAAATGGAATGGGTTGCAATAAAACTTTGTACAAGAAGGCACATGGTATCCGATAAGGGGTCCACACCCGGCCTGAGCACGCTTGAGCTCCAGTATCTATGGAGTGCGACCTGCATTTTCAAATATTGAACTGTTATTTTTTTAATCTTCTAAGAAAAAGAAAAAAATAAAATAAATGAATAATTTTTTTTCAGACAGTCACAGAATTTCCACTGCTCTTTATCTAGACTTTGTGTGCTGTTTTCTGCCTGAATTTAATTACCTGAATTTATTTACCTCCACAAACAGTCACAGCGATGTCAATGCTCTATGCCTGTGCTCGTGCATGTGTATCTGTACCGTGCTGAAGCCCACCCCTTCCAGCCGTGCCAAGGCTGACAAAGCGTGCCACTTGGGCAAGGGACAGAGCACTCTAGTCAAACAAACTGGACTTTGGGGGTCAAAGGTGCTTAGGCACGGTGCAGATTGTCTAGTGTGAGTGCACCCTCAAATGGTGAATATTGTAAACAAAATACCTATAAGCTCATAGCACAGCTGTGCCTCTGTACTTCTTTATAGAGCTTCTTCCCATGTTCTGGAACACAAGTAGTGCAATAAGTTGAAAAGCAGATCTACAGTGTTTCTGGTGAGAATGCATCAAGGACAATATATAGAAAATTTTATGTGTGTTTTGAATAAAACACTACACAGAGATTTTTTTTCTCTCATGTCATTGTGACAAATTTTGGGGGAACTTGTCAGGGGCATACTGACTGACTGACTGACTGACTGAATGACTCCATGAGTGGCTCCACATTGTTGAAACGCGCATGTGTGAGTGAAGAAGCAGAGCAATTCACATTCTGAAGGTGAGGGTGGCACTAACGAGCTGGACACCAAGTGTCGTGAAACGAGAACAGGAAGGAATGCAGCAATTTAATCTAAAGTTACACATCAAAGACCAAGTTGTGTTCACTTGTGAAGATGATCTTGCTAATTTTAGTTTAAGTATTGTAGTTTTAGACGCTTTTCATAATGTGTTCTACAAATGGCGAATGTTTGCAGCGTGTGTGTGTGTGTGTGTGTGTGTGTGTGTGTGTGTGTGTGTGTGTGTGTAGCAGTGGTGTCACTTAATTTTATGGCAGAAGACAACAACAAAAAGAACTGCTGTAGTTGAACTTCAGCGAACATCTGTTTTGCTCGAGGGAATGTTGCTATTTGTACAACACATTATGAAAAGCATCTTAAACTATGATATTTACATTTAAAGTTCAGCAAGATTATCTTCATGATACACAATAGTGATGTACATTATTCAATAACACATATTTCAACTTCTTTATATCCAGGCCCAGCCACAACTAGGCTTGCCTGTCTTGTTTCGTTCTCTCTCTCTTCTACAGCTGTAAACTACATAGGTGACAGATGACAGTGTTAAAAATGACAGGACCAGTTCAAAAATAGCCATGTTGCTATACATTTCAAAACATTAGACACACTTTAGTCATGTAGCTTTTTGATTATCTATTTGCTTCTTTTCAGTTTGGCACGGTCATCTATTTTTGGGATGAAGTTGATTTTGCCTTTCTATTCTCCTTCAGCTCATGCTGGTCCCATCTCTGTTGCTCTCCTTTTATGAGAACTTTCAAAGCCGTCAGTGGGACACAAAGTGGAAGACATCATTTGAATTTCAAAGGCCTGACAGAACACATCGTGTCTATCAGCGGAGTAAAGGTCCTCTTGACAAGAAAGTGCCTTCAGAATTAATCATCCACGCTGAGAGTCCTCCTGGATGTTGCTTCCTCAGCTGGCAAAGTGAACAGCGAAGGAGGCAACTGGAGAGAGCTGGAAGTCACAGCCAGACTTGATGAAGGAGCTGAAAGCCTCCCAACCACTTTACTGCCTTATGAAAAGAACTAAGCGTATGTTTTAAGGAACAAATGACATGCGGTCATCTTGTTTCCGTTTGTTCTCTAATTACATATTGGTGTATTTTATTTGTCTTGCAAAGAAAACAGATCTTCAATTGTGCCATTTCCAGTGCACCCCGGGAAGAAGTAAAATGACCCATGACAAAACAAAGCTGGAGCTTCTCCTGAGTCTCCAGACATACTGCACCAACAAGCAGCTTCCAGCCATCATTGCTATGAGCTAATTAGCCATTGCTAATGTGAAACAGCTTCCATTTTTACATACTTTGATTTACAGGGCCAGTCCCCATTACATCTCCATGGAAACAATGCAGTCTTTGTGGACTGTTTTGAATTCTGCCACTGAATGAGCCATAAAAGAGCTTTTATGGTTGTAAAGTATCGCCAATCCCTCTTGGAGGAGAGCCTGTGTGTAAACTGTTGGGATCAGATGTCCTCATACCCTGATAGATCTGCCAGTTTTGGACAGATGACTACAACATGTACAACATGGGTAAATATTTTGTTTTAGTGGTAACAAACTCTCTGATCCACTACAAGTATATTTTCATCCCAATGTGTTGTCTTAGTTGCCTATTTCCATGCTGTTGCAGTTGGTAAACACCTCTGTTGGATATATATATATATATATATTCACATATGCAAGCAGTACTCAAAAAGACCTGTAAATGGACTTTGAAGTGTTGAATTGGTAGAGTAACATTCTCGATAAAAATACACTGGCTTATAGTTGCATTAGTTCTTGGATGTGTACATGGATAGAGAAACATTTCAGACTCACTTTTAGATGTGTCACAGTATGGACTTAGAATATACAATATTGTGGCCTGATTATTTGGTCTTAGTGATAATTGGTTTCTAATACATTGTACCACAATATCATGCTTGTCTTTTAACAACTTGCTATAAATTGTCAGACAAAGCCATGTAATTCGTCATCAAATATATATGTGGGGAAAAGGTTTTCAAACACTTTCACAACTGAAGCACTCAGAATAGCCTTAAATTAACCAATATGACAAATGTTAGGGAATACATAAAACTTAGGTACACATGTGAGTAGAAATTACATCAAATTTGGTTTGCTGCACATTATTAAGATATATTTGTATAATTAGTTTATAAGTCTACTTCATGCTAATTAGTTTTCTCTCAGAATTTAGTCTCATGAAACTGGGAATTTGTTAACTGTTCCCATTGCTGCAGTGATGTTTGTCACATTTTAATAGAAAGAACATTTAATTGAACAAAAAGCAGCTTTGAGCTGAATGAGCTGCACACAGAGGAAGCAATTTACAGTTAATTTCTCTGTTGTTTAATAAGCAGTGTGTAACAGCTCACTCCATTCTTCAATCATCATTACCTTTCAAGTATGTTACACAAAATCCTTTCCTTCATGTATTGGTGTTTTCTAAATGTCAAATGTAGAGCTTCAGGGACTCTTTAGGTACTCATCTCAACAGGTCTAAAGCATGCAGTCTTTTTGTCCAGCAGCCTGTTAATATTTGAGACCATATTCTGAATACTGGTTTGTTCATCTTGTGGATATCTCTTTAAATTTTTAAGTTTGAACTAAAAGTTTGTTTTGTATAACTTTCAATAAACCATTTCATAGTATGGTTATCCTAAAATCTTATTGAGTTTACAACACAGGCATGCTGTATCTTATCCTTGGATGGATATCGTGTGTTATAGCCTACTTGTACAAAAGAGTACTCCACTAAAAAGACAGCAAACCTTAGAGACACAAAAAACTTTCAAAAACGTTTTTTTTTTTTTTACATATGCAATCATAAGCATACAGGGTCTTAGTTGCAAACCGTTGCAGTCAACTTAATGCACTCTTGGATGTATGATGGCATATACTGGCATGGATTTAGATACATTACAATCCTATTTTGGTTGTGTTGCAGTCTAGAGATGGAATTTATGAAAGTTTGAGTCTTTGTGATTATTTGGTTTCTAATATCGAAATGTCCTAATATAGGAGCTGCTATATTATGCAGTTGATGTCATTGGAGCCTGAGTCTGCACCACAGTGATTGACAGATGGAGCCACAATATCAAGGTCCCGCCCATACAAACACCCAACTCAGTCTCAGGTTAGGGTTAGGTCAATCAAGACATTATATTCATGTTTTTTTTAACATTGGTAAATGATACATCCTATCAATGAGATGGGATGCATTATCAGAAGGGGTGTACGACATGATGATACTAGATCGTGAAAGATTAGAATTTGTTCATAGTCCGCCTTTACATAGAGACTGTTACATCGTCCGTTTCACAATGTAGTCTTGTGAAATAAAATAAAAACATCATGAACGAGTTGGAGTTAGCCGCTTATGTTAATTTAGCGTTAGCTCATTTGAGAAGGGGGGGTGCTTGGCATTTTCTTTAACTACGGTGGGTATAAACATTTTTGCTGCACTGTATCAGTTGTGGACTTCCTAGAAAGGCTGGAAAACTTAAAGACATTGTGTCTGGGTGTCTGGGTTCTTTTAAGTTAAAAACAGCCACAGTTGGGATGTTGGCGTTAGCTAGTTACGTTAGCATCAGGAGTAAGGGGCTTGTTATTTCTTGTCACCAACTATGGCCAGCATAATCAGTATTTCTGCTCTGTATATCTTGTGGAAGTCCAAGAAATGTTGGAAGACCACATCATGTATGTGTTCGGAAGATAATCCTGTGGTGTATAAGACCTTGTTGTATGAGCTCAGTGTATTCAGACACAGCACTATTTTGACTGCCATGTCTGATTCAAAGTCCGAACCTCGCGACGTTCGTGCTTTCCCAACATCAGTGACGTCGGGAGACTGTCAACACTGACACTGACACAGCGTTATTCACCTTAAGAGTTTAATTATTGTTTGTTTGTTTTGTTTAATTTTTTTTAACAGTTCAATTTGTTTACTTTTGCAGACCCTGCAGTTAGTTAACAAAACACATTACCCTACATGTAATTCTTACAGTTTAATAATTCATAAATAAAAATGAAATCATTTTGAGAGACCAGTAACCAAATATAAGCTGACCATATGTTGGCAGACCTGGCTAAGGTTATTCCGTTTCTGCAGTTTTTACTACTATATTTGTGACGAGGGCAGAGAGGTTTACTGATGTTGTGTTCCCAGTGATGACGCCCTTCTCCAGCCAAGGCCAACTTGATGTTACCAGCCCAGAAGTGACTCTCAATCTGAAGTTGCTTTAATAGTCGATGAGTTCTTTGATCTTACTGGGAACTTGTTCAGTATTGAACTACAGGCTTTACCAGGTCTAGCCAGAGCACAACCAGGTCTCCTTTCCCCTCATATGCCTCTCTGATAAGCAGGGTGACTGCTCCTGTTTTCCAGACAGCCTGACATCTCTGTGGTCCCTCCCTTTTGCACTGAGGTGTCAATATAGTTGTTCTTTAGCAGGTAGTCTGTCAACCACCACAACAGGACGCTAAAGAAAATCTGGCCTGCAACACCGAGCAATGAAATAGATCTGAACTGCTCAAGGTTTGTGGAATTTTTTTCTCAGGAATCCAAGCCCCTTCAGCAGATCTCCATTGCTTGGCAATGACCCATCTATGCTAGATTGTATGTAGGAGTTTCCAGAGGACTTGGAGCAGCTCCAGGCAGCACTTGTAGACCTTGTAAGGTACTGGCTGCTTTCACCACCTCTTGGATCTCTTTCAGGATCGACTCCTTCATGTCGAAGTCAAATTTTTGGGGCTGGCTGGTCGAGACGAGCTGTCTGGTGTTCCAATTCCTGATCTTATATGGGATGCTGCAGGGTGGGATGGAGAAATTGGTCTTGGCCATTGGTTCATGTTGTAAGACACTTTACCGGACTTCTGTCCAAAATGCTCAGCCCAATAGCTAACAATAACTGCATACATGCCTTGCAGGTGGCTGTTGGCGTCCCCCCTCCACATGTTTGATATTATTTGGGAAGCATCCTCTCCAGTTAGGCACCATTTTCTCTGCTTGCTGACTGAGGGCCTATCAAATCAAATGCACCTTTAAGACTACTCTGCCTGGTGAAGGAGCTTCTGGTGCTTGGAGGTGCTGAGCTCTGTGGGGTGATTCCGGGCTGGGCTCCTTCTGTGTCCCATCAGTCAGGCCCTGTGTGCTGCATTGTAAGCCCCTACTCCAGCTTGATGCACTTTTAGATTGCCCGGGTTTTTGCAGATCTTGCTGCAGATGCATCTCGTAGTCATGGTTCCATTTTCATTAGTCATCAACCTTTGGCCCCACCTTGTGGGGTTCTTGTTATGACCCCCTCTTGTTTTCCCCAGACTGTATGCATCATGTAAAGTAAAATCAAACTTATCAGAGGAAAGGACACTTGAACAAACAGAAGGATGGTAAGGATAACCTAAAATTACAGAAAAAATATTTGGGATTGGAGAAATTTTTTGTTTATATGTACTTTGATTATTTTATTTAGCCCATGTCACATGTGCTAACATGGTGGAGGCAGGATTTATGACATATACTGCAGCCAGAAACTAGGGGACGATTGAGATGTTTTGTCTTCAGAGTCATAAAATGTGTGGGATGGCTTTACGCTAATTATTATAGTTGTGTTATTTGTGTACATAATTAATTCAATTCACAACAATTCGTAAATTAGTGAGTTAAATCTGATGAAACTGTAAATTTGTTAACTTTTCCCACTTTTGCTCTGATGTTTCTTACATTTTAATGGAAAGAACATCTGGTGGAGAGAAAAGCAGCATTAAGCCTAACAAGCTAAACCCAGAGGAAGCAATTTACAGTTAATTTCTCTATTGTTTACTTCTATAAGCAGTGTGTAACAGCCTATTCTTTCCCATCTTCTGTTTCGATTGCTTTTCAAGTATGTTACCCAAATTTTTTCTCACATGTGTTGGTGTTTTCTTAAATGTCAAATGTAGAGCTTCAGAGACTCTTTAGGTTCTCATCTCAACAAGTGGAAAGCATTCAGACTTATTGAACAGTAGTCTATTAATAGCTGAGACTATATTCAGACCTCTGATTTGTTTATCATGTGGATATCTCTCCAAATCTTAAAGTTTGGCTTAGCTATTGTTCTTTTAGTTGAAACCAAAGTTGCCTCAGACACTTTGTATCCCTCTCATCATTCTCCCTTTCTCCTTCTGCGGTTTCTGTCAGGGGAATCAATCTACAGGACCAGGGGAGGAGAGGAATGACACAGCACCCATCGCTCACACAAGCCCGCGCTGCTCCTGACGGTAAGCCCTGGGATGATGGGAGGAGTGCGTGACAAGACAGGGAAGAGGAGTGATGGGGTCTCTCCATAACAGCCAAGGCCCTGTCAACGCATCTTAGGCACTTTTTCCCCCTTCCAATTTTGTTAAACAAAATAAATTAATAAATAAAAAAAATAAAGCTTGCTAGTGAAGACTTCTTCTTTCTCTCTTTCTTCATCTGCACATCTATTCCTCAATGTAAATGAGAATGCAGTTATTATAGTGATCATTCAGCACTGATAAAACAGGGCTGCCTGGTGAGATCTCTTGGTGGGAAACAGGGAGGACTAAACAGCTGCTGTTAATTCAGACAACAGGTATTAAGCAGCAACGCTCTCTTCAATGCAGCCTTCATCTCCTGATGCCAAATCTAATTTACTGTTCAGTTTCTGTGATTTTTTTTTTTCTGAGGCTATAACTCATCTGACTTTCACGGCATCTTGCACGTATCTGGGCGAGAGCAGATAATCATTTTAGGAATACCATCATTACATCTTTTAACATCCCTACACTGGTGACTTTTAAAGCAGCATTTTAACAATCACATTTTATAAATACACCCTGTTGTTTTGCTGTTAAAATTAGGGTTTTTTTTAAATCACTTCTGTCAGTAAGGGAAAAGACTTTCAGCACCTGTTTATTTTTTTATACTGACAGCCAAGGTGGATTTAAAAGATAAGATGAATACTATTTTGGGTGAAGCAACCTGCTATTGGGATGATGCAAGTAATCAGGGAGAAGTTTTTGCTTGAGTGTTTCTCTGTTTATGGGAATGTGAGAGGCCAGAGGCCAAAAAACCCCACACGTAGCAGCTGTACTGTGCTCTAAGAGGCCACAAAGATCCACTGAGCCACTAACTGCAATCCCAAATCCGGCATTACCCATAGAGCACTGTGTGTCTCCTTTTACTACCATTTCTCTTCATTATAACCAACCACAAAAACACACAGACAGCAAAGAGTGGAATCACAGTCTGCTGCTGATTGGCCACCAGCATTTATTGGCCAAGACAAAGGGCCACCTGTACTATCAGAATCACATCTAAAGAGCCAACCAGTGCAAGCCAAGCCTAAAAATAGATTTGTAACAGAATTTGGCCAACCAAACTCACATAAAATGACCAGATGGTGTTAAAAACCTGTGCAAAACCTGTGCTGGAAAAATATTTGTTGACAAACATATTTGATTTTGATCATAACAAAGAATTTTAAAAAATCATAGTAATTTGACAGTTACTTCTTTTTTTATGTTCAGTACACATAAACACATAAATTCTTGTTGGCATTTAATGTTAATACATGGATGTAAAAGGAGTCAGTCCTCATAGACCTCCTATGAAAATGCCTAATTTTACAGCAGAATTGGACATGTTTACAATCTATATCAAACATCCTCCTTCATGACAACTGTCTGAATGTAGAAATTTAATGTAGATCAGTAAATTAAGGATTTAATCTCAGTTAATTGGGATAGGTTTTAATTTATTCCAAATGTACATAATGCATGGGACCTTTCATAATTTTAATTTAAAGATGTTCTAGGTAAACATGCTTTTCTGAAAACTATTAAAGCCAAGGGAATGCATCCGCCAAGGATAACATGTGACATTATAAGCATATTTAGACAGAGGGATAATGCATGGGCCATACTTCATAAAACTAAGGACATGGCTGACTGGGAAATGTCTTGGCAATTGAGAAATTAAACAACACTATGACCGGAAATGCCAAATAGAGCTACAATAATCAATCTCATGCGCATGACTTAAAAAAATTCCAAACGATTCTAGAGTAAAATTGAAAATATAATTAAAGCTGCAAGCAGTGTTCAGGCCTATGGCCTCAAGAGACTTTTTTGTAGATTTGGGTAAGATACATATGTTCACCAAGTTTAATCGATGAATGTAAAAAGGGGTCCCAGGGCTGCAGTTCAGGGGGTGCAAGCGAGCCATTTTGCCCCACCCATTTGCAAAACCAATGAAATACATAAATATTGTTTTTGAAATTTCATATTTTTGAGTATGTTAAAGCTCTCAAAAAAGCAGTTCTTTTCAGAAGTATAATAATAATGCCTTGAATTATAGGTCCTCGCACCGGTTCTGTGCTCGGGCCCTAGTTAATGTATCCAATAAAACTTCACCCAATAAACTAAAAGTCAACAATATCATACTACACAACCCACTTCAGATCAGGATTTCTCCTCAGTCTCCTCTGCTCCAGTCTCCAATCCTCCTACTGATGGCTACCTTAGCAATGTATTGCCCAGTCATAATTTCTTTTTCAAGAATATCACACCCATGGAGGTACAGAATGCAATCAATGATCTAAAAGTGAGTAGTGGTCCGAGGTTGGATGGCATTTAAACTAATTTTTTTTTTTTTTAAATTATCATCCCATATTTTAATGTACCCTGTTTGAGACCTTTTTAATATGTCCTTATCTACATGTCAAATTCCTGTTTTATGGAAATGTTCACAAATCACTCCCCTTCACAAAGACAGCAAGGCTCTTGATCCAAACAATTATCAACCGATTTCAATCATCTCCTCTGTTGCAAAAGTATTTGAAAAAATAACTAATGTTCAACTGTCATATTATCTAAATAGGTACAAAATCTTATCACCATTTCAGTCTGGCTTATGATAAAAATAATTCCACAACTACTGCTTTACTAAAACTTGCAAATGATATCTTCTCTGCATCTAACAACAGCCAATTAACTGGTGCGAGTTTCCTTGATCTAAAGAAAGCTTTTGATCTGTGTGATCCCTACCTGCTTTTAGAGAAACTCTACTCTGCTGGTCTGTCAAGCAGTGCCTACTCTGGTTCTATTCTTATCTTCATAACAGAAAATGATGTGTTATTATACAAGGATGCAAATCTGATACATTGATCCAGCAACTAGACATGCTTCAGTGTTTAATTCTTGGTCCACTCCTTTCTTCCATTTTTGTAAGGACATTCCCTCAATTTGCCCCGAATGATGTGCTCTGCTTTATGCAGACGATACAGTAATATACACATCCGAAACTAATCTATTACAATCAGCTATGCAGTCTTACTTTAATATCATACAACACTGGCTTGCAACAAATAATAACTGCTTAATAAAACTAAATCTCACGATTTTTGGAGCTCCACAAAACTTTAAATCCAAACTAAAAGGGCATCCATATTACTTGTCTCGATGGTAAACCACTGCAAAAAGTTGAACACACCAAATACCTTGGCCTTTGACTAGACTCTGAGCTCTCATTTAAGTGTCACATTGATCAGATTGTTAAGAAAATGAACTTTGGTATTGGTGCTCTTTACCTCTCCAGAAATTGCTTCTCATTCACTGTTAGAAAGAAACTTGTCTAACAATTCATTTTAACAATTTTGGACTGTGCTGATGTTGTTTATTGGGTCCACCAAACATTCTTCTTCTACCTTTCAGTGTAGTTTACAATGGACTAGATTTATTCTAGGCCATCCTTTCAAAACTCATCATCGTATTATTTATGAAAAACTTGACTTACCCTCTCTTCTATAAGAAGAAGGTGGCACTGGCTGCAGTTCATTGATAAATGTAATGTATACATTTCAACTACCCTCTATGGACCCTAGTTTCATAGACTGGGCATAGTCTAGGTGCAGCGCAGGTGTGCCGCGCCAACGGGGTGTGTCCAGGTGCATTTTGCAAGTGCACGGCGCAGTCCGGCAGAGCCCAGAACAGGCACTCCACCTGTCCCTCCTTCTGGCGCAAGTGGGAAGGACAGAGGAGAGAAGGCTTTAGTGAGAAAGGAGGAGGAGAGAAAAGTGGGATTAACACAGCCAATTCAGATCTTCACCAATCAA
Organism: Naso thynnoides; assembly: GCA_029783665.1. Lineage (NCBI taxonomy): Eukaryota > Metazoa > Chordata > Actinopteri > Acanthuriformes > Acanthuridae > Naso > Naso thynnoides. The sequence goes on along the minus strand of JAQLOL010000012.1, from coordinate 27,550,044 downwards.
AGGAGCTTCTCACCTTTAAATGCGTCGCAAGGCAAGGTGCACTGCAAGTTTTGTCACTTCGCCATTCTGGACAGCAGTGGCAGCAGTGCGACATGCCCAAACTTTTCCCAGGAGGAAACTGATATTTCCTGTCTGGGAGGTCCAAGCTCGCAGTGTCTGAATATATGGAACTGCCAGCAGACCTCCACGGGCTGATGATGATGATGCTGAGAGAGATGTGAACTCCTTAGTTTTT
>JAQLOL010000012.1:27538081-27548643 GCA_029783665.1 Naso thynnoides | reverse complement strand
ACACACACACAAATACACGGATATATATATATATATATATATATATATATATATATATATGTATATATATATATATAAAATGTATCCTGGTACATGTAGGCATAGCAAGAACGGTTGTGTGAGCAGGACAACTCAGAAAACTCAGATTTCTCTGTCAGTATGGCACGAATTGAGGAATTTATTGCTTCAATTGACTACAGTCATCATCAACATTGATTGGACAGCCACATGAAAAGTGGTGGATTTTTCCTTTAATTGTGAAAAATACCTGTCAGCAGTTTTGATGTATATCACATGAAAAGAGGAGAAGACTCAATATTGTGAGTTGAGTGGTTAATCTGTACCAAGTAAAACGATTTTATGAATGTATGTACTGTCTGCAAGGCTGATCCATTCAGGTGTTTATATTGGAGTACTATTCCCCACTTTTCCCTTTGCTTTCAGGCTTGTACACACACACACACACACACACACACACACACACATGCAATGCTCAGTGTCATCTCCCAGCTTGTGTTTGCTGTCTCTTTGTTCTGCTTGCCTCAGCAACGTGAGATTTCAAGGAGACGCATCCCAGCTCCCACCACGGAGAACTTTTTCCCCGCTCTGGCTGTGAGGCAAACTTCTTGTTTTGCTGTGCACCACAATGGCACTATGCCCTCGTTTTTCCAGCTTTGCTCTGCAGAAGGATGCAGTCGGAGCAGAAATACTCACTCCTTCCACATGGGAATCCCTCGGTTACAGTGACGAATGTGTTGTCTGTGTCTGCCTGGGAACACGGACAAATACAGTGCAGTCCAAAAAGTGATATACTGCAGCAGTTAAATAAAGTTTACTGAATAAATCAGAGGGTTATGGTATATCCCATACGATTCTTTCTGAGGTGAGCTAGTCTTCAGTAATCACTACAGATCTCTAAAGCACAATGTAGATAAGCATTTGAACAATAATCCTCATGGATGTGAGGCTAATTTTGTGTTAATTTCAGTTTAGCTGGAGCTGTTGGATTGGTCCGAATATGTTAGAGGTCTGCTGCAGTTAGAGATGTATGTCACTAGCTCTTGACAAATTTTAACAGTCAGTACGTATTTATAGGTGAAGACTGCACACATCACTTAATCTAATTCTTACATAGAGATTAGATGTAAATAATTATATTCCTTAAATCCAGTAACTGCCCAGTGTGAATGCTGCTAATTTAAATTATAAACATTAGCTTGATGATGTGGCCCATTTACAATAAAGAGTGAAGATAATATTAAATATTGTTGCCATATTTGAGCATTAAGCACGATATGTTTAGCGATGATATAACTGGCAAGATTTTTAAATAACATTACATTAAATAACACAAAATATCTAAAATTGCAAAATGTTATGCCAATATTTTTTTGGCTAAATGACCTAAAAATTAGGGATGCATGTTCACGTCCATACCAATAACCAATAATTGCTTTCACATTTTTGTATTTTAAAAAGAAAATGCTAAGGATGACTTAATATTCCATAGCTCTCAAATCTGACATCACTACTATTTACGCTACAGCAAACAACGTTTCTGAAATTGTGCAAAGTATCCACATACACGACATGTAGTTTATCTCCACAGGTACAGTAGTTTTTCTTCACCAGCGCCACAACAGCGTGCTGAGCTGTCAATAAGGCCAATGAATGCCAAATCAATGAGGTATTTTTAGCTTTGTATTATTGGCTAAAATGTCATTATCTGTACAAAAAATGTAACACCATATTTTGCGATATTGGGCCTTGTACTGTGTTGTGCATTTCTACTAAAAACATCAGTTAAATTAGCATTTAGTGGATGTTTCCTTCTCATTTTAAACTGTTTGACCTTTAGCAATTCAGAAACATTACTTGTGATGCCACAAAAGCTCTTTTATTTTGATAGCACAATTATGTTAAACCAATCTATCTAAGACATATCTTTTAACAGTACAACTCTGAATTTTTTTTAAATGTTTCCTCAGCTTTGGCTATAGCCTCACCTGCAGTCTTTGTTGTGCACAGTTACCGCGGTTACAGATGTTCTTGTTTAATAGACTTTTGTGGAAAACACAGTTTGCATGTTCACAGATTCACAGATAAGCTGTCCATGTTACTCTGCTCTGCAGTAATACAACAGAAGCACTCTCAAATACTATTGTTTTTAAGTTCTGGTTGCAGGGAACTGCTAACACTGCTGCTACCTGTGCACTACACTGCACGGCAACAAAGCTGGATTCACACATTAAAACACTGTTCACCCTCTGCATTTAGCTTTAGAAAAGAAGCAAAAACGCTCTGTCCACATCCTCATTAACTGCCCTTAACATGGTCGCATTAGCCCAAGATTTTTACTTTTTATTACAAATAATAACATACTACATGCATGTTTTTGTTTTCTGCTTTGTGAAAAAGTCTATTTTTCATCATTATTTTTTTTTTAAAGTAAAGCTGGTAGCAATGGCTATGAGCTGGCTTTGAACCCTGAACACATTACATGGAAATCTTTAAACTGATCTGTCATATCATTTATTTCTCTCCTGTGTCATTACAAAATGACACACTGTCACTGCGCCTCCATCTTTCTATGCAAAGGTCACCTCCATTGGCATTCTGAGGCAGAAGGGCCTTTGAAGACTGGAAATTAAATTCCCATCAACATGAAAGAAATCTGTTTTCGCAGAAGGGACCAAGCAAGGCTCAGACAGCCCTCTGAAAAGTTCATTTAAATTATGGATTGCAGTCATTTCTGTTGCATTTTTCACTGTGATTGTTTTTAGCTTTCCTGGAACAGTGTAAAGGTTAATTGAATAATTAAGTGGCTGTTCTGCCTTTACCTTTGCTAGTATGTCAGGAGGGAACCTAAATTATGAGATAGTGTTGCACCATTATTTAATTTCAAGTAGATTTGATGATGTTGAAAACATCAATATGATACAATGTATGACAGTAGCTATTGTTACAGTGTTATGCACTTTTTATGTTTAACAGTTGTTATATCTTCTCACCATATCTTATAGAGACCTTTTTTTATTCATCTATACATCCATCTGCATCCCTCTCTCAAAAGCTATGCTTCCATCCATGGCATCTGCCTAAGATAGAAAGGTGTCTGTGTGACATTTTCTCATGTCTCCTCCCCTTCATCTATCTTTTACTAACATGAACTGCATGTGACGAAGCAGGTGCTGCAGAGCAGAGTGGCATACCGACACAGTCTCAATCACAGCTTGGAGTACAGGAGTCACAAGACTCAGCCTCTTTTCCCAGCCCCAGGATAAAGCCTCAACACCAGCTCAGACTGGTCCCATTCTCTTCCATTGAGTCCAAGGTCACAATTCCATAGCAAGGGTCAAGGTGATAGGCTGGCAGCCGCCGGCCTCATGCATATGGATGAAAGACGCTCCATCTGTTCCGCAGCAGAATGCAAATGCGCAAGCCTCTTTCTCTGCTCTCTTTTTCTGCCTGAAAGGGCGACCCTGCCAGACCTAACATGGCATCAGTTCCACTTGTTGGTCGCAGAGTGACGATTTATGCAAAACCATAATAGAAATGCAAGTCATCGCTTCACAAAGTCCCAAACCCAGCACCCTGCCCCACTGCAGCTGACTTTCTTCACTGTTCTTCCACTTTTACATTTTTCCTTTCCTTCCACTTTCCTTTTCACTTTCAAAACATTGGTCACTTTAGGTGCCTCAGCCCCTCAATTTTTTAAATCTAAGCAAGGAGTGAACACAAATGCTCTTTTTTGAGAAACACTCTGCTCACACACTCACAGTTACACACATTCACACTAGGACGCTGCTCAGTACAACTGCTCCTTTGTATTTAGGAGTGAAAAAACTATGGCTGCTCTAAAGTACCATCATGTGAAGTCCAAAAAAGTTCTTGCCAAAGAAGAGCTTAACAAAACGTTACCTGGAGAAAATAAGGCTGCCCTTCTGTTGCTGTTCTAATTCTGTGAACCAATAATGGACATTTTGGCAAGCCAGTAACAGTATCATGTTTGGTGCTGTCACGTTTTGTGCTGTTGTTGTATTTACTTTTCACCAGTGTTAAACAATTCTATTCTGCACCACTTTTTCAAGCTTTTGTTTAGCCTATAGGAAAAGCAGCATTAGTAAACTGGGTGGTGTGTTTCTGGCTGAAATATCTCAACAGCTGTTGGCACTCATATGGATAAATCCTACCGACTTCCATCAAGTAAACCCCCCCCCCCAAAAAAAAATTTTAAAAAATCTGTTTGTATGAACATGTTAACAACTCCTTTCACACTGGACAAAAACCCTCTGACATCCAGCAGTTATCTGTCAGGTGATTACAATCGGCATTCATTCCCGGGACAAATCATTACTCCACAGTTGTCCCAGAAATTTAGCTGCTCCAGCTGTGATCAGCTGTGATGTAAACATGACACCCAGGTGGGCATGACATGATATAGCGTGAATCTAAACAGACAGCCAGTTGACAGACCTTCCTCTCAGGAGGGGGAGGAGAAAATAAGGATAAAGGCCACTGATGTTGCTACTGTGAGAGACACTGAGATATACAACAACATGTTCCATATTCCATCCGTCTTTGTTCAAACAGCGCTTAATTTCATTTAATTAGTGTTGAGACTGAAAGACTTAAGTAAAAGATTAAAAAGTAGCTGCTGCAACATTGTCATTGCCCTGCAATGCATTTCATTGAGTGCATTGATTTTTTTTTCTTTCCAGGTTGTTTGAAAAAGAGCATCAAACAGCACAACGATACAAGATTCAAGATAAAGACAAGCGATTCTAAATTATGAAAAAATATAAATAGATTAAATGCCCTTTAGGATCTAAGATGTCAGGATTTAAACTAAGACAGCCTGTGACTGTACAGTAAATCTGTCAGAAATTCTTTGCTAAATGTAATCCTTTGTGTCATTGCTAGCAGTTTAGCATTAATACTCTGCAGCAGTGAGAAGTCATTGTCTAAATGCTCGAACAGTTAACTATCAGCAGGTTATCAGTCCAATAAAAGTACAGGCAGCAAACATATGTATAGGAGAAAAAAAGGGCAAGAATGACAGATGGTGTCTTTATAGAGCAGTGTGACTTTATTGTTAATCAAGTGCAATTTAATGACCATTTGGCATCAGAGCCAATCACTCCAACCATGGTGAGATCTCATGCTGTTAGCCAGGCTGCTGCTTGGTCCGTAGACTCTATGTTTGATCCCCATGAGGTCGGCGTTTAAGCTCCTTCTGCCTGAAGTGCCAGTAGTGGGAGGGGGCTGAACATTACAAAATCCTCTTTTGCAAATGTGTTTAAAAGAGCTGCATTGTGTTCTGCTCATTGAGGGCCAGCAGGTGTAATCACCACTTTTGTGTAATATTTAAAGCCCGCGTAATGGCAGCAGCCGTTTGCTATTTGTCTAGTGCAAAATGCAACATTAAACTCTTTCAAACGGCTTCCCGGTACCAAACTTGACTTTGCATACTTATTTTTGAAAAGATGTCTTATTTGTTTTGTTGTCTTGTTTTGGTGGGTGGTGGTAGGGCGGAGTAAAGACACTCAGTCATAAGTATGGATTTTCTGGTGATATTTTGGCCTAAATGATTACATCTTCTCTTTTCCAAAAAACCTTTCATCAGCGCTGTAATGACCATGTTTAAATAGGCTACTAAATGTTCAGTAGAGGAGAAAATTATGATAGAGACGATGTGTTGACTCTCCAGCACTGAATAAAAGTTTCTGCTGTCAGATGATAAAAGGCAGAGGACAGTAAGATTTAGGCCCAGAGAAGGACAAAAAAAACGCTAGGAGTGAGGGTAAATAAAGGCACCGGAATGACTTTCCCTGTAATGCAACTCTCTGCATGGCCTTGAGAAAATCTAAATGTCACTGGACACTTTTACCTGCTGAGAAAGCGTTGGAAAGTTCTTCTCAGATTTAATCTGTTTCAGTTACAATTTACATGCCCCAGGGCGTAGATATGACTGAGTGGTTATAACGGTATCACCCTCCATTAAGCATTTATAAGAATTTTATAAACACTTAAATAAATTGTTTATATCACACTATAATGTATTTATCAAAATCTAAAACATCTTGTGAAGAATCCACACCAGGTATATACATAGTTGAAATCATAGCTGTAATCATGTTAATGTACTTAAATAAAGGTAGTGTGATATAAACCATTCACTAAATGAAATTATGTGGGTCAATGGACTGGGGTTGGGGGTTACGACTTGCCATCACTATGTGTGCACAGGTGATATGCAGGAAGATTAATCAACTAAAGCAGTTGTATTAGTTTCATAATAACAGTTTAATGATTTAGAATCCAAAGAGCAAAATGACAATGAAAGGCTCAAACACTACAGGAATACAGGGCAGCACTATAACATCTGTGCCACAGGGATTTATACTAAAACATACGAACACACAATATACAAGCATAATTACACTAAAATGTTTGTTATAATAACAGATAAACAAGTCTCTGACGTAACGATAACAATAGCAAATTTTCATAACCTTATGCTAATTTAATTATACACTGTATTATACAGTAAGCGGTAGAGTTTGAAATGCTGAACAAGGAACTTGATCCTTTTTTAAATTATTTATTTATTTACTTTGGTAAGGTATGGGGAGGGCATCATGTTTGATTTTCTTTCAAAGTAAAACCCTAATTTAAAACAGTAGGTCAGTGGAGGCTAATGTTTGGCTAATATGTAAGAAAAAGGTAGCCTATTTACTTATTTAGCATTCATTTGAAGTCCTGTTTACAGTAGTTAGTTTTGTTGTTTGTTTTTGGTTAACTGAATGATTATTTAGCTGCATAGATAGATAGCTGCAGATTGCAGAGTTTTCATTGAAGCAGATCAGCTGGAAATCTGCATCTAAAATGCACAAGAGGTAGGGCAGAGCCAAAGGTAGTATAACACAATATAGTGCACAGCAGTGTTTACAAGTGAGGCAGCAGACAGCATCATAGCATCATACAGATCAGATTATATGGATTAAGGACATGTTTGCATGACATTTTGCTGCAAAAGAGGATTGGTGCGCAGTAAATTTCGATTTAAATACCCATAACTGCATTTTAAGTATCAACAGATCTTTTTTTGGCTGTTTGTTTTCTTTTTTGTAAATGCAATATTGCAAACATAGACTAAATGAGCATACAAGTAGGACTATACAGCTTTGCCCTATGCAGAAATCCCCAACTTTTCTGAGTGCCTCTAGAATGTGCCACACATCAAAGTCTAAAAAAAAAATTTTTTTTTAAAGAAATGGGATCCAGGAAAAAATAGTTTTCTATCTAGCACAAAAAATACAGGAAACAGATGGAAACTGTTTTGAGTGAGAACTCTTCCCAAGCCGGGTAGACTTCCAGGTGAGAAATTCCCATCTTTTAAAGCAGCAGCTCTGTCCAAGGTGCTGAAATCACCTCCGCACTCACAAGCTGCTGGAGTGTAATTATGAATCTTAGAAGTGATTCCCACCAGAGTGTCCCAGAAAACTGACCTACCATTCACACATCAGTCTCATTCCCAACTTCACCCTGCAGGTGCTCAGTGATCACAGGAGGATATCCACTACTGTATATATCAAGAAATGGGGGCTGAAGCAAAGACGGCAAGAGCAGATTATCAGTTAGCTTTTGAGCTGCCATTTGATCTCCATGAGGGGAATTTATGAATATTATCGATGGTGGTTTTCTACACCTTCTGATTTTTTCTCCATGAGTTCATCCATCTGAGTGAACAGGTGACCTCACTCTCTTTCAGGTCTGATGCTCTATGAGTAATAGTGGCAAAGCTTCCCATGGAGATCTAATGTTTGGTTACCAGGCAGATGTCATTAATATTTAAAGACAGTGTTCTTGTGCATGTTATGGTGTAAAGTCACTTCCTCAATAGTGCAAAGGCTGTGTGCTCTCTTGGGATAAGCTTGGAGATTCCTTCGGATGCAGGATTGCTTCTCTGCCACTGTCACACACAGTTGACAGAGTACAGAAAAACCCTCTTACAGCGTGTTTGCTTATTCATATTTTAAAGAACTCGATCCTCAAGCAGATACAGTAAGTTACTCTTCAGCTTTTGCAGGCATGTTTGGCACTGTTTTCCATTTGTATGCTTTCTATAAGCTTGAGTAACTGAAAATTTGTGTTTGAATGGGTTCATATGAATGCCTTATTGCTGGCAAGTGTGACTGAAGAAGGTGAGGTAAGTGACTGAGTAATGAAACACCTCTCAAATCTGTTATATGGAAGGAAGCTTGCTACACGGGAGAGAAGGAGGTGGAAAAAACAGTACCAAAAAAGAACAAGTGAGAAAGTGATCAGGCTGTCTAACCAGTATGAAGCTGCCAAATCTGCCCGGCAACTACAGTTAGTTTAGCAGCCCTCAGCTGACTAACTGTGAGCTTGGTTCCTCCCTCTGACCTTCTCACCCTCAACCTGTAATGTCACCGTGGCAACACAGAGTTGCTGTATTAGCTCCAGCAGCTGGATGAAGGCAGCCTGCACTGTTTTACAGAGTGTAAGTTATATCAGTTGTGAATATTTATACCAAGGAGGAGGGAAGAGGACGGCTCATTCCCACAACATGCCTATGCATGCACATCCTGCTGGGTGTTGATTGTTGACTGCAAAGACATGCAACATAAGCAGATAAATAGATCACTAATAGCCAGCAGTATGTCAGGCAATCAACACACACACACACACACACACACACACACACTCTCACTCACACAACTGATACCACAAGCTTTTATGAAATAAAATGCTAGAGGTGGGCTTTTACTACTGAGTGATTACTGACTCGCTGGTAATAGAGGATATTTGTAAACTGCCTTTGCATTATGTCAGATAGAAGTGTCAACTCCATACACTCTGTTTCCATCTTCAGTCTTACATTCCTCCACTCTAAATGATCTCATGGGGGAGGCGGATTCGATTTTCCCTAAGCATCATCGCTGGAGACCAATGTAGCTGGATGCACCGGACCAGTGAAAGCTTTGGACTGCATGTAGCATACTGTGAGTTGGGTGGTGATTTGTTTTTGCCGGTCTATCTTAAACACGGCGGCCAGGTCACAAACTTTCTGATATTAAAGTAAAACTGTGCAGTATGTTTAAGAAAATAATTTAAGATAAGAAATATTAAATCTTGATGAAAATTTAATCAGCACTGCCTGTTTGACAGTGCACAGCTTGACAGCCAGTTGACAACTGTGCGACAGCAGCGATAGTCTCATCAATGACGCTGATTGGCTAATCCTTAGTCCCCTGAGGCGCTCACTGGATTGTCTGCTTTTTTGGACACAATGTCAGAATGCCAGACTCTGTCATCTCAGTGGTGGGTGCTGGACCCAGGAAACAACTGTCGAAGACTACTGCTACTCCTGCTGCTACATCTGAAAAAAAAATAAAAAATCAGTAACACTTTCAGTGACACCTGCTCTACAGCGCATTATAACACATAATGAACATACATAACATATTAAAACACTTACAGTACATTATACAGTATGTGGCTATGGTTATGGTTAGGATTATGGTTAAGGTTAGGGTTAAACCTAACCTTGCTCGTAACTATGATTATAGAGCACTATAGGCTCATTATAACACATTAAAAGTATGTTCATAATGCATTATAGATGGTTGCTCTAAATAGAATGTTACTAAAAAATCTTTTTAAAAGTTATACTGGTAACATTACATATAAAGGAATAATAATAATTTAAAAAACACACACACATTCACAGAGTTTTTAGAAAGGTTCAGAATGGTTTTGTCTACCTATCTACGAAGGCCAAAGGCTTCAGAGCCAACAGTATGACTACACTGTTACCATGTGGTATCTCTGTGTCATCAGGAAACAAGATTCCCAAGCTGATGGTTTATATTTGTCTATAAGACCTTCAACTATTTAGCAGGAATTCCCAGAGTGCACTGCAGTTTTCAGAACCAGATCTTTTCAGGTGGCTTCCAGCTCTCTGCATGACATGTGGACTGCTTTTGACAGTTTTCAAAATTGTTGATATATTTTTATTTAGCTGAGTTTCTGAGTTTCAGTTAACCGAATGAATCAAATCTTTTAACTTTTTCTCCTACTAAAACCAGCATTGCCAAGTACAATTACTTATTATAAACAGCTATCATCAACATATCCATTGTATTTTGTATAGTCCATTGTATATAAGTTGGAATTAATTGGTATAATGTTTCGACATTTGTTTGGCTTTTTGGTCTCGTGTTTATATCACAAGGTTTTAATTCCCACACGTTGTTCCTGTATATAAATAAGATGCATGATAAAAACAATTAAATATAGTCTATTCACATAGTTGTTTTGCTTATGTAAGCTGTATCTCTTATTGGGACAGCGTGGGTGTGCACCAAACTGTGATTGACAGCTCTCGGAGCCATTTGTTTTGTTGTTTTGTGTTTGGGCAGAGCTACTTCTAATGCCTCAGCACACAGAGTTTGGTGACATCATGTATTTCTCATAAAATAAAATAGAATAAAAAGAATATTTCTATTGCTTGATAAATAGGACCATCTCATGGT
>JAQLOL010000012.1:27524165-27537981 GCA_029783665.1 Naso thynnoides | reverse complement strand
CCATCTCATGGTTATTTAACCTCTATTACAGCTTGTGATGAATTATTAACAGCAGATGAAGGTAAAACTCGACGGCAGCATATCTGTGATTTGCACTAGCACAGCCTCGGGTAAGAGATTAAAGGACAAATTGGTCCCTGCATCCTTTAGTGGCTCTTCCTTCTGCGCTCTGTCTCACTCACTTGTCTGTCCTCTGAAAATTAGATCAAATTTCATCAGTCAGAGAGGTGCATTGTAACCTCTGCGCTGGTGCATTATGAAGGAGAAATCCATGCTAAGCAGAAAAGCAGAAACACAAATAAGCCCTAGGAGGATAGTTTGCCTTGCCGGAGGAAATAGCAACGTGAGCTCTGAGGCTAACTGCAGATAAACAGAACAGAGAGCCAGAGAGAGGGAGGCAGAGCTGGGCAGCAGATGAAGAGATCATCATCTTGAGTGTGATGTTTTATAAAAGAATTTAGCCTCAGGAACATGGTTGGCCAAAGGTTTGATACTCCCAGCCTATGGGCCAAAATGCAAGCACTCAGCTGCAGGCTAAAATACTTCACACCATTTCCACTTTCTTAAACAGGCACAAATTTGGCTTCCGTGTGCCTTTTCTCCTTCCAGTCCTGCCCCACAGTGAGTCACACTAAATGAGAGTTGGGAGTGTGTTTCGCTGTGGCTCCAGCCAGCGAGCGTCTCCGTCTGCTTCTGCCTCCTCCCGGCTGCATCAGTTGGCTTGTGCTCAGCTGACTGTCAGTTGTCCTGACAGCCTGACCTCCCGCAGGCTCGCCAACCAAATGCCACGTCACATCAGGCTTGGCTTCGACCAGGTCTGGCCCTCAATCATTTTCACACCCTTATCCACCTCTAAAACCACTCCTCTCCTTCCCACTTTACACCTGACAGTTCGTGAAAAAGAGAAGCATTTGTTTGTTTCTGTCTATTTATAGCTCCTGCTCCTGCAGTTTACACTAGGAAGACTATCTTTGTCTTGGTGACTATACATGGAAATGCTAATATTAGTGCTGTTGTTTTACATACTGTCCCCACTGAGAGATTATCCATATTTGTTATCATGCTGTCTTATTTATCAGTATTATCTCTCCTTATTTGTCTCTAAGATGCTATATAACAAAAATATGACTAGATTGTTCCAGTCATGACTGCAAACCCTTTGTAACAAATCCTGCTCCTGAGAACTTAAAATTTGCTGGAAAGTGAAAGCCACAGAGCACAAAATGTATCTGTTGCTGGAACTCAAATCCTTGAAGCTTGGCATGCACAGCGTCTCATCCTGTGAGAAGATAACAAGGCCTGATAAACCACAGTGTTCATTGCGCAAGTTAACAGAAACAATCAATGGCAGCATTCAATACTCTCCTGCTGCACTCAACCCCTGGGGTGATGGAGGAGGGAGGGTCCTCATAAAAAACATGTCACAATAAACTGACAAGAAAAAAAAGTTCTATACAGAGGTGGCAAAAGTACACACATTATTTACTTCAGTATAAGTACAGGTATTTGTGTGAGAAAAAGACTGGTAAAATTATGGATTGTACAGAGTAAAAGAGTTTAGACATTAGAGTACTGATTCAACTCCCACACTCTAGAAAAAGTAATAAAGTATAGGTTCTCAAATATACTCAAAGTATAAAAGTGAGCATCTCTCTGAATGGACTATTAGAGACTATTAAACTTAAAGGTAGAATCAGGAGAATATGTCCTTTTGTACTCACTAGAAAATAAACTGATTTTTGAGTCTCTTTTCCAAAATGTCAAATACTGACATTTTGGGTTGGTAAAGCGTCCTGAGCACAGCCAAAAAAGCTAAAGTAATCAAACTGAAAAAGACAGTTTTGAAAATGTAATAAGTAAAAAGTACAGATATTTGTGTTCTAAGGGAGTAAAACACAGCATGCTGCCAGGCTGAGAGAGACCATGTCAAGATTTTACATCATGAATAAACACAAAGAAAGATTTTGCATGAACAAAGACAAGATGCGTTACAAAGCCTAGGAGAGAGGACTGATTTAAAAAGAAACATTAACACACATTATTGTATGGGCTGACTGAAAGAACGCTGTTTTTAGACATTCATTTGCTGCCTTTAGAGGCCGACAGTAAAATTTGATGGATGTGAGCTTGCGATGGTGAGAGCACCCTGTACGGCCATGTGTCAGGGCTGTTAAGAAAGGGCTTGCTCAAAGACAAACACGCAAGTATTCTCTGGTACTCTTGAGATGTTATACTGGCCCCTATTTTCCCAGGCACAAAGCTCATAAGAAAGCAGATCAAACAACTGGAAGCTGTGAGTGAGAAGACTCGGTAATACTACTATAGTAGGTAACTTTGGAGTGCACTTTATAGAGGCTTTGTTCCAAAGTGCAAGACCTTGTGAGTACACACAAACCTAAAGCTACACGTAAAGATGCTGACCTACTAGGCAAAATCTGCACATTCAAAGTCAACTTCACACTTTTGTGTCATTCAGCTTTTTTATGCAAATGACTTACATTCGAGGCATATGTAGCAAGAGATGGAGAAAGAGTTGCAGTTACACAAAAAACACATGAAAAGAGCATCATGATGGCAGTGAAGAAACATGTGGCCATCGAAACAGTTTGGCTTCATAGTTTTTGGGCAACAATGGAAGTCTTCAGCACAGAGGCACATACACTGACCTACACAGATGATTCTTCTCATAAGGATCAACTTATTCATTGAGCAACTACTTGTCATTGTGGATTTCTGTAGTACAGTGGCTAGATTTTGCAAAGACCAGATTTGCAAAAAGAAAAAAGGAGGAAACTGTGATGCATTTGCACTGACTTCAATTTACACTCTGTGATACTGCCACAGGTGAGCCTCTGTGTGTTTGCTGTCCATGGTGCTGAACTAGCTGCAGAAATGGTGTCATCTGAGAGGCTGTGAAATCACAACATCTAGAGCCCGATCTATACAGCAACCAGTGCTAACTGTACTCAAAACTTGCTCTGCATGCCATTCTTATGTGTCACAGGTTGGGTGATATTCATCAACAGGGCTTGAGGTTCTAAAGGTGGAGTCAGTAATTTTTTTTGTAAAAAATAAAATACAGACATATACAAAAGTAATTCTGCTCAGTCATCACTTCTGGGCCTCTGTATATATGTGGTGGTGACTGGTTACGGAGACACACCACCCTCTGCCTGTATTTTGATGTTTTGACTGACTCAGGACCTGCTTGGGACGAGTTAACGTAAAGAGCGAAGTAGACACACAATCAATTTTTAAGCAACGATAGCACAATCGTGCTTCTCTGAAGCACAGATGGCATGACCGCATTGAACTGGTGCGTTTCTGCCAGCCAATGACAGTGCGCAGGTGAGGTTGAGAGAACCGCGGAGCACAGCTACTGGACGCCGTCCAGACTGGAGAAAGTTACAAACGTGGACATATTTGTTACAAATGTGGTTTGGCTTTCAGCCATTTTGGAGCACTGAAGAAGAGGCAGGGAAGAGCGATGCAGAGTTGTGCCACTTTGTGATGGACAGGTAGGTGCTAAACAGCTTGCTAAATTATCGACTTCTCCATTAAACAAATGTCATTTTCAAATGTAGTTTGCTGTGTAATGTTTGGTAAGCGGTATAGCAGTACACGTAGCACACGCTAAATTACGATACTTCAGGTATGCTGAGTGGGGAGGAAGGGCCCAGTTTGAATGTTGTGTTTACAAACGACAATGTGCGAATGCTACTGACTCTACCCTTAATGTTGGTTGTGTGACAAAGACAGAGACATTTAAAAGCGTAGCGTAGTCGTATCTCTTGGGCTGCAGTGACTTGACTCATGGGAAACAACATTTAAATCAGAGTTCTCACAAAAGAGAGATGAAATAAGCTGCACAAATGACCGTTGCAGCTTGGATGACTTAATCTAATACATTTTAAATATTCCCCTGGGACTCCTGTAGCTGCTTTGTCTGGAGCAATATATAACACATAAAACCACCTTCACCTCTGCACAGCCTCCTGTTGAAAAAAAGTCCTAAGACACTCAGACTATGAAACATTTCACCCTGCCTTTACTGAAGAGAACCAGCTGCACACAGCTGTATATACTCAGCCACGTTGCTCTGACGAGGAGAGCGGGCCATCTGTCTTCATCACTCTCTGTGGATGAGAACCAGGGAAGAGGTGTAGGGATGAGAGCTTTCTCTCCACCTGCACCTCTTTTTTCTTCACCTCGCCAAGGATGGATTTAAAGGTATGTTATCATGATCCTGGTGGGTAGCTTTGACTGTAAATCAACCCAAAAAGCATTCGCACAGCTCCCTGCACTTTGCGTTAGATGTTTTCTAAATGCACGGCATTGTAGTTAGTATTTGGTGAATGTGTCATATAATAAAGTTAAAGGAATGATAAGCCATGAGCATGAAACCACAGACATTAATGTTTGCAGTTATATTCAAATGTCTTAAATCTACGTGGGTGAAATAAGTGTCTTGAATAAGTGCTGGCAGTTGAGTTTTCCTTTCCTCCTGTTCCCAATATTTTTAGAACATGCAGCTCATGTGAAGGAGTGAATTAAGACAGCAGTGCTTCAAAGGGAAGGACACTCATGGAGCAAATTGATTCTAGAGGATGGTGCACACAGCTTTCCAACAGGGCTACACCTAGAAAAACCAGGCATTCACTGAGAAAAATGTGTTTGTCATTAAAAAAAATGTTTAAAAGAAATCTTACAGTTAAGATTATGTTTAGACTCATTGCTGTTAAAAACAGGAGGTTCAATATACGGTGGATTTGAGGGTAGGATTAGGTTTTGAGGCTGTGGAGGGACAAACATTTACTCATTTAAGGGCTCCTCTTCACATCAATTTCTAGCTTTGCTGCAGTTGTGATGCACTTTGGGACGTGGCAGCTAGCCCAAGCATGAGCAGCACATTCAGCTGCTGAATTTATGGCAACACTGGGTTCAAAATCTCCTCATCCCATCGCAACAGCAAGCAAACAGATTCCTCAAATTGCACTAATGCTTACAGATGTCATCCTAAACAGGTACACAAATGCTTTTCAGCCTGAGCACCACTCAATGTGATCCTGTATTCAGCTGAACTTATATTTAAAGGTCACTATGACGTTTCTCTGATAGCCTGTGCACATTTGGCGCGTGTGTATTCTTGTTGTGCTGCTATTTCATTATTTCTTGGGTCAAATGAATCGTTTGGGTATGGCATTAACTAGGCGTGTAAACTGTAGCTTTTAACAAGAAGAAATTAAATCAATATTTCTTTGCTTGTTTAGACTGCCAAATTGAAAAAGATAAGGGCGCCTTATCTGATGCAATATTTAATTATTCACAAGCATCTATGTCATGAACAATTAAAAACCAAAACCACATAAAAGTGAGCTATGTTCAAAAAATGTTGAAACTGATAATCTCCCAAGATTATTTCTCAAATTACATCTAGGCCTACTATTTCTATTAAATTAAGAGTGGCTGCCAGATAAATTGCAAGGCTCTAGTTAGGCCTTGAGTGAAGTGTTTGACTTGTTCCATAGATGTGTTGTTATGTCTTTTACATGGCCTGAGTCACATCAGCATCATCAAGGTTTTCAATAACTGCATTTACTTCACAAACTACACTGTCAAGGTTTGGATGTTTTTGCCCAGAACTGTGATATTTGTCTATAGAACGGAGGATCTGCACTGATGGGCTAAAAATAACCTCCTCTGGAAAAAGACGGAAACGCAATAAAAAATGTTGTTGCTCCAAATTTCAATTTCTATTTCTATGCAGATGACAGAGTCATTTATGCTTTTGGCTCTTAACCTCAAGCTGTTCCAAGATTACACTGTCTTTATCTTCTTTAGACATCTCTGCACAATCTCAATGTTGTAGTCAATGCCAACGAGACAAAATGTATTTTAGTCTGATTTTTAGAGAGCATGGGATGTTAAATATCCAATCAACACCCTAATTATCCACCTTTTATTTCCTCTTAAGTAATCTTCAATGTGTGAGAAGTTTGGGATGGTCACTATAGTTTGTTTTTTAATCAGCAATTTTTCACTTGATTGTAACAAATTACAGTGTATTTTAAAAAAAAGGTTATGCTGCTTGTTAGCAGATTGTGCATTTGTTATTGTAAAATCAATAACGATAAATGCTAGGACTGGGTCAGGCTTTACAGTAAGCCTTAAATGTGATAAAGGGTCACAAACAGTGGAATTGTATGGCATATTTTGTGAACAGCTTACATGGAATTTTATCAAATCCTGTTTCCAGTAGCCTACATAGGCTACCACATGCATAAAATGTAGACATTTAAGAAAGAAAAGCATTATTGTTCACCAGTACCACTCAACTAGGCTTACTATTATTAATTAGCCTGTACTGAAAAAGAACAGTAATACTACAATTACCCAAAGATCTCAGAAGTCTTGTTGGTAATCTTTCAGTGACAGAGTAGCACACTGGTACATCTTCTTCAACGTTAAGTGCATAGATCAGGAGGCACAGAGGGGAGACCTTTTTTTTCAGCAGTAGGCCTAATGCCATGTACCACCCCCCATCTCCCCACCCACACACACCCCTTCGCCCCATGCCCCGCCGCCCTCTCCTGTCTTTGTTCTCATCACAACAAGCCCGGAGCAGATGGTGCGCTGCTTTGCTTGGCCGACAGTGACAGACAGGCGCTCTCAGCCAATAGCCTGCTGGGGAATCAGCTGACTGGTCTGGACAGCGCCAGGTGTTTTTATCATTTTTCTTCTCCAGCCGTAGGAGGAGCAGGCGGCGACAGAGCGGAGGAATATCGGGGCGACAAACCGGTCGGCAGTGGGTTGCAGCAGGTTGGAGATCTCTCTGCAGACCGCACCATGCCTCTCTCCGAGGCGCCCTGGGACTGATCGGATACACGGGCGACAAATCGCTGCAAACAGCCGCCAGCTGAACCCCCAGGATACCCCCCTTTGGCAAAATCACGTTGATCTTATTTATTGTTGTGTATTGACGCGTATATCTGGATAAAGGACCTGTGCGCTCGGAAACGCTGGACTGGAATGCCAACAAGGTGAGAGCCCTCAGGAAAGGCAGGCTGGGTGTCCACTGCTGTAGCATGTTAGTTTCTTTTAAAGCTGCAGTTTTTGTCTGGAAAAAAATCTCTTGTAGCAGTATCATCTAAAAAAACAAACGAACCTCTGTGGAGCATATCATTGTTGTTTTCATTTATAAAACCATGCACACTTTAGGAACATGTGTCAGTTCATGGCATAAGCTATGTTTCTGATAGGGGCGATGCATTGAATTAGGATATATGAAGCATGCAGACACGCTCAAGGGCAAGATCTTTTTTTCCTCCCTTTTTTAAAATAATTATTCTGGCTTGAACCCATCAGTTTTCACTTGAAATCCGCTTTGTATCTACATTGGAACATTTCACCTTACAGGATCAAGCGCATCAACCCTTTAATGCGTCAAATGATAGTCCTCAGAAAACAAACTTTGATCTCGTTGCGGTACTTGTCGTACCAGCAGGAGCTGCGTGCGGCGTGCGCAACGTTGTGTAAATGTGATTTGCATATTAATGTTAAAGTAGATTATGTCGGCAGATGTCTCGACTCCTTCGTCTTTACAAAAAAACAACAAAAAAAAAAGTCGGAGTCTTCTTCGGGGAAAAGACAAGGCCCTCCGTAAGGGATGCTGTGGTGAGAATGGGGTTGCATTGGCAGGGGGTCTATTGTGGTTCACAAACGCTGCTTGTGTCGCTGCAGCTGTTGCGCTTTTGTGATGGAGACTGCTGACTTGCATCACTCAACTTTAGGCACACGCCATGAAGAGGTTAGATGACAAAACGATTATTTTTTTATTGTTTAAACGTGGGGCTTTGCCTGTCCTCCTTTGACTCTATTTATGACCTCTTTTAACGACAAAGTGCTGAGAGTTCCTCTGGGTTTTATAAAAGTGAGTGTTGCTTCAGAGACTGAACAGCCGATTCCGGCTCTGACTTCACTGTGTGCAGTTGCTCCTAATATTTTCTGTATAAAGACTTTTTTTTGGTAGCGTTTGGACCAGTTTAATAGTGCTTTCTTTACCCAGCAGGACGTGATTTGAACACTGCTGTTTAATTCTTGCAATGTTTGTTGACACAGATATCTACAAGCATAGAGTTAAATGACTAAACTGCACACACACACACACACACACACACACACAGGATATACTACAGATAAACACCACATGCACACTCACAAGGACTTTTTTTCGACTCTATTGTGAGGATAGACTAGGTGTTTGAGATTGCATGTGTGTGTGTGTGTGTGTGTGTGTGTGTGTGTGTGTGTGTGTTTTACAGGCAGGTGCCTGTGCGTGGGTGGGGTTGTTGGGAGACAGCAGGCCTTGTGGGAGGGAATGAAGGGCTTCGACCCCCGCCACCAGCATTTCGGTCCCAAGGCAGGGTGTAGAAGGGGGGAGCAGGGTTATTGAGCTCAAAGCCTCTACCATTATTAAAAGAAGGGCTGAGGCATTAACCCTTTGTCCTCTGTAGACTACAGGCATCTGAGAAAACAGACTCAGCTCACCTTGCCCTTGATGATCCCCTGAGACATCAATGTGTGTGTGTGTGTGTGTGTGTGTGTGTGTGTGCTGCAGCCAGTACAGTAGGAATACATTTTTTCATAGCGTGGTATTATGCTCATGTGTCAGAGACAGACATTCAGAGATGCACCTGTGCTTACCTTTGACTCTGGGGAGCTGGGGAGCAAGTTGTGGTGGTAACACAAGCCCCTGGTGTGCAGCCCTCCGTACTCCTACAACTCCCAGTCAGGTGCCAGGCAAGACAGAGCTGCCTGCATCACAAGTCTAATGTGCATTTAGTGTGCACATGTAACAATAAAGTGAAAGAAACATAGTTAGAGCCACCACATGTATGATTTTGGAAGATCAGCAGGTTAGTTAACCAGCTTATGGTACAATCAGCCTATTTGGTTAGTTTGAACCTGAAAGGCAAACTGGCAAATTTATTAAAGGCAGGACTGAGACTGCATTTATGGTGTTAGACGTTCAGTTCCTTGTAATGTCAATGTCAGACTGCCTGGTGAAATTTACTGGCATGGTTTGACAGGAAATAGAGTGGGTCGACTTGTAAACATAAACTGTGGGAACTAGCATGACTGGCGTGCCAACAGCAGCTTCCCATAGTTGTAAATTATCAAAGCTTTTCATTAAGACCTTAATTGTAACAAGATCTCTGCCCTGCACTCACTGTAGACGGCACAAGCGTCAGCACTCTTTCACTTAGCTATTGGTTTTTTGTGACTGGAAGCAAATACTTCTTGCCCGCTTCTATGTACAAATGACAGGATAGTCAAATCTGCTCTGACTGGGGTGACACACTGTAAGAGGAGGTGGCCGTAACTCAGGTGGTAGAGCCAACTGGCTGTTAAATGTAGCTGGTTGTAGGTAATTGGTGGTGTTTTAATCCCCTTCTCCTCCTCTCCACAAATAAAGGTGTCCTTGAGCGTGACACTGGACCCTGAATTGCTTCCATAATGTGTTCATTTAAATACACAAAGCTTTATTTCTAAAAATAAATCACTGCCCTACTCTTTCCTTTTTGATCTGATTCAGTTTAACCTCTTCTTAGGTAGAAAGAGACATTTTGTTGTAATGTTCATGTAAAGGAATGGCCTAATCATGAACTTCTCGACCATATAAATGACACGAATGTTCGCATTTACCAGAGTTTAGTAGAAAACCATTAGTTTTGCTTTTTTTACACATCTTAGTTGGCAAAACTTGCAGAAAAACATAAACAGTCCTTACTAGAGTCTGTGTTTTGTTAGTTCATTTTGGGCTGTTGTAGTAACATAACGATGCAACATTGCGAACCCACTCCCTCTGTAGATATAAAGGGCTCAGTCTCAGGTTGAAAAAAAAAAACAAAACAAAAAACCACAACTATTCCTATTTGGTTGTGATTATAGACTCATGAAGACAAGACGTGCATATGAATGTTATATTCAATTTCTGCTATATTCTGCATATAGTTCCCATTAGTTAATAAACACTGGACAATTTTTAGTACCTGGAAATATTAATAAAGTACATGTAACATATCCTCACTAAAATGTTAAAAAATGGCTCTTTCTTTGTTATATGTATTTTTGGGAGTTATGTAGACCCACGTAAATTAACCCATAATATTCCAAAGTTCGAACTTAAAAAAGTAATAGTTATTCAAAGTTAAGGTTAAGTTAGGGTCGCCTGTTGCTAACTGATGGGGTTAAATCAGTCAGAGAGAGGAAGGAAGTTGTCAAATGTGACTAAACGTAATGTGAATAAAACACGTTTTTTTTTTTTACTGTGAGCATTTTGTGCCTGAGTTAGTCAGATAGGTTTCAGTCTTTAAAGAAGACTGTGTAATGGTGAAATTAAAAAAAAAAAATCCTAATGCTAATAATATACCTGTCAATCTTTTCACAGCAGGTTTCTAAGCTGTTTCAAATTTCACACCACAATACCTTTCTAGCATTGTTCCACCAAGATCTTCCGTCCACCACAAATCTAATAAAGCAGCTTGTAGAGATGCTGACAGTATTCACACAACAAACCCTTGAGATCTTATGCTGTCAAGTTAGAGGTGAACTAGTGTGAGTGGTGCAGCAGCCAAGCTGCCTGAAAATCAATGCCACGAATGTTGCTGATGATGAAATGGCCAAGTGTTCTCTAATCAGTGACAACCTAATGTGAAAGCAGCCAATATGTACACTGGCACTCTCACTCTTCCTTATATTAACACACATACAAGAAATCCAGCAGCACTGTGTGCAGTGTGCATCTTCAAATAGTGATCTAATTGTCATTTTGTGTGTTACTGAGTAGAGTTACCTTACACGTTTGTCATCTTTATGTCAGGGGAAGCTAAATATAGTTAAACAGTCCACATTGATGGGGCACTAGTTTCTCTCTGTCGTGCTCTGGCCTGGTGGTCACAGTTCTACAGGATAAATTAAACTTGCCACATGCATTGTTTCAAAGAAATGGGATAATTTTTCAACTTCTGCTTATTTGAGTCTTATCTCAAGTGTGTGTGTGCGTGTGTGTTATATAAAATCCCTGGAGGGAGGATGAGAATGGGGGGTTATATCAGCGGCAGGTGTGTGCAGGACCAAAGTGATTACGGCAAACTACATTGGGTTAAGGAAAACTCCTGATTCTCTCATCATCCTATAGATAAATGTTAAGATTACATGACTTTGTGTTTAAGGAGGATTGCAACTTTAAAGTGTTTGCTAAAGTCTGCTTGTGTTTCCCAAGAAGCTGTTATATGCTTTTTCTCATTTATTGTGGTGTTAGGATGTAGACAGAGTAAAGAGAGGTTCAGGAAAAACACATTCATGAGTTTTTACTTCATACATTCTATGTAACCCCCCCACACACACACACACACACACACACACACACACACACACACACACACACATTTGAGCTTTTGTCACTGGGGTCGAGACTTCTAATTCAGGATTGTTTTTGTCACCTCATTTTCGTTCAATTTGCGACAAGATGTCTTCCTGGGCTCCCTGGGGTTGTTTATCTCACCTGCTCCACCTGTAATTTGTTTTTCCCTCATTTCTGTTTTATCTTTTTTGTATGTGTGTGCAGATTAATAAACCAAAGCTCACAGGCAAACAAGGGCCAGCAGGGTTATATGTGCGTCTCCCAAGGGAGTCCTAACCGATTTAAAGCAAATTTTTATTTTCTAATGTAACTCGCAATTCTGATCACATCCGAGAAAGGATTTCCTTTATGATGAAGCTGAGTGTCCTCAGATTGACTTGGAAAGGAATTTGAAAACGGAGCTTGGGTCTAAAAACACACTTATAGTGGTTAGGAGGGAAAACTTGAAATTTTTGGAGATATGTGAATTTGGACAAAAGCTTTCACATCTTCCTTCACTGACATATCCAAGATTATTTGGTTGAGAAAAATCTTTGATACATTGAAGAAAATGATTACTTTCCTCTCATCAGACCTCAGGAAATAATTCATTTTCTGAGCAGACTGATAACGTGGATAGGTGCAGTTACTGTCATTATCATAATCTGGCACAAAGCCAGTTAATGACTGTCAGTTCATAGCTTTTTTAGAGATTAAATGGTTTTGGTTTCAACACCTACAAAGGTGTTTGGATATTTTTAGGCAATGTCACTTAGAAGTCACATCTCTGAACTTGCAAGCAGCATACGTCAGGATGCCAATTAACAAGTCGATGTCAGTATGACTTCAAGTAACAATCTTTAAAAGGAAATGACAGGGATGCACTTTCATGGCATGCAATGAAACTGTCTACTTTATATAATTTATGCCATAAAGATTCCCAGCTTTAAAGGTAGCTATGTAATTGGGAGCCACTACAGTTGAAAGTAACACTAGCCAGATATTCTT
Organism: Naso thynnoides; assembly: GCA_029783665.1. Lineage (NCBI taxonomy): Eukaryota > Metazoa > Chordata > Actinopteri > Acanthuriformes > Acanthuridae > Naso > Naso thynnoides. Next base: position 27,525,569 of record JAQLOL010000012.1, on the reverse strand, counting down.
CAAAATAACACAAACATAGGGCTTTCAAGCAATAATGTTTTAATGCTCCTTAAGAGAAAAGATGAAAAGCTCATCTCTGAAATTCAGATTACTGCAGTAGAAGTAGCAGTAACACTTTACTTAAAGCTTGTATCTATAATGCATTATGAACATACTTATAATGTGTTATAATGTGTCCACGGTGCTGTATAATCATAGTTATAAGCAGGGTTAGGATTAACCCAATCCCTAATCATTGCCATCTATAGCGCATTATATGTTATTATATGTTCATAATGTGTTATAATGCATTATAGAGATTGGCTTCATAGAAAGTGTTAACGTGGTAACTTAAATTCGGGGAAAGCATGGTCTCATGTTAACATTATGTAATAGCTACAGCCAATTAACAATAATGCCACAGAATATCGATGGAAGTGTAATTCAGTTAAAATAATTAAAAATCTTCCAATTTAATATTAAAGGTAATCAAGTGTAAATATTGTGTACTTCATCCACAGCACATTCAAAATTCCTTGTAGTTACTATGTAAGCTGCCTACTTTTACTCCATTGTTGTCATACAAAAAACATATACCTAATAAATACCCCATACCTGTAACATGATTTTTTTTTTTCTTCTAAAGACTGTGACAGGATAATGTGCGATATGTGTGCCCCATGAAAAAAGGTTGTCACTGTGATGTTAGACTGGATTTGAATTTTGACCTCCTGGTCTGATAAGACTGAATAATCATAATAGGAACCTGTTTTACTGTAACTATGGACATTAAAAGCCCATTGATCGTGTGGCTGTCACTGCATAAAGACTGTGATCCAGCAAGTACAGGAGCCCTGTGTAAAGGATAAATTAATCTCTGGAGGCCCACAGTTCAATTTGACAATATGAAATAATTGTGAAAATATAATAGGAAACCATCAGAGCATTGCATAAAAGAGATCAGAGTCAGTGGTAAAAAGGCTCTTATGACATACAGCTGTTCTGCACAGTTGCACAAAAATTAAAATGCTCATTCACTTAATTTCCTTTGACACTCTGAAAAAGTATTACTTTACCCTAGGATGATATTAATGCATTTTATCCAACCACAGGAAATTAAACATTATATGGTGGTGCCAAGATCTGAAATATGAACCTTACATTAGCAACCTTCCACAGATAAGATAGATATCAGGTAGATGGAAGTGAAATTATTTTCAGAATAATTTGATAAATTTAAGCATTTCATTAATATGTATTGGTGTTAGGTTAGGGTATGGGTAGGTGAGGAATGCAGGCAGAGGTGAGGGAATGTAAACGGGACCCACTCAGACTAAGCAGCTGAATTGTAGGTGTACCACCTTGTGTTAAAGATTATAAATGTTCATATTCTCATGAGTGATCCCTTTCTACAATTTCAGTGTG
>JAQLOL010000012.1:27512184-27524065 GCA_029783665.1 Naso thynnoides | reverse complement strand
GTCTGAGACAGTTGGTATTTATTTCAAGAAGTGTCCTATTGGTATTCAAAGGTGGCCATGGTTAAAACCTTTTTCCGTTTCCTGCCTTCCTGCCTTTACTGTTGTGTTGTTGAGTGTTCTTCCACCTGCTGTGTTTTTTAAGCTTTCCTGTAGCTCTGATCACAATGGACCTGTGTGTCAGGATGTCCCAGACAGTTTTTAGTTGTTGTTGTTGTTAAAAAAAAGTCTACCAACAGGATGTTGACACCATTTTTCAGTCTTTTAAGTGCTTATTGTTACATCAGAACAGCACTTTTCATTTCAGCTAACCCACTTTTTACTTTTTTATTTTGTGTATTTTAAATGGGATCAGAAACTTCTTAATCTTACATGAAAGGGGAGCACAGACAGAGCTGTCGGAATTTACCAAATGGGGGGAATCTAAGATTAACCCCAATAGTGGTAAATGGATGAAGAAGAATTGAGAGCAGACAATTATGTGTAAATTAATCTTGCTTACAATTTAGATTTGTATAATGTATTTTTAAACCCATTTTGTGTCAATACAAAGTCCTTTTTTAATGTTGACAATTTTAAACATTATTTTATGGAGATTTATGATTGTGATATGAGGCTAACTGTGTAAGAATGAGTCAAATACACACTTTTTGTTGTAATAATACTTATAAATAAGTACTCAAACTCTGTACTAATAAAATTAGATGTTATTAAATTTCAGAATTTGCTCATTGATAAAAATACAAATAACCACTTTCATTATTATTATTATTATTATTATTATTATTATTATTATTATTATTATTATTATCATTTGTAATGTGATTACCAATGAACTGACACTCTTCCTCTATGTTGCATGTGTCTTAGATTTCACCCCATGTTGCTTTTAAATAAAGTGCTATGTGACCTGTTTCTCTCCTTTGGGTTTGAATTCAGTACACTGCCTCTAGCTAATCTCCACTTCAGTATCTCCATCCGCTAATCCTGACTGGCGCAGCAATCATCGCAATTTACAGTGCTTTAGCTTAAAGACAACATAGTGTCCTATCTCTGTTTCACCCCATGCTCCGCCCTGTCCCATAGGCAATCCTCAGTATAGGAGGAGCAGAGAGGTGTCCCTGTCTTCCTGCTGCTGTTGCCAGGCAGTTTGCATTCACATGAATTAGTCAGCTCTCTTGTTTGAAAGCCTCTTAAGCCCTATCTTCTTAAGCTGGTGTTGTCCATAAAGCTGTGTGGTGGAGAAGGCAATGGTTCTGCCGTATGGTTCTGCACTGTATGGGGTGTGTCCTTCAGTAAATAGATCTAATTTAATGATGGGATCTTTTAAGTGTTTGCTGTGGAATACTGCTAGTGTATGGGCTTATTAAAGTAGAGCTGAAGTCAAAAATGCAATTTCAACCCTTTTGACCGTATCCCTGCTCCTTTTTTAGTCTAATTTAAAAATGTATCACAAAAAAACCCAAAAATTAATTATTTCGTATTTTTAAATTAAATTCTGCCACTTCCATCTTTCATTTAAAACAAAATATCCTGGATCCTTGATGTAATTGCTGACTCAGGCCGTTATTGGTTGAATCATTTTTTGAATTCAACCAATTGTATCACGCCAATCCACCTGTCAATAGAAATGTAATGTCCAAGCAAGGTTAGCGCACCGCCCCCCCCGACTGGACTGGCACACAAACCCAGAACCTCCTGTAACAGAGGCAGGAATGGATGCCATTTCGGTAAAGGTCCAGGCCTGTTAGCAAGTGGACATGCAGCTGCTCTTACCTGTTACATAAACCTGTAAATATTAAATAAACTTAAGCTAGCTTGGTGTTAAAATTCAGCAAAGCCCTGGCAACAGTTGCCAAGGAATAACAGCAACACTTGCCAACAACACTCCAATCAGATTCCTCCAACTTATGTCCCGCCCCTAAAGCCTGTTCATTAGTAGTTTAACTGTTTGAATAGCGATTACATCAGAACACAGCAGTTGACGCTCTGGAAACAGGCATTTCAGCTCGTCTTTAAGGAAGTGGGGGTTAACCAATTCTGTTAATAAGCAATTGTGAGGGATAAAACTTGTGCAAAAGATACATTAAACCATGTTTATATACAGTATTTGCATTTGAACAAAGTTATTAAGTTAATAAAATGCCTCTAGTGACAATGCTAACATGCTAATATCTAGAAGGTATCATGCATAATCATCTTAGTCCACATTTGTGAATTAACACTACACTAACACATGGTAACCTGAGCCTAATGGTACCTTTGTGCAGGTACAAAATGATTTGACAAATTAAAACTTTGACCTGGTGATGGAATTGGTAATAAAAAAAGGATTGACAGAGTATATCCAAATCATCATCCTGATGGGATCATAAACATTTGTGTCAAACAGAACGGCAAATCATCTAATGGTTGGTTTAAAGAAAATTCACTCACTACCACAAATGAGGCAGTAGAGAAAAAGTCAGTCATCCTCTTGGGACCTTGCCTGTTTGTGAAAAACAATGTGCATGTAAAAATTGCATACTGACTCCAAACCACAAATGTATAAGTAAGTAAGCAGGAAGCCTTTGGAGGCCATGGAGGCCCATAGACCAGGAGCCTATCACTTGTTTTCTTAGCGTGATGTACAAGTGCAACCCCTGGGCATGACACTTGTATGTCGCAGGGACCTACCTCAAATCTAGTCCTCGCTGCTGGGTGCCAAGCAGTGAGGCATCGGGTACCATAATAACAATCTTTGGCATGACTTGAACCCCAGCCTCCCAGTTTTAGGATGGATAATCTAAACACAAGGCCAGAGCATGGATGGATATGGTTGATGTTTTAATCCCAGTCAGATCTTTATGAGATCAAATTATTTAAAAGTGGTCATCACACTCATTACAAAAAGCATTACAATGACAGATGTGGTTAACTGTGCAGCTCACCTAGTGATAAAAATCCAGTTTGAAGTGCAATTCATCCAGTTCATTCAGTAATTGAGATATTTCAGCCTGGATCAAGGTGATGGACTAACTGACAGACCCACAATACCGATATCACTAGATAAAAATTGTATTGTACACAAATTGTAAACTATGTAAATTGTGCTGGGGGACTTTAAATGTAAAATTTAAAAGTTGAGTTAAAGTTGTCTATTTGCCAGAATTAATTCTTCATCCCCCAAGTAACTGAAGTAAGTGTTACTACTTTATGGGCAAGCAGATGCCCACTGTACCTCTCCAGAGCTCTCATTCATTGAAATGAGTGACTAAACTCAGGTAAATCGTAGCCTTCAGTCCTCTCACAGCACTCTAATGAAATCATGTACTAAGTCTTCGTAGAGTTAAAGAGTGCTGCATTAGTTAAAGTAATTGTCCTTCTCTTCCTCCTGGAAAACAATCCTAGGCCAGCTAAAAAACCTTTTTTTCATGTTTGCCCTAAATTCCAAATGCTGAAGATGTTGCATTAAAAATTAAGGCATGGCACATACTAACATCTCATCGTGTTTAATGATGTTCAGAGCAGTTAATGATTGAGTCCGTATGGGCCTGTTTGGTAGATGAAAGCCCTCAGTGGAATTTGATCTGTTTCCAAGTTGTTCAGAGCAGTGTTTTGTGCATGCATTGTAATGAGCTGAACTTGCATTTTCTCAAAACTGTTGATGCTGCACATAACTCTCCGTCTCACAAGGATAGTGGAGAAATAGTTGTTCTCAGTCAATCTGTTGTCTAAGTAGTCGCTACATTTACAAGAAACACAAAAGGTTATGTGATGATTCAGTTATTGAACAAAATAATGTAACTAATTTTGTGGGTATTTATGAAACAAAGCAGTAGACAAAGTCAAATTTTGACCTGATGGTGGTGCCAGATTTCATGGCAATATATTCAGCAGACAGACTCACGGACAAACATTGTTATCTTTGTGGTCCAGCTGCTAGCACGGTTAATAGGAATGTGCATTTTGCCGTTTTCTGTACACGTTTAAACATATATTATTTACCTCATTTAAACGTTCAATTGTCAATGACATCATACCTATAAATAGAGGTGCCCTGAATGTGTGCATCCGTGCAACAGTTTAAACATGGACTGAAACGTGTTGTGTGAGTATGCCTAATAAACAACTTGTAGGTCTTTTGCTCTGTCTGCTGATGATTTCTTTGTCCACACAAAACATGCTGCTACATGAATGAAATGTCATAACCTGTTCATTTCCTTTATAATGAGACTTTCAGCGAGTAATACTTTTAAAATTTCAAATGCACTTCAGTGTTCCATATTTAATCCTGAATTATTCAAAATTTAATTGAAAGGTAAGTAACGACTAACAGAAAATAACTTAAATAATAACTCTAGTTCAACGTGCTGTTGTCATAAATACATAAATATACATAAACATACAAAAATAAATGAAACATGCATGTCCCCTAATTAGTCCTAAATGGGTATTGATTGACACTGCAGTATAACAGAAAACAGTTTAAACTGAACAACCCTAAATATTAAAAAATGTAAAAAAAAATATGTACCTCTTCATTGTCAACATGGAGTAGGTGCTTTTGTCTATATAATGACTTAAATCTTTTATCTCTCTTTCCAGGTTATTCTGCAGCTCCAGAATCTTCATGTAAATTTCTACCCTCTGCTTCAACTCCTGACCATTCGACTAGGCAGAAAGATCCAATCAGCTAAAAGTCTGGTTCATGACTGTAACGCTTACTCTCACAAAGTCATTTGCCCCACCTCCTGTCCCACCTCAACATGGCTAGATGGAGGTTAGACTGCTTTCTTCTCGGCCAGGTGTTTGCTGGCCTGATCCTGGTATCAATAGGACTATGCTTTGTCCAAAGCAACGAGTGTCCCCAGCTGTGTGTATGTGAAATCCGTCCTTGGTTTACTCCCCAGTCCACCTACAGAGAAGCCATCACTGTGGACTGCAATGACCTTCGCTTAACACGCATACCTGGGAACCTCTCCAGTGACACTCAGGTTCTCCTCCTACAGAGCAACTACATTGCCAGGACCAGTGAGGAGCTGGAGCAGCTCTTCAACCTGACTGAGCTGGACTTGTCCCAGAATAACTTCAGTAGCATTCGTGATGTTGGCCTTACAAATATGTCCCAGCTTACCACACTTCATCTGGAGGAGAACCAGATCACAGAAATGCCCGATTACTGTCTACAGGACCTCAGCAATCTGCAGGAGCTCTACATCAACCACAACCAGATCAATACCATCTCAGCAAATGCCTTTTCTGGGCTTCATAACCTGCTCAGGCTTCACCTCAATTCCAACAAGCTGAAGGCCATCAACAGCCAGTGGTTTGAATCAACACCCAATTTAGAGATCCTCATGATTGGAGAAAACCCTGTTGTTGGAATAGTGGACTTTAATTTCAAGCCACTTGGCAACCTTAGAAGTCTTGTTTTGGCTGGGATGGATTTGACAGACATCCCCGGAAATGCCTTCGTGGGACTTGACAATCTTGAGAGTCTTTCCTTCTATGACAATAAGCTGGTTCGGGTTCCTCAGAGAGCCCTTCAGAAACTACCCAACCTCAAGTTCCTGGATTTGAACAAAAACCCAGTGCACAAGATTCAGGAAGGAGATTTTAAGAACATGCTAAGACTAAAGGAATTGGGTATAAACAACATGGGAGAGTTAGTTTCTATTGACCGGTATGCTTTGGACAACCTTCCTGAGCTCACAAAGCTGGAGGCTACAAACAACCCCAAATTCTCCTACATTAATCGTCAGGCCTTTCGTGATGTCCCTGCCTTGGAGAGTCTAATGCTTAACAACAATGCCCTGAATGCCCTCTATCAGACAACAGTGGAATCTCTCCCCAATTTGCGTGAGATCAGCATCCACAGCAATCCTCTGCGCTGTGACTGTGTTATCCAGTGGATGAGCTCCAATAAAACAACTGTCCGCTTTATGGAACCTCTGTCCATGTTCTGTGCAATGCCAGCAGAAGTTAGGGGTATGCATGTACGAGAGGTTCTGCAGAAAAATTTAGCAAACCAGTGTCTGCCCATTATTTCCCATGATACATTCCCAAGCCACCTAAACCTTGACATTGGTATGACTATGGACTTGGACTGCAGAGCTATGTCCCAGCCTGAGCCTGAAATCTACTGGGTGACACCAATGGGGAACAAGGTGATGATGGACACCCTATCTGACAAATACAGCCTTAGTAGTGAAGGGACACTGAGAATTTCTCATATCCAATTAGAAGATTCTGGCAGATACACCTGTGTGGCTCAAAATTCAGAGGGAGCTGACACAAGAGTGACAGCTATACGAGTGAATGGCACTCTGTTAGACAGCACTCAGCTTATGAAGATTTATGTCAAACAAACTGAATCTCACTCTATCCTGGTCTCTTGGAAAATAAACTCCAATGTCATGACCTCTAACCTCAAGTGGTCATCTGCCACTATGAAAATAGACAACCCACATATTACTTACACTGCCAAGGTACCTGTGGATGTCCATGAGTACAACCTTACGCATTTACAACCAGCAACTGAGTATGAGGTGTGCCTCACTGTCTCAAACATCCACCAACAAACGCAGAAGTCATGCGTGAATGTGACGACGAAGCAAGCAACCTTCACTGTGGAAATATCTGACCAAGGGACCAACACTGCTCTTGCAGCGGTAATGGGAACCATGTTTGCAATCATCAGTCTGGCTTCTTTGGGAGTGTACATTGCCAAGAGGTGGAAGAGGAAAAACTATCACCATTCTCTGAAAAAGTACATGCAGAAAACATCTTCAATACCGCTAAATGAATTGTACCCTCCTCTTATCAACTTGTGGGAGGCAGACAGTGAGAAGGAGAAAGAGGGCTCATCAGAGACCAAACCCAGTCAGGTGGACACTACACGCAGCTATTACATGTGGTGAGAGCTGCTATCCAGTGGGAGATACAAAGACATGTTTCTTTCAGGAGCACAATTATACATACTTGCTTCTTTGTGTAAAAATGAACTAAGTCATTTTTTTGTTTCATGTTTCTCATTTGTTTTCTTCGGTTCACTCAGACTTTCTCTTTACAGTGAATAATTCAGATCTCTAGTTCAGCATATTGCCTTTTTACCTCTTGCCGGTTTTGAAACACAAAATGGCAGCTTTGTTTAGCTTCCTGGACTTAGTAGTCACTGTACCTTTATTTTTAGTACTTGTTTTGATGAACACAGCATGAGCATTGTCACAGATTCAGCACGCGCAAGCAAAGGAAATGCTGAAATCCAACCTGTTTTTGACATGTTTCTCTGGCAGAACTGTTACAAATGCCGTCTTTCTTTCTCTTGTAAACAGGTTCACTGTTGACTGTTGTGCACTGAAATATATATACTAATTTGTCTATCAACTCAAATATAAGCTGACAAAGTACATTTAGACTTGATATACTGTCTATTGAATAATGTTAACAATTCCTCTGTAATGTTGTATCAACTATGATTTAATTTACTTTTTGTACATTAAGTAACAGTATGTTTGATTTAGAGTTTAAGTTTGCAGAGCAGCTACTGTAAACCAGCAATAGAAATACGAATGTTATGAACTAGGAATATAGATGTAAGGCTTTTTAAATTTCTTAAATATTTTCTTTTCTTATTTTGCTAGAATATGTCTACAATCACTGAATTTGTTGTGGTTTACACACACAAACATGTTGTTTATTAAGGAGAAAATTAAATAAAATCTTCTTTCCTCATATTTTTTAAACCATGATTTCAACACCAAGTGTCATTTTTGTAAATAGTACATACAGTTTATGTTGTATATAAGAAAGAGACACTGACTGGTTTTTAAGTAAAGGTTTAAAGACTTTTGATGTTGTGGGGGAAAATCATCATCCCAGTAATGTCTTGCATTAGGATTTCATATTTTACCGTGAGTATTGCTGTAGGTGTTAGTTAACAAGAGCATGGGAGATGCAGACTGCTGTGTATTTGCCTCTGCAAAGCAATTATCTGGGAACAATTTAAATTCTAGTCCCGGTACAATATAATTACTGCACAATATGCCTCTGAGAACATACAGTAACTTCAAAAACAACAAAATTAGCCACTCAAAACTGAGACAGTAGATACAGGCCCAACATTTTTTCTTGCTGTCTGTTTTATTATGCCAGAAATACCGCATTCCCAAAGCTTGAGAAGAAAGCAACTTGGGGAGTGTAATGCAGCTGAGACAAAAAGGATAGCTTTGGTTATTATGGAGTTCTCTGCAGTTATAACAGGTACAGACTGCAGCATTATTTAGCACTGAGTAACAACTCTATCTGCAAATGCTTCACATTTCCAGCATCTTCTACTGTGAGTGGTATGAAATGTCCAGCTCTTCTGAGACTGTAATTTATTAATCACTGTGTCATGTTGAATTTTCATTTAATGCAACATTTTAGGTAGATTTTATCAGATTTTTTTCAGTAAACTGACATGCAACAACCATCTGCTGTCTCTGCAAAACTAGTAAGACAGTAATATGTTGAGTTACTTGTAACCCATCAATGTCTCTGCAAAGTCCATAACTCTGGCACAATGCAAATCCAAATCTCTGTGCCGAGAAAAGTGGATCTCCACTGGGAGCCCAGAAGCTCTGTTTGTTTCTGATGTTGACTGACAGCTCAGGGCTTTGTGGCGCAATCAAACGATCTAAGTTTAGCCTGCCCTGACAACATGCTCGTTACTGTGATGCTCTCTCCTGAAGAGTATTTGTAACTGGTCTATGAACAGTTAATGAGTGTTAAATAAATAAAGTACAATTCTAAGCATTTTTTAAAGAGAAGGTTCAGTGTTTTTGAAGTGGGATTGTATGAGGTACTTATGCATAGTCAGTCTGTGACCCTTTACATATGGCGATCAGTGGCATCAGTTTTTGAAGAAGGGTGGAGAAATCACTGCACCAGGAGTTAGCATTGTGCTGTTGCAGACGGGGTCAGCAGAAAATCTGTTTTTAGCCACGTATCTGAATGCTTACCTAAAAAATCTGTCTGGTCAATTGCACACTAAATTTTAAATTTTTTTTCACCTCTTTAGTTTGCCCCCAAACAACCATTTATTTTTGCACTACATGAGTGATACGGTGCACGGCAGAAGCCGTCACAGGTGGATGTAGAAGTATACTGAGGGATTACAGTTGAAAATATGTAGTGCCAAAATTAATGACTGTCTGGCAGCAAACTAAAGCGGTGAAAAAGTCCTACATAAATATAGCACACAATTCAACTCATACTGACTTTTTAGGTAAGCACTTATATGTGTGGCTAAAAAACATTTTTCTGCTGACCCCATCTGCAACAGTGCAACGCTGACATCCACTGCAGTGATTTCTCCCTACTGCTCCACTGATGGACATCTGCAAAAGGTAATAGACTGACTATGCATAAGCGCCTCATACAACCCCACTTCAAAAATACTGAACTATCCTGTTAGAGTAACATAACATGTAAAGACAAGCAGTTTTAACAAAACATTATAGTTTGATGAAAACTGGCAGTGAGACTCACATACGCACACACGCGCACACACACACACACATATAATTCTCAAAAAACACTGCATGTAAACAGGTTCAGTGTTAAGAGGTGACAGTATCATGATTGTGTGTAAAAGGACTCAAAAAAGGACCTCAAAAGGCTTGTTGTTTGCAAGGAAGGGTGGAGCGAGTTCTACAATTTAGTGAAACAAATGATTGTAAAGGATATTACCACACAAGCTCGGGGACACTTGTTTGTAAACACATTTTGTTTACAAATGATTCTGTTTTGGGGAATTAGGCTTATACAGAATATATCTTATATAGCAATAAATAAAACCTTGTGATACTACTGCTTTTCTTCATGTATAGAGATGTCAGGACTCGCAGCATGAAAGAACTCCGTGAATGGACCCTTTAGAGAGACTTGTGTCCTGTGCTCAGAATGATAGACAGTAGAGGGAAAAGATGCAGTAGCCTGGCATTTGTTAAACCTGCACATTGAAACAGCTACTTTAAAAAATCAGCTGCCGTCCTTTTATCTGCACAAAGCGGACAAGCCTTTATACCGTCTCAGTGGGTAGCCTAGAAACAGACCGGAAATCAGCTCATTGGGACAGCTATCAATGAAAGCTTTTCAAAGCGTCTGCTGCAGCCTGCACCGTGTCCCATCCAAGTGGCCTGTTTCCATGACAACCCCTCCCTCCATCCACCTGCAGGTGCTGGCAGCCAAGTGAGAAAGTCCCGAGAGCCTGAAATACCACTGACAAGGTCAACACCCCACAGGTGGGAAACCGCTAAAACATCATGTACGCTTTCAAAGGTGTGGAGCAAGAAAAGCTCCATCTTTTCACTGAAGGCGAAGTAGAATGGCACACAGCATTCTTCAGTTTGCCTCTTTTCCATCTCTTGTGCGAGAGGTCAACTGCAAAAATTCGGCTACCAAGAGGATATGAGAAACATTAATTTTGCAACTGTTTGCAGAGTTCTTGTTAGAAGCAAAGTCACTGACTCATCTGCATTTCAAGGATTGAATATGATTGAATAATTTTTATAAATTATTTCTGCTAATAATAGGACAATCTTTAGAACAATGTTAACAGGGGTCAGCTTGACAAAATTTCATTCTAGTAATTATCTGAGCTAGTAGTTTGTTAAAGAGTTGTTGTGTAATTGTTGCAGCCTGTCTGTTTCTGACCTCAGCTCCCAGTGTCTCAAAGCCTACAAGAGAACGGTTTGTCTGAATTTCAGCTTTCTTTCAACACACCCGCTGCAGTCACTGAACAAAATTAATTTTAAAAAAAAGTTCAGTGAGAAGGCAGGACACAAGATGTTATATTAAAAAATGAGAAGCTTTCGGTGTACTAATTCCAGATATTGTATGTGATTGATGAAAACCTTTTTTTTTCTTTTTTTTTTTCATAAAATGCAATGGAGTTGTCAGTCAACTTGTCAACAACATAGATTAACCAAAAAAAATTTAAAAGCAGAAACATCCTACCTTTATGTTATATAGTAAGCAGCTAAGTGATCATGCTAGAATATACTGGAATATGCTTTTACAACTACATACACTTTTACAACTAAATCAAGATATCTAAAATCATTTAACAAAAAACAGGCACTGGAAGTGACACAAATATTCACTTGACATGAGTCCGACTAAATCAAGAAGCAATGTGAAATGAGTGTTGTGTTTATCACCAATTTAACACCACAAACACAGATTTTTAAAGCGAGGCTCACAGGCAAATGGCAGAAACATTCTGTTCCTCCCCCCAGTGTGTGACATCAAATACATGGATTATATTTTTGCCATTCTTGGTCCAATGTAATACTTTCACATTCTTCAGTCTACCTTTAATACATCACTCAGCTACTGTATGAAATGGCACACTTTGACAATCATCTGGTGGGTTAGGAATGACAATTTGTCGAAATTTATGGGCAGCTTGGCAACAAGTGGCCCCTTGTGTGTATCAAAATTACATTCTGTCATCATCACAAGTGTTTGAATGTGAATATTAGATAAAGGTAGTGATTGCAGTGAATTCCTCTGCATTTTAACATTGAAGTGAGAGTTAATAATCACCACAGAAAAAAACACTGTTGAGGAAAAAAGGAGATTTCAGGAAAAATGGAGCTCTTGTTTTGTCAGACCTCGGGTTTTACATAAAGTTCACTTAAAGCCATTATGACATTAAACACAAATGAAAAGAAATTTTTTTGTAGCCGCCCTCAATCATATGCTGGCTCCTTAAATTGGTTCTCAGTCAACAAAACTTTGAGAACCCCTGCAGCACAAGGTCATCTTTGAAGCAAAACTACATCTTCCTCTTAATTGACAGGTGCGTCCACATGAGGCCATGGTGGGGAATGAAGTGATGCTGTGACAGCACTCT
>JAQLOL010000012.1:27485246-27502305 GCA_029783665.1 Naso thynnoides | reverse complement strand
ATCTCCTGATATGCACACGTATGGACATACAGTTTCATAATAAATCTGCAGTAGTATACAATAATAATAATAATAATAATAATAATAATAATAATAATAATAATGCAAACACATTGTATTAGTACAAAACATCAACAACTGTGTTAGATAGGTTTAAAACAATTAGACAATATTACATTTCTGGATTTATCTCAGTCTGCACTGCACCCACATTTAATTTATGCACTGCAAAATCATTAAAAAGAAAAAGAAAAAAGAGTAAAGGGCAAACCAAAGGATTACATTAGTAGTTCCAAAAACGGCCACATACTTTTAATTAGCTACTCTGACCAAACCTACAAGCCCAGGCTACTTATGTGTCCATGTTTCTGCTTTGTTTGGTCATGTGTGCAGCCTGAATACTTCAGGTGTTTCTAAATTGCTTTAATTTGAGAACAAGAGTGAAAATTAAAAGTGTAATAGAGGACTGGTTCTCCTCAGAAAAAACTACTTCGGTAGACAAACTGTAAGCAGCTAAACTTTTAACCTTTTTAAATGTGATTTCACTTTTTTGCTTTTTAAATGTTTCTACTAGTTTGGCGCTGGCTCAATTGAGCAAGTCAAGTTGTGGATTCAAAAGAGAAACACTAATACTTTGTCGGACTAATCCTGCCATCTGCAGGCCAGATCACATTACTACAGTTGCTACATCACACTACTGCTGCATAGGCTGCCAGGTTGGTGCGGATGAAAAGCTGGAAATGTGCGCACAGTGTTGAGCAAGAAAAAAAGTAAACTGACAAATATAAATTTCACGACATAAAACAATGTACGTTATAACAGGTTTGGCACTGTGAGGCACGTTTGTCGGTTTTTACGAGTAATAGTCTCCGTTTCCGCCCTCACCACAGTTCTGAAGGGATAATGAAGCCTGCCCCTGTCACTGTGCTCTTTGTATGGTTTGTAATGGCAGTGGTGGAGTAACGCAAACTCGTCGCTAGAGGGAGCTGGCCTGCAACTGAACTACCGGAAGTTGGAGCTTCCAGGTTTGAGTTTTCGGACCGTACGTCTCAGTTGGTCTGCTGCTGTTGTTGTTTCACAGGGGATTTTGGCTATGAATGCTGACAGTTCAGACTTGAGCAACGGTCTCGAAAATGTTCCTGTCTTGATAGAGAGGAGTTTAGGTGAACTGACGCTCCCTGAATTTAAGGTAACGTACACAGCGCGTGTCTGTCGTTTAACCTATTTGACAACAGTTGCAGCTTAAGTGACGTTAAATGTAACGTTACGGATATTTTAGCATACTCTACCATAAAGTAACGTTAATAACTATCTGTTGTTTTTGAAGGAAGAATGTTGTAAGAGCTGTTTCGGGGCCGTTAACTGAAGCTACAAAATAAATAGCAATAATTTTAAGAAATAATACAGTTTAACTGTCTTTAAGTAGCCTTCTTGCACAGCAGACTTGTCACATAGTTCAAACACAGGTGTTAGGCCTATCAATAACATGGTTATTGTATTTATGTTTCCTGGTGACAGTGTGTCAGTCAGCCCGAAAAATACATGAATCCTGAAACTATATAGAATTAATCCATTATTAATTCATTTTCTTTGCCCCCACGCTTTTGTTGTTGTTGTTGTTGTTGTTGTTGTTGTTGTTGTTGTTGTTGTTGTTGTTGTTGTTGTCGTATTAAAATGTCAGCTGTAAAAAGGCCTGGCGTGATTTTCTGTCCTCTAAAGAGCGTGAGAACTGTTCCTACCCAAAACATACTTTGTTATTTGTCAGACTGCATACACTCTGATACAAATACACTTGTGATAAGCTGGTATCACCCGGTGTATGTGTCTAGCTCTAGCAGATATTCCCTCAAAGTTTTAGAAAACAGACATTCTTCATATGTGATGTTGCTGCCAGGCAGAACCTTGAGACACACACAAAACTTCTTAGATGTGTGTTTGTGAAAGAATTTTCATTCTGTGCTTTTTCCAGAGTTATTTACACTGCAAAGCACTACCACCATGCTGAATGACTTAATGTAGGCCTATAATGTGCACAGTGCCAAACAACAGAGACACAGTTTACAGCCGTTAGAAGAACAAAAGGTAGTAAACGAATCTTAAAAAAATAGCACGCCCTTTTTACAGTGCCAATTTTGTAAGATTTTTTTTCTTTGCAGTATTTGTCCTAAACACGTGCTGTTGCCAAAACTTAACAAAACCGATGAAAACACTAACAAAAGAAATACATCATTTTACCAGTAGATGACAGCAAATCTCTACAGGCTACAGCCTCATCTGACAGCATCACATCCATCCATTATGTTGGGCAGGGAATCAAAAAATAACTGTGACTGACTGTAACCATATATATGTATTTTTTTTTAATTAGGACAATGGGTTTCAAGTACAGGCGTCCTTGTATTGATAAATTTAAAAACATACGCATAATAATATCCTGTATGAAGTGCCTGTTTAAAATATTTTGGTTTATTTTTCATTGTAGACAGCAGTTATGCACTTTTAAGCAACCAGATTTCTTTAGTGTAGTTGTCCTTTTTGTACATTTTTGTACAGTTATGGTTACACTGTCTTTATACCTCCTAGTACTCGTACCTTGAGTGTAACTCCTTTGCCAAAAATGAGACAAAACACAGAAATTAAAGTTCAAGATTAAATTAATTTAGAATAATTTTTTACATTTTTTTGTAGAAATCCCAATAATGTTGTTGTTAAATCTGATATCAAGACAACCCTCGTTTCAAGCTGGCTGTTGCAAAGAACCATCAAACCCTCCTACTGATTTATCTGCAGGTTATTCTGTCACAATTTGATAAAGCTGAAGGTTTCGACTGTGAATATGAATATTTAGTTTTCTATCCTATAAGACAAAAGCAAGCAGCAAAAGCCTTGAAACTGAGAAGCTGGAGCCGGTAAAAAAAAAAAAAAAAGTCAGTCTGGGTGGAATAATTAAGTAGAACAATTCATCAGTTCTCAAAATAGTTGGTAATAGTTGGTTAATTGTTTTATCTGTTTATATACATAAATACATATACAAGTTATGTACATTTTGGCCAAATTTTACAGCTTTGGCAAACTTTGACTGCTCTTTTTTTGTCACTTTTTTAGTATTCTCCAGACAACATCCAGGGTCCAGGATGCACTGTTGATCCCACTGAAGTCACCCTTCCTGGCTGCTCCTGCCTTTCCCACTCCTGCGTCACTGAGGGCTGCTCCTGCCTGCAGACCCATGGCCAGGCATACAGCAGCACCGGCACACTGCAGAACCTTAGCAGAACAGACTCTGCTTACTGTTCACCTGTGTTTGAGTGTAATGCACTTTGCAGCTGCAGTGACGCCTGCTGCAACCGGGTGGTGCAGAGAGGACTGACGCTCAGGTTGGAGGTTTACAGCACCAAGAACAGGGGCTGGGGAGTACGGACACTAGAGGCAATCCCACATGGGATGTTTGTGTGCGAATATGCAGGAGAGGTGATCAGTTTTGAGGAGGCTAGACAAAGGCAGCTTGCCCAGAGATCTGAGGAAAATAACTACATCATTGCCGTACGGGAGCATGCGGGCGTGGGCTCCATCACTGAGACGTTTGTGGATCCTGCCATGGTAGGAAACGTAGGCCGATTTCTCAACCACTCCTGCCAGCCCAACCTGCTCATGCAGCCAGTCCGTGTGCACTCGGTCGTTCCTAGACTGGCACTGTTTGCCGGACGGAACATCGATGCACAGGAGGAGCTGACGTTTGACTACTCAGGAAGATACAGCAATCAACCTTTTGCGGAGCTGCTGTCCACTGGAGGTGATGCTAAAGTACAGGCCAGAAGGACAGATGGACTCCAGAGAAAAGAATGTCACTGTGGTGCCAACAGCTGTGTTCATTTCCTTCCACTGGATTTATCTATTCTCAGCTGAAATAAAAAATTTACATTTCATATCAAAATTGTTGTTTTTTAAGCCTGATGCCTCCTTATTTTATGTAAAACTGTGTATTTTTAGTGGTCTCTCCATCTGTTTTCAGATCCCCCTGAAGTCTTTGTTAATCAGCCTCATTAAAACAAAATAATGCAACATGTTGGCAACTCCATGAAGATGATCAGCTTGATGAGTCACGTCCCTGCCTGTCATTTCTTCCTTTTTGGTCCCCCCTCCCCTGGTCTCTCCTGATCTGGATTTGTCTCCCACTCAGTGTAAGATGACACAATGAAAACTAAATCTCAAGCTGGAAAAACAAGTTTTATTTCCGACAAAGTGCACTTATTGAGATACCCATCTGCTCTTTCACTTGCACAATCTGTTTCCTCTGGATGCTTGTTCTGTTCCCATCAGCTGTAACTTTGTCCACTGGCACATTTAGGTCCCATTTCTCACACGGCACATGGATCTAGAAGGAGTGGCAGCATAACATGCCCTGACAGAGATGAAAGGAATGATGTCTAATTAAGTTTCTTTTAATAGCCACAGTGGCTGCAGAATTGATCTTTACACCCTAATGGTTGCAAAAGCTTCGTGCAATAAGATGTCATCCTGCCAGTAAAAACCAAAACATCAACATTGTCGGTTAAAGTAAAAGCTGTCGTGTTTCCGTCAACTTGACTTTTCTTGTCTGTCTCATGCTTCGCAACCTCCCCTTGTAGATATTCTCAGCTTCTCATCGCACTCAAGCCTCCAGAGAGGTGCGAGCAATTAAAAAGAGCCAGGGGGGATTTTTTTATATAGAAATGGACTTTATTCCCCTGTCAAAGGAGAGGCAAAGGTGTCCCACTTTAGTGTGACCATTCTCAAATCAGGACCCTTTCCATTCAATCTGCCCCATTTCTAGTCTAGACCTGCTTTCATCTTATTAATATCCACATCTGGGTTAATTAGGAAGGAGACCGTGTTTCATCCAGGAATGGGACCAGTGTTCCAGCCACACTGGGGCTGAGAGACTGAATGATGGGGGGAGATGGAAGCCTCTGCCGATTAGAGAAAACTGTCAAGTTGATTGGTTTCTGTGTCACCCCGTGGAGAGGTGAATGGCGCAGAATGTTGTTTTGACCTGTATTTTCTCCTCTGTGAGGGTTACCTGAGATGTCTTTTTGTTCATATTGGGCTGTTCTTTGAAATGTTCCTAATTTGATCTACAGGCAGATATTATAAACTTAATTTATAAGAGTTGTGTTCAGCTTTCAGTGCTGGTAGACGGATTTTATTAAATTTAGGAGGCGTCAGGCTAGCTTTTTCCTGTTTCCAGTTTTTATGATAAGCTAAGCTAAGCTAACAAACTGCTAGTATTAGTTTCAAGATTAAGCAGCATCAATTTTTTTAATGATTTCATATAACTGTGGGCAATATAGCAAATAAGCCAGTTTTCTAAAATGTTGAACCCTTTAAATTGTGTTTTATAATGGGAAAATAAGTTAACTTTTATTGACATCTGCACTGGTCTGATACATCCTCCATTTTAGAGCAGAACATTCATTCGTTCATTATCTGTAAGTGCTTATCCTTTTGCAGGGTCATGGGGGTGCTGGAGCCAATCCCAGCTGACATTGGGCGAGGGCGGGGCACATCCTGGACAAGTCGCCAGTTCATCACAGGGCTGACATATAGAGACAAAGAACCATTTACGCTCACAGTCGCATGTCTTTGGACTGTGGGAGGAAGCCAGAACACCTGGACAAAACTGACGCAGACATGTGGAGGAACATGCAAACTCTACAGAGAAAGGTTGTACCCCATCTGGGCATCAAACCCAGGACCTTCAGTCATGAACCATATTCTACTGCTGTTGAGCAGAAAAGCAGTATATGTTTTCTAACAGATGCTAAGACAGTATATTATCAGAATCATTGCATTGCTCTTTGAAAGGTTGTGACTCTGTGTCAGCTGTGGCAATGGCCTTGAACAAAACTAGCACAGATGTTATGCAGAGAGTAAAATGGGCAGGCACTTCTCAGAACAATATATAGAAATGCATGGAAAATTCTTTCAACCATCATCTTAACCATGTGAGCAGTGGTCTGATGTTTGACCTCTGCCTCTAATAAAGTCATTATATGAAATGGGGACTAGACGAAGCCCTTAATCCTCTCATTTTTGACCGTCTTTGAGAAAAATCAGATTCCACTGCCGTTTCAACAAATCTACTACTAGAGTAAATCTACTAGAGTAAAAAGAAAAAATCAGTCTCTCTTTAAATACGTGACTCATGTCATTTTTGAGTCATGTCCCTGGAATCCCTATGGCAACCAGCTATGTGCACAGGAGGTGATTTGGACAGCAGTGGTTGGTTCCGAGGTGCATGAAGGCTGGTCTCAAATGCTGAATGTTGTAGAGCTGGGCTGCAAATGATTGGCTGCTTTCCGGGGTGGTCACCTAGCAACCACCAGTTAATCATGAGGTGACCTTCCCCAGTGATTTCCGCTCACACCTCCATATAGAAAAAACAAACATGTCAATGATGCCATACGATGCAGGAACCAGTAATGTAATTTGTGACAGTATTTTGAGAGCGTGTCCTACATCTCAGAAAATAAGTCTTTGAAAAAACAAAAGGTTTTGGAGACTAATTATCACTGTTGATTGAACAGTATTGGATGTACTCTTAGTTACTTTACATAGTGGGTTTCAATATAAGTTGATGTTTCATGCTGACATGAAACCTGCCTTCCCCTCTGAGGTCATGTCAGAAAGAGACTTGTCCTAAAAATGTATCGCTCAAAGTACCCTTATGAGATATAATAATTTAGTGAACTTCAGAGATGATGGAAAAATTAAGACAAATTTTGCAAACTTTTTCTTATAGAGCCATGCAAACAGTTTACTCTCGTTTTAAGTCTTCAAACTCTGCCATCCAATGAGCTAACTTTTCACAATGTCGAACTACTCCTTTCAAGCGGACGTGTCAAGATAATTAGTAAATAGGTTATGCGAAAAATTGTGCTATAATCCTGTAATTGCCTGTGGCTACGGTAAAAGTTTAATATTTGTGCTTTAGCAAAATTAGCTTCTCGTAAATAAGGTGTGCTCTGAAAATGGGATTCAACATTGCAGCCCTGCAGCTCCATTTAGGCTTATAAAACTTTAACCAAAATAGCTTGCCAAGTGTATCTTGAAAGTCAAAATGATTAAGATGCACTTATACTTACGAGAGCATGCATCATATTGATAAAGGAGTGAGACTCTATTTTAGGGTGGGTGGAGAAATTACAACTGGCAGTCCATTTGTTCAAAAATGGAGCACCTCTCTTATGAGGGAGCAGATGTCCTTGCCTCCAATCTAGCAGCCAAAAAAAAAAAAGAACTAGCCTTTGCCTTTGAAATGCCTTTCCTGTAGTTGGCAAAAGTATTTCAGAGTCCAAATTGAATTTATGTCTTTAAATCATCACCTTTGTTGTTATGTTAGTTAATAAGAGAAGAATAGGCTAGAAAAGTTGTAGTCTGTTGAGGCAAACTGGATTAAATAAAATCTTTTTTTAAAGGGATTTATATGAGCAGAGCTTGACAACACTAAATGTTACTACAGTGCTACAAAAAAAAACTTTACTGGCTTGTAGCAGAATTCATAAATGAACATTAGTAATGAGATCTTTCATCTAAATGTATGAAATCAGTTGTTTCTTTGAAACATGAGGCTCTGTACACATGAAATCATCTGTCCCTCTTACTATTGTATTGACTATATCAACAGATTTAATAAAATTTAAACCCAAGTTATTAAGTTGCTAAGTAGCAAAACTCAGTCTGCTAAACTATCAAATCAAACTGTCAAAACAAGGGAGCTGATTGTTCTTCATCGTGAAATTTCAAGAAACTTTTTTCCTTTTTTTCCCCCTTTTTTTCTTTTTCTTCTTCTTCTTCTTCTTCTTTTTTTTTTTTTTTAGCAACACCTTGTTCTGTTATGACACTGCGCATAATGGAACCTCAATGTTAGATGAAGGGGATGTCTGTGGTGTTTTTCACATGGTTCCTCCCATCACAGATGTTCAGTTAAATTTGGCCCAGGACACCTGCAGCAGGCTCAGCAGGAAGTTCTGGAGCCCAAGAGGCCCCCACCTCCACAGCTGCTCTCACAAAGATCAAACCTGTACAAGCATGCATATAAAAACACCTACACTTTCCATGTTTATAGGGCACAAATTATTAATGGAGTGTACACCTGCAGTCTCCGGTACGCTAAAAGGTAGCTCAGAGTCATTTAAAATATTTTTTTCTGACGGAAATAAAAAAGAGGCACTATTATGCACAGATTAAATGTGAAATGCAATTTACTTAAGTGCCTGGTAATGATGGGTTTCATCATAACCCAACATCCCCAAGATAAGATCAGTTTAATCACTTTCATCATGAGCCGCTGCAATTACAATCTTGTGCGATGACCCAGTCTCACCTCAAATGATTCCACTGACACGACACGCTCGGTGGGGCATTTGCATGTCGGGCTGAGACAGTCTGAGACTAATCATGTGTGAGCTACCGCACTCTGAGGATCTGCAAACCTTGAGTAACAGCTCACTGACAAACAGTCGCAAGTGTTTCTGTCAAAGCTAAGCTGTTACAATCACATTACCACTCCTGTCTCACTTTTACAGCATCCAGCATTGATTTTGTACTCATTCTGTGAAAGTGTGCAACATTATTAAAACAAATTTGATTACTGATGTATCAAGCATCTACATTACATATTTTTTTACTTAAAAATTGTGTAAACAAGTAAATCCAAGTTTAATGTGATTGTAATATGAGTGTATCAAATCCAGATTGATGTTCATGCATCTGTGCATTTTTCTTATGCTTGTGTTATGAACAGTTTAAAGTCTGATTTAGGTAACTAGGTAAGTTATAAAGTATTGTGAAAGTGAGGCTCGGCTTTAACCCACCTGATCCTCATGGATTACCTGCAGTTAAAGCAGCTTACAAAACACGTTCTGCAGGTTAAATAAGTGAGTTCAGACCGCTGCCTCCTCAGTTATTGTTCTCCTTCAGCTGGAGTAGCAACAGTGTGCAAAAACTCTTCTCCTGTCTGTCCTGACTAATCAAACACCTGGCGGATAATCTCTCCTGGCATACTATGTAAATGGTCTGGCATATTAATTATGCCGTAACCAAGGGGATGTAGTGAAGTGATCCTTCCCTCTGTCCACAGCGTTTATTAGAGAGGACTCACTGAATGCAGCTGGGTTTTTCATCAGTTTTCTATACAGCACCTGTTGTGAGATACTTACACATATTAGTACACATCTTCATGTAGATTGGCATATGAGGTCCAAATGAATAAGATGAAGCACAGAATGCTAAACTTATTTTTTTGTACTTTGGTAACACGTTATGATACAAAATCAAAAGGCCTAATTAGAATATCTCAGCTGGTCTAATCAGATTATTTCCACTGGGAATATGCAGGCCATTACACCAGCGTAATTGTCTTTTATTTTTAGTGAGGTAGATCTCTACCTTATGCTAGGGCGCCGAACCACTACCTGTTGGCAAGACAGGAGGTGGGATGTCTCTTTTATAAAGTAGCATCAGCATAAATATCAACTGTAAGGTGGCAAGTTTATAAGAAAAAATGTGGAACATAAAAAGTCTCGACTGTATCTTGCTCATCCGATGCTTGTTGGTTCAGCTGTGTGTTCTACATTAATATCCAACTTCCTGCTCAATGGTTGAATGTGGTCTGCAAGAGAAGTGCAAAAGAAGAAGAGGTTGAATAACTATGTGGCAATCTCCTCGCCCGTGTCTGAGTCCTGTGTGTGATCTGAGTAAACAGAGTTATGGTAAACCTCTTAAGCTTTGACTGTGCAACTGTTTGCGACTGACAGGAACGTGGTGTTATTGGCAGATTATTCATTACATCACGTCCCTCTCACAGATTCAAAAACGCTGGCAGACAGAGAGAGGATAATAGACTGTTATTTGTACGACCTCCTTTTTGCAGCACACTCAGTCAGTCATGTCACACAATGTTTTTATGCCACACCTGCACATGCCACAGAGTTCTGTCCTCCAGTTGGCCATGTTGCAAACTAATTCTGAGAAAACCTTGGCTCATTGTTGCGGGTGTCAGAGCTTTAAATGATAGAAGTTACATTGTCAAACGGAACAAATCTGCACAGAATATACAACTTTGGACGTGACATTGCTTAAGTTAAGAGAAATTGTATCAGTATTCTACATTTAGAATGAAATTGCTAATAACCCATTATCTATGGTTCTTGCTCCCAGCGGCATCACGTCTTCAGTGGTTCACTGTCCCAGATCCAGAACTGCAGTTAGAGGCCATCACATTGTTTATAGAATAAAAGATTTACAAAGCCTTCCATCGCTCCTTTTAACACAGCAGGACTGGATTTGGACTGAAGGGAAGCTTAATAATCTCATGACATGAAATCAAGAAATATTAGAGAATAATAAAAAGCACAAGAGACTCTTTGTTCTGAATATATTTAGCTCTACTCTGACATTTCTGATGAATGCGAGGATTAGTTTGCAAGCATGGCCCACACAGAGGACTACCAGAGCCTCAGACAAGAAAACTACCAACCATTGTGCCCACACACCGCTGCTCAGGGAAGGCCTGAATGTGCACATGAGAACACTCACTCTAACTCATGCACAATGATGAAGCTCACAATCTTTGCACCCACACAAGTGGCTGCTGCATTTTCTCATGCATTTGTCTGTGGTGGACTCCAAGCATGCAGATGCTGTAATTTTTTTTTCAGCTGTTTGTTATTTCTGCTGCTATTTCAGCTGTTTGTTATTTCTGTTTGGAAAAGCGGCCCGTGTCTCTAAGTCAGCTACAAGTCAGACTACAAATCGGGATGAATCACCTCTCCCTCCTACCAAACTTGTGCTCTTGTTCGTGACCCTCACAGATTGTGGGAGAGCAATCTGTCTCAACTTTAATCCCATCTCACGTGTATCTGTGTCAAGGGTTGGTGATTGTTGCGGTTATGCATTGTGTGGGGAACAAGCCCTCTGGTAGCAGACAGACTTTTCAGAGTAAAGCACTAAAGATACTGTAACTAATAATAAGATGTACAAAATAACTGTCCAGAAAACGCAGTGAATAGAGAAAGCAAAACTAGCTACAAGTCAAATCATGTCTGACATCAGAACTGCTGCAATTCACAAACACAGTGGCAGTTGTGTCCGGTTTATAAATATGTAGTGCAACCCATTTTTTGCTCTGTGGTAGAATCATAGCCAGTCGTCTGTACACTGTATCCATGACAACTGAGTACTCTGTGATCTGCATTCAACTTCACTCTGTGTCAGATTTAACCAAAGTCTGGAAATACTTTTGTATGGAGTAAAGGTTATTCTCATAGATGTTGTGATGTTATGAATTGACAGTGCTGCATGTGGACACACATAATGCTGAGACAAAGTTCTCAACACCTATTATGATTCAACAAAGGGAATAACATACTCTGTTTTTGCACAAGTAGATACTTTTGAGATCATTTGTAATCAAATTTGATAAAAACACTGACAAACATGTTTCCACTGCATCATACAAAAGCTGGATTTTATGTCAAGTACAGTGCATTAAAACATGAATCACAGTGTAAAAGTTGTTTTTTTCTTCTTCTGAGTGTTCCACAGCAATGCAATCTGCAACAATTTACATCTTAAAGACATCACCGAGCCCAATAAAACGCAGATGTGAAATTTAGAAAAGAAGTGAAGCACTCAAAGGTAAGGACACGTTTGTACCCCCATTTACTCCACTTTAATTATCCCTCTAGATTCTGTAGCTAAGACACTAAATTAATGGGTTTGGTTTATGCCACTGAGCCCATTTTATGGATGAAAGTGTTCTTTCTCTTCCAGCTTGTTCTTTCTCTCATTCATATGGCAATTAGGAATAATTATGAGTAATGAAGCTTTTGCTCATTTCCAAATGTTACCATCCACTGTAAGCAGGCTTTCATTGGAGCTTTAGAAGAATTAATAGGATCAGTGTGAGGACGATCTGCCTACATTTAAATTAATCGTATGGCAAGTAATGCGTGAGTCTAGTTATACACGATGTTTCTTTATAATTCAGTACAAGAGTCTGTTCCAATTCTAGTAGCTGAAAATGTCACAGTGTGATTTTAATGGGTCATCTGCAAATAAACCAGATCACTCAAAGTTGTGAGAGTGAGGTTTTCAAAGCTTACATTACAATTACAAACTTGAAAGCATGGTGGTCT
Source organism: Naso thynnoides (assembly GCA_029783665.1). NCBI lineage: Eukaryota > Metazoa > Chordata > Actinopteri > Acanthuriformes > Acanthuridae > Naso > Naso thynnoides. Next base: position 27,490,129 of record JAQLOL010000012.1, on the reverse strand, counting down.
GTAGGCAAAACCACAAGATGCTCTCTGTGTGTACGAGTATTGTGCATAAACCATCAACAAAGAAAGACAGAAAGAAAGAAAAAAGAAAAAAGAAAGAAAGAAAAAAACAAAAGAAAGAAAATTTCAGACTTAACTAAATAGACTGTGTGCCCTCAACACAAACCTTGGAATGTAACTGCAAGTAGCTGAATCAGTGTTTCTGACAGGAGACTGCACACACAAATGAGGCCTTTATCTCGCGTCCTTTCACATTTTGACATGCACAGCATGGCCCCCTCTTTTTAAGACACTATGTGTGCATCTGTTGTTGACATCATATACATGAAATAATGTAGACATTGAAAAAAAAACTCCAGTCACGTGGATATGATCATTCAGAGACATGTTCACTAAAGCCCACAACATGTGACACAGTTGGACTCAGGAGCAGACAGACATGCACACATGTTATAATAGAGGCTGAGAGTTTCTACTCTTTTGTCTTCAATTGCAGTCATGTGATGACTTGACTATCAGCTACCTGAGATTCACACAAGTCAGGTAGTCAGTAAGTCCACAGAGCTGTTGCTCTGTGAGCCTGTACTTATGTGCGACTGCTAACAGTTCAGAATTTAGACTGAGGTGCCGGAGTCAAAAAGTTTCAGATATACTGGAGAAAAGACATCCACACTCTCAGATCTGTGCAAAAATCATTTAATGCAAACTTTCAGTCTTTTGACCTTCTTCAAGGCAGGAATGGATACAAGTGTGAACAGCTGTACTTCAAAAGGGCCGAGACAACACTTGATTAGCCTGCTGTGGAACACTTGTGTAAAAAGACAAAGCCTATGGATACCACTCAAGGGAATTGTAGTCCTGACCAGACTTGAAGACTACAGGTCCAAGACACAGTGTTCAGAGACAGAAAACCAGCTTACATACAATCACATTTACATTATACAATATGTACAAGATAAACAATAGAAAGATGCTATGTTATGTAAACATCAAGAAGCAGCCATCATATAACATACAGCATACACGTTTCATTATAATTTCTTTTAAGAACGACACTCATGGCAAATTCTTCTTTCCGACCCAGCGGTTGCAATGTTTCCAAAGTGTGGATCCAGCATAGCTCTCTCTGGTATTATCTCCGATCAACATCACCTTCTCTGGGCAGAACAATCTGCTCTATGCCCTGAAATCTGAGGGAGGAGATGGGATGTGAATGATCTAATTCAAATCTTTTTGTCTTATGGGACTTCAATATTCACTAATTCTTTGCTCAAGAGGATGGGTGGTTTTACCAGCATACAAAATATCACATGGACATTGACCGTGTTGACAAACTACTGTTTTAAAGCTATAAATGTTTATCAATTTATCATCTTAGTACCATCACTGATGTAATGTAAATTAACAATGCTTAGCCTAGCTTTAATACCCATTACACATTTGGTAATTAGATATGAACTTAAAGTCCAGCTGAGGCTAAAGTTAATGCCATTAATTTTGCAGACAGTCATATACCAAAGTCTTGGAGGAATAAAAAATGTGCAATAATGGAAACACAAAAGGAAAAGTGTTTGTACTTTTTGTCAATTTATTCATTATTTGTTGAGATGTGTTTATCCTGTTGACAGTGATAGAGATCATAGACAATAGAACAGAGGATGACATGTCCAAAGTCATGCTACTTTTGAATAAAAACAGAAAATAATAACACAATTTTAATCATGTTTTTTTAAGAGTTTGTTGAAATAAAATAGAACCATAAGAAGATTTTTTAAAAAAGAAGGAAAAAAAAACAGGCTCAAACAATGCCACTCAGTAAAGGAGCACTGCAGGTGAGGGCAGTTGCAATGCCGAAAGGACTTCACTACCCAGAAAGCTTTGCTGCAGTATAAATAGTAACGAAAGGGGCGTTCCCTCGGTGACATGTGGAGGAGGTAAGAAGCGGATTGTTGCCGAGGACGCATTCAGCTGTCAGAGATAACACCGCTCAGCCTGCTCTTACCTGGAGTTTCACTGCCATGGACTTAACCGAGGATAGCGCTGTGGAAATTATCCCGTGTTGACCCACTTCTTCACACGTTTCTGCCTCTCTCTATTCCTGACGCCTTCTCTCTTTTCTGCCAGGTAAAGTCCTTTCCCATCATTAGTTTTGCAAGCCAGGGCATTGTTCATATTGTCACTGAGCAGTAAAAGCATTCCTGTCGAGGAAGTAACGTTAGCCCACGCGCTCATTTGTTGCTGTTGTTGTGCAGCAGCTCGTGCGTCTGAAAAAGAATGAGGCTGCTTGACTTTTGATTCAGCCAGCAGAGGTTTGTGTTTCCCACTTGGCGTCGCAGAAAGAAAAACGGCAAATGCGTAAACAGGACGTTCAAATTACTTGACATATTGTGGCAAGAAAAAGCTAAACAGAACAAATTAAAACTTATGTTTGTGTCACAGTGGTATGAAGCGGTGGTACATGTGAATCTGAGTAAATATGGCCCGCTCAGCTCATACGCACAAACCAATATTGTTGAAATACACGTAATTGTTATGCAGTGTTTAATGAAAGTTTTCCCATTTTTCGCTTTTGCCATTTTAATACTCTTTCGCTCGATGGCACGGCGCTTCAGGCTGTGAGTTTGTGTCAAAGTTCAGCCTAAATAACGATAAAAAGGAGTTTTGGTGGTTTTAGAGGAAAACATAGACCACCTTGACCACTTTACCTCTATGACGGTGAGTGGTGTGGGGTTGTTTCGCACAGGCTTATATTCTGTCTACCTGGAAACAGACTGAAGAGTGGTGACCTATATTGAAGGTGTTCATGTATTAGTTTCACAAAGCTAACAGTAGCACAGTGGATAGAGAAACTTGAATCAGTTTCCTTGGCAGGATTAAAAAAAAAAAAACCTGTTTACTTTTCTAAGGATTCGACACAAGTATTTCACAGAAATGCGTCCAACTCAAATAAGCACTCACTGATAAGTAGGCCTATTTGTGTCCGTTAAATGTTTATATACTCTTACTGGGAAGGAAAGAACTTATACTGACAAGATGCACTGGACACATTTCTAAAAGCTCAGTTATTTGTGTGTCATGTAACTAACTAACTGTTCCACTATTGTTACTTGTTACCTTACAGTAGGTGGTGCTGTGAGGATGGGCTTTAAATATTTAGATAGTCTCTACCTACAATGAACTCCAGCAGCTGCAAAGCCAGTGTCATGAATGCAGTGGATTCCCTGGGGGATCACAACTGCTGCTGCTTACTATTTCTTTTCAGCTAAATCAGCTGTCGACATCTACGTGCACAGTAACACGTAACTGTACTCATTGTATGTTTAGTATTTTTAGTTAATAAATTACTTATGTAGCTAATAGGTTATCAAATAGTCATGGCTCAATTTCATGTTAAGCAGTCAATCGACAACCTGAATTAATGCGATAATGGTTCCAAGTTTTTAATTTGACTGAGCTCTGCAATGTGTAGCCACTGCTTCATGGACTCTTCATGTCACTCTTTTGCAGGTGTGAACAACCCCGAGGAACCATGTCGGACAAGATGTCCAGTTTCCTCCATATTGGGGACATTTGTTCCCTGTATGCAGAGGGCACCACCAGTGGATTTATTAGCACTTTAGGGTAAGTCTGCTTGTTTTTATGTGGGTCTTCATGACCCTCTCATTACTTCCTCTTCCCCATTACCTCATGCTGCAGAGTTCCACGTAACTTTCAAAACAAACAAATTGAAAAGCAGTCACTCATGTAATGATCAACATGGGTGCTGTTTCTCAGCCAGAGACAGCTGTGTTGAGTCAATGGGGTAGTGTAATGGGTAGATTTATATGAGGGATGGATGTAATGTCTCTGTTTGCTGGTGACTGTTATTAAATTGTGAAGAAAAATAGTACCCATTTTTTCCTTCACATTTTATATTTAATAACAAAGCAATCTGATTTCTGTGAAAAAAGGTAATCCTGTCTTCACTAAAAAAAGCCCCAACTTGTTTTCAGCTGTGAGAGTTTGTTTGAAGTGTACAGAAACAAACTTAGACTTAAAGATCCAGCTCCTCCACACTGATCAGGACTGAGCATTCTGCTAGCTGCAGCATGTACTTTGCCCAAAGTAACAGGCAAATCCTACTATCTCACCTGTAATTTGTTTGTTTAATTTAGCAAAACTTTCTTAAATACACTTGTCACATGTATTTTGTAATTATATATTTTGGAAATTTTTAAATAGAAGCTTGTACAGGAACACCAACTTGAAGAGTAACTCAACCCCTAAACTACTTTTTTAGCTAAAAACCAAGTTTGAGATGTACTTTGGGGTGTTTTTGATAGATTCAGGTCTAAATCTTGACATTTTAGTGCAAATTACCTGACTTTTCCATATTCTGTTATAAATGTGTATAGCAACTGCCATTGACTGGTTGAAACCCGGTTATTGCAGTGCAGGTGAAACGCGACGTGTCTGGTGCTCGCTTTCGTCACCAAGCAAGCCCTGCATCCCGCCCCCTCCAAAAAAAGCCCATGGCTCACAATTCGGAAGACCGTGGCAAGAGGAGACACGCCCAGTCACTCTCACTGCTTGGAGTCTCTGCTCTGCTTTATGGAATAAGGAGGATTGAGAGCAAATAACATTAATACTAACGGCAGCCCAACAAGAATGTAACTGATTGATGAATATTTTTAACAAAAAAAAGGCAGGCTGCAGTGAGGAAGATCACATGTACGAACCGTTCTCTCTACTGAATAACTGACTGGAGTTTCGTTTCACTTTCTCTTTGGTGGGGGGGTTGTTCAGTGGAGAGAACGGACTGTGGATGAATGTGAAAAATTAAAATATGCGAACAGCTAAATCTAACTACAATCACTATACTCAAACTATGCAATTCTCTCAGTCCA
>JAQLOL010000012.1:27445771-27462482 GCA_029783665.1 Naso thynnoides | reverse complement strand
AAATTTATGAACGCAGTTTATATATATATATATATATATATATATATATATATATATACACACACACACACACACAAACACACCCACCAACATAGTCTATATATATATCACTAAAAATTAAATTTTGATAAAATGAATGTATTCCAATGCTAAGTCCTCCTAAAAGTATAGGTGTCTTTGTATGACTTTAGAAAATGCTGAATTTATATGTGGAAAGTAGCCACAACCCATCTGTCTACAACGCTTGGTAGGCAGCTCTTGCCGTAGTAAAATTGTTTGTCCTGAGCAGTGGAAGCAGGAAGCTGTAGGTCCCACTGTCCTGTGTGCACTCACTCACCGTGAAAACATGATGTGATTTTGTTGATTTCCACAATGCATGGCGGTTCAGAATCTCAATAACGATACAATATAACAACATCTATGTAATTATTTAACAACTTGTGGAGATATTTTTGGCTTGTACTTGTCTTGCTTAGTGCAACTGCTCCACACTCACTCCACAGTAGGCGAAACAACCATTGGTGATGTAGTGATCATTTGTGCAGATAAATTTTGAGAGGGCAACAGCCAGTGAGGACACAATAAAGACCAATCCTGAAATTCGGTCACCTCACTTACCCACTCACTCAGCAGCAAACGTGTTTGTAGGGCTTGCCCGCTTCTGCAGTCCAGCCAAAAAATGGAGAAAACAAGATGGCATTTTTCCATGATCTTAATGATAATTTTACAGTTAGCTGTGTTTTGGGAAACTCCACAAAAATGTGTTTCCTGTCATGGTTTAAAAGACTGTTAAGCTTATTTATTAGGAAAATGTCTTTCGTTATAAAGGGAAACCACAAAGAGTGGTGTTTTATTTCTGGACCTCTTAACAGATTCTCCAACATTAGACCTTTATTTGAAATGTTGTTGTCTTTGTTTATGCTTTGGGTTTTTTTCATCAGAGAGGTTTCAAAGAGGCCTATGATTTAATTCATAAAGCCTAATTTATGCTTCTGCGTTGAATCTACCCTATAGGAGCATACCCTGCCTACAGTTACGCCTATACCACAATCTCTTGTGTTTTTGTATGTCTGATTCAATATAAGAAACTGTATGTAAAAGTATTATGATACATTGCAGATCTAAAAAAAAATCAGAAAGGAATACAGTCAGTGGTTTACATTAGACGATGAGCTCACTGTGTGAGCTGCCTCTGTGAGTCAAAGCTCTCATGACAAAATAAATACAAACTATTACAAAGAAATATATAGATGATCTATATACAGGTTTGGGCTTGGGATGAAGTCTAAGAGAAGTAGGCCCTGCAAGAACATCTGAAATCCTGTGAAAGTTCACTGTACCCATATTAAGAGACTACAGTATTTCATGACAGGTAGTCACACCTTAAACAGAGAAAAAAGTTAAAAGTGTCAGTGGAGAAATTTTTAACAGTTCTATGTTTAGGGGCTGAAAAGTGACTTTAGGCCAAATGAGATTTTGTTTCAGGATATTTACACCTACAGATTAGTTTAAGTGATGAACTGTAAAACTGTAGTTAATGTAGGCATATTTATGGGACAGCGAAGTCAAAAGTCTGAACATTTAAAGAGACCTGGAACATAAACACACGATCACGTTTGAGTTAAGGTTCACAGTTTTCTTTAGAAAGTATGTTTGCAACTAAAAATGATTACTTCTTCTGCACTTGTGGCTCAAACATAAAGAAATAACTCCACTTGATTTGAAATGTTTTAAGCAGGCCTGTGCAACAAATCATTAGCCTCTTATCCACCGTCAGGCTGAGGCTGTGATTATTACAGGCCTGCTGGGCGTCAAACGTTACACAAACCTGATTTACACCAGCTAAAAAGCCTCACTGCTCCGTTTGCCAACGTCTCAGTCATAAAAACAGTCTCTGGGGTCTGAAAATAAATTTTCAGAGTGACAGTGGAAGAGGGCACATGGAACAAAATGCATGAAGCATAAACCTAAAAAGTCCCCATTTACAAGCACTGATCAGACTGCAATGACTATTGTCTGTGGGCATTCACGGTCTCTAGAGGATGAATGGTCAAATTCGCAGATTAAATCACTTAGAAAATGCTTCTTTTAGTAGCTGTCACCCACGTTTTTTACCTACACCTTGCAACTACAATTATTCATAGAAAAGTCACAATCTTGATTCATACATACAAGCAATCCCACTTCTAAATGACGGCAATTCACTTGCTCATATTTCCCTGTGCTTTTAGATCACACTGCCTTCACATGTTCACTTATTTACTAAAAAACAATCCCAGATGCTCTATCAGTCACACTCACACAGTGTTAAACAGGCAAATAATTCAAAACTCAGGCCAGAGTTGAACCAATTATACAGCCATGCAACTCAATCACCTGTCTACTTTCTCTCTCTCATTTACGGCACTCCGCTGTCACTCATTGTTGCTACAGTAACCAGACGCAGCATGGCCCAGGAATGGAGGTAGGAGTCAGTTTACTTGTTGGAGTTAGAACCGCATTTTACACGCAGAAGAAAAAAGTGAGCACCATTGAGGAAAATCCCAGTGGCGACAGTGATGATGTACTCGAGACAAAAAAGATGGACATTCCATCACGTGGAACTTTTTTTGGATTTTATGCTGCAAGGGGCTTTAGTTAATATACAAGGTTTTTCTTCTTTAAAGGAACATTAAAAAAAAACAGGCCTAATCTATCACTTCACTCACTCTGCTTTTGTTAACGTTGTAGTTGATAACTTCTGCAAACAAGCTAGCAAGCTAACGTTAGCCGTAGCATGAGACTCGTCGGGAGGCAAATCTGCTGCAGCCATTTGCGCCAGCTCGCACTTTATTTCGTTTGTTGTCCAGTTTGAACTGAGACAAAACAGTTGCAGGGGAAGTTGCCACTGGTCAAGTTTTCCCCATTCGCACCATTCACGAGAGAGTGCACAAGAGCTTTGTGGTAACAACTTTGTAAACCAAAGAAATCTGAGTGGAAAATGGATCGCTGGCTTTCGCGGGGCACAGCACAACCAAGGGACAGGGTAAACGACCCACCACTACCACCAAATAAGAAAAAAACTGGCACTGGTAATAGACTGTATTAGTGTTGTCACGATACCAACATTTTGATATCGGTGTCGGTACCAATGTGTATTTCGATACTTTTTCAAATAAAAAGAGAACACAAAAAAATGTCATTACTGACTTTATTTTAATAGGAAATCTTAGAACAATAACATATCAATCAGTAAATAAAATAAAATACCACAAAGACAAGCCTTTCTAATCTACATAATATAATATATATTATAATATAATATAATATAAATAGGCTATTTAAACCGGAGAAAGTGGTAATTGCAATGCAGCTCTAATTTTTTTTCTTGCAGAGCTGCTTTTGTGGAGAGTGAGGGGGGGTGGCATTACTTGCTTTCAGCACTGAATGTGACTTTTTTTCATGGGTATATTACCTGTCGTTCCCTGAACTCGGTGTGAAGGTCTGGGTGCTTGTCCTTTAGGTGTTTGGCTAAGTTGGAGGTGTTTCCACCCTTAGCCATGAATGTTTTAAAACACCGTTTGCACAGTGGTGCATCAGCGTTAATTGCCTCGTCATACTCATTTGTTTTTAAGCCAAAGTACTGCCATATCGCACTTTGCGCCCCTGGTTTGTCCACGAATTGTGGCGTGGTGACGGTTGCGGCAGCCATTCTCCTCTCCGTGCTCCTCTCTCTCTCGCGCGCGCGCACTCTGTGTCTCTCTCTCTCTCCAAGCTTTCTTCCTGCTCTATTTGTTGCTCCAGTCCACGCTGCTCACTCACTCGCTCGCCGCTTCCTCCGGCTTGCTTGCTTTTTCTTTTTTTCTCCCAAGGCTCCGGCTTGCTCCTCTCAGCTCTAGTTACAACCGCGGTGACATCACGTCGCGACGTCACCACTGTTGCCGGCCGCTGCCGGCGGCGCTGCAAGTACCGGTCCCATCCAAATACAGTATAGTACTGTTTTAAATGCCTCAGTACCCCGGTACCAATTTAGTACTGGTATACCGAACAACCCTATCATGTATGAGGCCTTATAGTGTTAGACTATGTTATAATATTCTGAACTACTCATGCTGTAAATCAGATATTTGTATTTGTGTTGTTATGGTACTCCAAGTATCAAGTAATAAATGAGCAGTAAATCTATTTAAACCACTAGAGTGAGACTAAAAGACATCTTGCCTTTGTACTCTGCTAGTACTGTCAATGCTTGTGCCATTTGACCTTTGACACACACACACACACTGAGGTGAACTTAGATACACAGACATCTGTAATGTCGCTATTACTAATTGAGGACCTTCATCAGTTTTTATTCTGGACATAAAAATGAACATCTGTTAGATTAAAGCCCATGTGAACTGAATTTACACAATTCTTGTTGAGTTTATCACTGCCTGGTAAGTCTCATGTAAATCGTGTGTCAAAATATTTTGATTCTGATATGGTGGTGCTGCTGGGTTGTCCTGACCTACATCATATTCTGCGTCCTTAAGAAAACATGTTTTTGTTTTGTTTTTTTTTGACACAGATCTCTACAAAAATCTCTGTTATCATTTCAGTATGCGTTTCAATACAAAAATTAGAATAATGATGTAAAAATGATCATTCCTTCCAACATCACAAATCAAACCTTTATTTTACCAGGAACCTATTTAGGTTCAGGAAGTCATATTAAGATTAAAATCTCATTTACAAGTGAGACCTAGCCAAGACAGGCTTACAGTGGCAGCATGAAAACAAGACGAGACAACAACAACAACATCAAGTCAATCCATAGTAGCAGCAGTTATAAAATATACAAAAATGCATTTTATAATATAGTGCAACAACAAAACAACATTTTGGCATGTGTGGAGCAATTGCAGCTGGCAGTGACCGTTTTGGTTGTTCTTTTTCTAAATTCACCTAAAGATTCAAGAGACGTTAGTTTAAGTTTGGCCTGCAGATCATTCCAGGACCAAAGACCAAAGTAGAACAGGCTCGATTTGCCAGTCTCTGGTCTGACAAAAGAAAAACTTTAAACTTAAGCAACAGCTGCAACCTGAGATTATGACTATTTTGTAATGAAAAACATTCTGCCTCAAGTAAGTAGGATGTAAACCAAGGATAATCTTGTAGGTTAAGATATACCAATAAACACATCACATCACAACACATTGCAAAATCAGTTGAATGAATCACAATTAGACTTTTTAAAAAAAAAAATCCTGTTTTCAAATCTGGTATGTGTGATGACTTTGTACACTGGCACATCGGTGGCGATGTGCTTTAGTTGCATCATAAGCTTGTTGGCCGTTTTTCAGCATTTATTCCAACTGCCAGAAGGGGGAGAGAAAAGATCTGTGTTGCAAGTTTGTGTTACGTAAGGTTCTATTAAACATAATTGTCCTGTCAGGAAATTTGGCCTGGGCCCAATGCATGATTGTGTCATTAAAAAAAACATTGCAGAACATCACATTATACCAAAAAAAACACGAAAACATTGGCGTGGTGTTGTGTAATGTTAGAAAAAGTTTTCTTTGCTTGTTCCATGACTGCTTGCTCATATAGGCTCGTATTCTATCCACCCTTTGATTTTTGTCACTGTTTTGTACATGTTGGCATGTTTGCTTCTTAGCTGAACTGTTAGGTTGGCAAACCATGTAGTGATTCCATATCTCACTTAAAAAAAAAACGGTATTGTTAAAAGATGCTGAATAGTATTTTATAACATAGGATTTTTGATATTTTTGTCTTTGTGAAAATGGTCACAGTAGGATACAATTAGCAAGAGAAGGTGGTATGACATTCAATGGATATCTCTGGCTGTGATGAACTGATCTGATGAGAGCATATCAACACAGATCTAATCAAAACATGTCTACTACTTGCGTGTGGCAGTAAATTTGATTTCTCTTGAACTTCTTGTTCAAGTTTATGCATGTTAATTTGTTCTGATTGTGGTCTGAGAGAAGAGACAATAAATCAAAAAGGTTAGGGGGGGTTTTCAAGAAGCATCAACTTGCTCATCAAATTTATTGGCAAAAGTTCCATTACACTGTGAGAAATCTTGTTCAGGCAGTTCATTTTTGGCAGATGAAAGCTGGTACGTCCAAAATGAAAAGAGGTAATGTGGGTAAGAATGTTGTCTGTTTCTTGAGTATCCTGTTCACAGTGCCCTCAAGAAACCCCCGTGTCAGCCCTTAAATGGAGGTAGCTATGTAAACATCCTTAGATTTGTCTTGTAATCAGTCCCCTCAAACATAGATGAATTTTACTAAGAACTCACGGAAGGACCCTCAAGATTCAAGACATGTCCATGATTTAAACTTTGGCACATTGTTATGAACAGTGGCTGGTCACAGCCATTCAGATTCTACGAACCTGGTCAGATTTTCAAAGCACTGCGCTGTAGCTTTATGAATTTTTTTTTATCACCTCGTGCAATTTCCTGTGTTACTTCTAGGAGCTCCTATGTGAGGCTAAGACACTTGTGTACCAACACGTGGGTCCACAGCACCAACAACCCCATTGACAAAGAGGAGGAGAAACCTGTTATGTTGCGGGTGAGTGACAACGATAGCTAGGTCAGGAATTTAAAACACAGCTGAGGCTTTCTGAATGAAAGAATTACCTACAAATAATTATTAATTATTCCAGATTGGAACTTCAGCAATAAAAGAGGACAAGGAAGCCTTTGCCATTGTGCCAGTGCCACCAGCGGAAGTGCGAGATTTAGATTTTGCCAATGATGCAAGTAAAGTGTTGGCGTCCATCGCTGGCAAGCTTGAAAAGGGCACCATTACACAAAATGAAAGAAGGTATGAGGAGACAAAACCAGCTTTAGAATTTAAATGCAGCATGGTTGTGTTTTATATAGTGTGTTATGTGTATGTACGTAGCAGTACTTTGTACGTGTTTATAAAAAATCTAACGGAAGGAAACCTAGAGATCACTGCTGTTTTTAAAACAGTCTGTAATCTTTGAATTTTACTTCTTCACCTGCTTAAATAAATTTTTCAGGTTTGTTACGAAGCTCCTGGAAGATCTAGTTTTCTTTGTGGTGGACATCCCCAACAGTGGGCAGGACGTTTTAGAGATTATGGTTAACAAACCCAACAGAGAGAGACAGAAACTCATGAGAGAGCAGAATATCCTGAAGCAGGTTGGTCCTAAACTTAAGATGATGTAATTGCACTGGTTTAAATTTTATGATTTACAGCATTCTCTACATTCAAAAACTCTCCATTTCCGTTTTAGATTTTCAAACTTCTCCAAGCCCCTTTCACAGACAGTGGTGATGGCCCCATGCTGCGTCTGGAGGAGCTTGGAGACCAACGCCACGCTCCTTTTAGACATATTTGCAGGCTTTGCTATAGAGTGTTACGCCATTCCCAGCAGGATTACAGGAAGAACCAGGTAGATGGACAGAATAGTGCCACTCTGAGCCCTGTTACCAGGACCTTTTCTCTGCAGTAATCATCCTTTTTTCCTTTGCTTTACAGGAATACATAGCCAAACAGTTCCGCTTCATGCAGAAGCAGATAGGATATGATGTGCTGGCAGAAGACACAATAACAGCTTTGCTACACAACAATCGGAAGCTGCTGGAGAAGCATATCACTGCTGCTGAGATAGACACATTTGTCACTCTCGTGAGGAAGAACCGGGAGCCGAGGTGAGGCCCACAGGAAGGGACGGCCCTGGCTGGTATCATAGACTGGCAGAGAAGATGCGGCTATGGCCAGTTTGGGTCAGATTTGTTTGTATAACAGCTGCTAAGGAATGTAAATTTATGCAAATGAATTCAAATGTGTGCAGTAAGTATGAGTGGACCTGCTTGTGCCTGACCTTGCGCTGCAGGTAATTTGCTGACAGCGTGTGGTTTGTGTTGTGTAAAAGTCCTGTCAGGTGCTGTTAATGATATGTGCATTAGGCTGATCCAGAAGTTTGGACTAAAGAGGCCCTCACAGTTTGAACTGTTCAACTACTGAGAGAGCAGGAGCAAACCAAGGCGTTCATATTTCAACTTTGTATACGTCCTGATGTTTGCCTTTTCTATAACCTGAAATTGACCATGTTTATCTATCAACTCCCCCAATGCCTGTAAGGAGTACATCAAAAATGTCTTTTAATCTGTCCCCAGGTTTCTGGACTACCTCTCTGATCTCTGCGTGTCAATGCAGAAGTCCATCCCTGTGACACAGGAGCTCATCTGCAACGCAGTCCTGGACCCAACCAATGCTGACATTCTCATCGAGACCAAGTTAGCTTCTCATATTCACTTGCTTAATAATTGGAGCCTTTTGCAAAGCTGAAACGAGTGCTCAATAATAATTTTTTTTGATTAATTATGAAATTAATATAGTATTTATGTTGTTCCCCAGATTGGTCTTATCGAGGTTTGAGATTGAGTCGACGTCAAATGGGGAGAGTCCGGTGGAGGCAGAGGATGAAGAAGAGGTCTGGCTGTTTTGGAAAGACAATTGTAAGGAGATCCGGAGTAAGAGCATCCGGGAGCTGGCCCAGGATGCAAAGGAGGGACAGAAGGAAGACCAGGAGGTGGTCAGCTACTACAGGTGAGATGTCTCTGTTAATACACATGAAAGCATATACACTGGCTGGTTTACTGGTATACGGGCAGTAGATTCAAAAACAGTCACATGACCAGTTCAAATCTGCAGTCATAAACTTGGAATTTCAACCTGTCTATTTGTCTATGTATCATTTTTCTCTGATTTAGTATACCCAGCCTCCAGACCCTGTTGGTTTTGGTTTTTGTTTTGTGTTGTCTTTTTTGTCATGTCTAATGCACTTGTAAATTTTTGATGCTGTCAAGGAAAGTTTTTACTGTTTTTATTGTTTCTGTTAAAAAAAAAAAAAGAAAAATAAAGTTAAAAAAAAAAAACTTGGAATTTCAAGTTCAGGTGTAATTTTGAAAAATTTGACATATTATGTAACTAAACTATGATTGCCTGCTTTTTGTTTTTGACTACAAAGCATGTTTTGAGAGTCAGTGACACCACACAGGCACAAAGTAACTTTCAGGGATATTGAATATGAGAAAAACAAAAATCTTACCTCACATTATATTTCCTCCCAGGTGCCAGCTGAACCTCTTTGCTCGGATGTGTCTGGACCGTCAGTACCTGGCCATCAACAAGATCTCAGGACAGCTGGATGTGGATTTGATCCTGCGCTGTATGTCGGATGAGGATCTGCCCTTTGACTTACGGGCGTCGTTCTGCCGCCTGATGCTGCATATGCATGTGGACCGTGACCCTCAGGAGCAGGTCACACCTGTCAAATATGCCCGTCTCTGGTCTGAGATTCCCTCTAAAATTGCTATTGATGAGTAAGTTTGTCTCAGAATACCTCTAAATTACTTGTACTGCCATTCCAAGGGTTTCAGAGCTTCTCTTAGATGTGGTTTTCATGTAATTATCCAGCTACGACAACGATGGAACCACTAGAGATGAGGTCAAAGAGCGTTTCTGCCTCACAATGGATTTTGTGGAGAACTACCTGAGAGAGGTGGTGTCACAGAACATCCCCTTCTCCGACAAGGAGAAGAACAAGCTTACCTTTGAGGTAATGCCTCTCTGTGGGTGCTGTGAACAGATGAGAGGTCACATTGGTTTAATTAAATTATAAATCATGGTTTTACTCTTTCTTGTCCATAGGTAGTGAACCTGGCAAGAAACCTCATTTACTTTGGTTTCTACAACTTTAGCGACCTGCTTCGACTGACAAAGATCTTACTGAACATTTTAGACTGTGTCCATGTCAGCACCATTTACCCCATCAACAAGATGGAGAAGGGCGAGGAAAACAAAGGTAAACATCCAGCTCCTTAAGCTGAACTCTCTGAACTACACATCTGGGAAGAATGTTTGCTGTTACTCTCTTGAATGTTGTGTCACCATACAGAGAGTCAAGATTTTCTAAAGTAATTTTCTTTTGTAATCTTCTTGCAGAATCACTTTATTCAAAGACTTTTTAGCCATCTTTAAATACATTTTAAAGGGTTAATTCTCTGCAGGTCCTCATATCTGAAGTAAAAACAAGCAAGATCATTCCACACAAATGTTCGTAATGTCTCCAGATTATAGTATTATTGCTCTGGTTGTGCATGTTCTGTAGCTGGCAGTAATGTGATGAAGTCCATTCATGGAGTCGGGGAGTTGATGACCCAGGTTGTGCTGCGCGGAGGGGGCTTGTTGCCCACCACACCAACTCATCAGCCTGAGGGAGATGTGGTCAAAACACAGACTGAACCAGAGAGAGAGGACATCATGGTCATGGACACGAAGCTCAAGGTCATCGAGATACTACAGGTAGGAGATCAGGAAATTGTTTTTTCTTTCACGGCAAACACTTTTTCTTCCCTCCTGTAACAATTTTTCTTTTCCTTTAGTTCATTTTGAATGTAAGGCTTGACTACCGGATCTCCTGCCTGCTTTGTATTTTCAAACGTGAGTTTGATGAGAACAACCCCCAAGCAGACAACACTGCCAGTCAGAACGGAACTAATAATGTCCCAGGTCAGATGCCAGGTATGATGCCGCTGGATTAAATTGACTTTCTTTTACAGCAGATTTGTCATAGCAGGAAAAGCACATGTGTAATTAATAACATAAGCAATGAGTGCAGTGAGCCATGATTAATTAAAAACAAAACAAAAACCAAAACACTTTTCCTGCTGTGTCAATGTCTGCTGTGGTCCATTAAAAGGCTAATTGTAACAAAGTCAGTTCTGTCCCTTTTTTAAAAACATTTTGTCTTATATACTGTAAATGTTGAAATTGATTTCTTTAAAATATTGATTATTGGTTTATTTTTTAATAATGCCAGGAAACCTTGATTTTGAGAACATTGAAGAACAGGCAGAGGGGATTTTTGGAGGAAGGTAATCCACAGCTTGCTAGTCTTTTCTCTGCTATTCTAAAACGAGATAAAGCAAGATAATTGTGTAAACTCTGCTCCAATTACCTTTCAGTGAGGAAAACACTCCACTCGACCTGGATGACCACGGAGGTCGTACCTTCCTCAGGGTCCTGCTGCACCTGACCATGCATGATTACCCGCCTCTCGTGTCTGGAGCCCTTCACCTTCTCTTCAGACACTTCAGCCAGAGACAGGAGGTTCTCATGGCCTTCAAACAAGTAAGCCTTTCTTCTTTTTTTACTTCATGGTAATATCTGACCATGCACACACCTGGGCAAGCAGTTAAAGGTTCATAACTGAAAGACAAGTGATCACAGAATGTAAGTATTTCTTTGGTTAAGTTTAGGTTGATGCAAATTTACACTCTTTACCTAAATGTAGGTCCAACTGCTTGTGACCAGTCAGGATGTGGATAACTACAAGCAGATCAAGTCAGATCTGGACCAGCTGCGTTCTATTGTGGAGAAGTCTGAGCTGTGGGTTTACAAGAGACAAGGAGAAGATGGGATGGACGGAGACGGACCCTCAGAGTCTGACAACAAAAAGAAGGTGCAGTATGCAGAAACATGAACACATAACACTTTCGTTGAGGAAGAAAAGTTTATATAATATATCATTTTATATTAATATTAATCTTAACATAATGCTTGCAGACTAAAAGGACTTCTTGTCCTCATTGCTCCTTTTTTTTTACAGGGAGACTCACCTGGTTCTGACAAAAAGAAGACAGAAAGCACCAGCAGTTACAACTACCGGGTTGTAAAAGAGGTACATGTTGTTTTTAATCTTCTGTTTTCATGTTTGTCGGTTTTTATCTCTGATTAAATTCCTCCTGCTGTGTGTGTTTAGATCCTGCTGCGTCTCAGTAAGCTGTGTGTTCAGGAGGGAAGCTCAGGGAAGAAGAGTAAGAAACAGCAACAGAGACTGCTGAGGAACATGGGTGCCCACAGTGTAGTGCTGGAGCTGCTACAAATCCCTTATGAGAAGGTACAACTCTGCAGCTAAATATTTTAAAATAATTAGGAAGCTTTAAAGCTCTCCATAACTTTTACACATTTGCACCTCCCCGTTAAAGTAATGCTAATAAAATGAAGTCTGGCTGTGTTTCATATGCAATAGGGTGAGGATGTCCGAATGCAGGAGATCATGAAACTGGCTCATGAGTTCCTGCAGAATTTCTGTGCAGGAAATCAACAGAATCAGGCTCTTCTTCACAAGCACATCAACTTATTTCTTAACCCCGGGGTGAGTAAAACAGACATCTCAAGTTTATTCTTAGGGATTGATTTCTACAGTTGATGCAATTTAAATTTCAAACACGCTCACGCTATCTTTTGTGAACAAAAACTGAATTTCACTTGTCAGTATTTATTTTCACCAACTGTCCTTCTTGTCTCCTCTTTTCCCAACTTTTAGATCCTGGAGGCAGTCACCATGCAGCACATCTTTATGAATAACTTCCAGCTGTGCAGTGAGATTAATGAGCGAGTGGTTCAGCACTTTGTCCACTGCACTGAGACTCACGGTCGACATGTTCAATATCTTAAGTTCCTGCAGACCATTGTGAAGGCTGAGAACAAGTTCATCAAAAAGTGTCAGGACATTGTGATGGCTGAGGTTTGTTTTTCGAACTTTATAAAAGACTAAAGAAATTAGTGAGAGAGCCAGTGATGTTGATAATTGATTCATGAAAAGAGTAAGATCATTTTAGTAATGAGACTGTTCTCTCCTCTATTCCTCAGCTGGTGAACTCTGGCGAGGACGTCCTGGTCTTCTACAACGATCGAGCCTCCTTCCAGACCTTAGTGCAGATGATGCGTTCAGAGAGAGACCGTATGGATGAAAACAGCCCTCTCATGTATCACATCCACCTGGTGGAGCTGCTGGCTGTCTGCACTGAGGGAAAGAATGTCTACACAGAGATCAAGTGCAACTCCCTGCTGCCCCTGGATGATATCGTACGAGTTGTCACACATGAAGACTGTATCCCTGAGGTATGAATAAACAGTTTTATTAATTTATTTTGAATTGAGATGATTCAACTGCTATGTAAAGGTATGTAATGTCCAATGAGCCGGTCATTATTGAAAAAAAACCCCGACAGGGTGATGCAGGACCCCGATGGGAGGAGATTACATTTCGAGATGCAAACCATGCAAAACCTAAGGAGCAGTTTTCTTTCATGTTTCTTAAAAACATCACACACGGTATCGGTTACTGACCATCACAGGTTCCGCTCCTGTCAACCGAAAAACAAAGACATTTTTTTGTTTTCAGAGTCAGGGATGATTTTATGGCACATATAAGACCAGAAGTCAAAATTTGCTTCAGTTGACGTCCTGTGTCAAAATTTGATTTGGGTTTCTGTGTAAATCGTAGGTTTGGATAAGTTAGAGTTTAGCCCTCCAACACTTGGACACCACCTCATCGGTTTTATTTTCACTAAACAAAATTTCAGTTTACTGCATAGACATTTTAATCAATAATGGACAAAGTCACCATGACACCACCCATTAGTTTGTGAAAAACAGTTCTAACGCTTTGACAAAGAAATTAAAGGTGTGACCTCACCTTTATGTTTTTTTCAGAAATGACCACAAGTTGATATGAGGGTGGAGCTGGGGAGGATATGCACTGCTACCAATGACTGTGTGAAACTAAGCAGACAGCTAGATACAGCTGTCACTTAAAGCAGCCATGCCTTGAATTATGTTATATAGTATTTTATATGTGAAATAAAAAAGAAAAATGTGTTTTTTATCGTTTCTGTTGCAATGCGGGCTGTTTTTAGGTGAGCTTTTTAATGAATCAGCCCCGAGAATTCAACCAAGGAGCTGCAGTTTTGGCTCTTCTGTGTCTTCTATGTTCTCTGAGGTTGCTGCTTGGTTTATTGTAATGGATGACACACTGTCCAGGTGCAACAAATCCTGGTGAACATTTCCAGCACCTTGTTAAGTGCTGCCCCTAAAACCTCAGACAGTTGTTAAATTGATAGGGGGTCCTTTCTTAAACTACACAGGTGTTCCAAATAACAGTAAATGAAGATGGTAATGTTGCAACAGCATGTGTGTTTTGCAGTTTTGTTGGCTCTGACCCTGTTTAACAATCTGAGCAAATCTTTCTGCCAGATGTGTTTATTACGTACAATAGGTGTTTGAGAGCTAGTTATTGTCCATCTATCCCTATACCATCACTGATGTGCCTTTTTGTTTGGATCTTAAAAGGTGAAGATTGCCTATATCAACTTCCTGAACCACTGTTATGTGGACACAGAGGTGGAGATGAAGGAGATCTATACCTCCAACCATATGTGGAAGCTGTTTGAGAACTTCTTGGTGGACATTTGTAGGGTAAGCCACGATGTCTTTGACATCTTGCAGTGAGGCTGAGAACGTGATCAAGGATGTAGAAGGCTACCCTGCTTTATATTTTATCTTGGCTTTTTGGTGATTATAGCAACACAGCATGCAGTGTCGCCCACATGCAGGAAGTGTGATCCAGAGGCTGTGCGTCATGGTAATATCTTTTCTGTCCTTGCCTAGGTGTGCAACAACACCAGTGACAGGAAGCATGCGGATACCACGCTGGAGCGTTATGTAACTGAGACAGTCATGAGCATTGTCACATGTTTCTTTAGCTCTCCTTTCTCTGACCAGAGCACGAGCCTGCAGGTAATTTAGAATTTGTAATATGGCATTTGAAATATAGCAATGAGTCCTGCAATGAGTCTGTAAATCATGTATGTGCTTGAGTCGAGAGAGAAACCCTGCACACCCACACACACATACACATGCACACACATACATAACAGACATACTATAAAATGCGATTCTTTCCTCTGCATAGATGGCGCGCCGTATGTATGTAAGTATCTCTGTCTCTCCCCCACGTTTTGTCTCCCAACCCTTTGGGTGCGTATCAACAGACTGTGAATGTTAAGAAGTATCTTCGCTGTGTGGGTTTTCACGTTTGCATAGCTTAGTCAGCACACAGACACCGTTGTTCCCAGATCTGTGGGTGTGTTGCACAAGGTTGTACTGGGACATGGTGCAGATGATGTACTCACTCAACGTGGTCACTCCATTTCTTGGACCTTGATGAATTCTTTTGTCCAAAACTTTCCTGTTAAACTGTGACACCCCCCCCCCCAGATTGTAAAATCTCTGGTACAGTAAGTTTGTGGTTTAGTATTGCATACAGCTGTCTACTTGACACCCTGTTTTCTTGTAATGTGGAGTTTTTTTTTCTTCAAAGTTGGCCCTGTAGAAAATGTGGATTCTTTTAATTTATAGAAGCTTTGTATGTTTTGTGAATTCTGCATGCTGAGTTTTACAGTTATAAGACATCACAACCCTCTTTTTCTTGCAACAGGCCGCCATTTTTGGAAAGATAACTGAGGTATTTATTGTGCTCTAGGGCTGTGGCCATTCGATAGCATCCTCTCTCATCATGGTGGTAGAAATCAATTTAAATCTCTGTTAAACACAGATATGGTGTTATGTGCTGGGACTGCATATGATCATAAACATCTGGCCTCCTGGACCCAAAGCTGTAGACCCCTCCACCATAGGTGCTATAGTATCCTCACATTTACATCTTTAGCACATAACAGAGTTCAACCTTGTCAGGGAACACAGTAGTCACTTTGCTGGTTATTAAATTGCCATTCAGTTTTTCCCCTACATACATCCTGTACAGCACGGTGTGTGTTTTGCTGTCATGCTTTCTCTCTCTGTCTTACAGACTCGTCAGCCAGTATTTGTACAACTGCTTCAGGGAGTGTTCAGGGTTTACCACTGTAACTGGCTCAATCCTGTTCAGAAGGCCTCAGTGGAAGCTTGCATTAAAGTACTCTCAGACGTGGGTAAGAAACTGAGCTAATACCAACCTCTTATCTCTGCTGTGATGTTAGGGAGAACATTGTGGCCCAGGTTAAAAGTAAAAATAATAAAACCAACAATCTTCCCTCTCACCAGCTAAGAGCAGAGCTATTGCCATCCCTGTGGACCTGGACAGTCAGGTGAACAACTTGTTTGTCAAGTCCAATAATGTTGTGCAGAAGAGCATCCTCAGCTGGAGACTATCTGCCAAGAACACCTCAAGACGAGACTCTGGCCTGACAACCTCCAAAGACTACAGGAACATCATTGAGAGGCTGCAGGTCAGACATGCTGTGATCTGCCTTAATTTATTCAATATTTCAACCAAACATCTTTCTAACAGTGATTCCTCAAGCAGAAATGCAGTGGAGTGACTAAAATCATAACAAAACAGAAATGAAAGTAACTCTGTCTATAAATTTGGCAAGTTAATGGGGGAGAACAGGAAGTTGTAAGTGCAGTAGTGGACATGCGGTTCACATGACATCAAGTTCTTTTAGTGATGATTATTAAAGCCTGAGTCAGTTAGGCAGAAAGGAGGTTAAATTGCAATAAAGAGCTGTTGCTTTTATTAGATACCTATAAGATACGAACTAAATAGTAGCTGTATGTTTTTACAATCATTGCGTTTTAGCCACAGTTCTTTAAGAATACACAAAAATGAACAAAATAAATAATTGTTTGTCAATTAAAAGTATTTTCAATTGCAGTCTGTGTGCTCTTATGAAATACTTACTTCCAAATCACATCGTTCCCAGTAATACAAAAGTATTACAAACAAACCAGTATATATATATATATATATATAGATATATATAGATATATATAGATATATATAGATATATATAGATATAGATATATGTATGTATGTATGTATGTATATA